>CM022542.1:5006440-5606440 GCA_012273795.1 Dendrolimus punctatus
TTGAATGATCCAATTCTATGTATACGTAAATCACTGGGCGATTTGACTTAAGCCGATTTCGGTGTATGCGCTAATCATGGTATCGAATACGATAATGTATTATAATATCTAGATATTATGATATAAGATTCGAGTCCTCCCGAATTAAAATAAATGCCATTGAAATCACTATAGAGTTTATTAGAACTGTACAAAAACGTATAAAACAAGTACAAAATAAAACTATATGCAACCAGTTCACACTGCACGATTCAAGGCAATTCAACACGCGCAGAGTCCGTCACTATGTCGCTAATCGAAAGTACTACACGTCTTAAACGTATCGTAGTCGTCGTTTGACTGCCTCACGCCTCCGTTCGGGCATTGTTTTATACTAACTATACAGTACAACAAAAATCGTCCGCGTGCCAGTGCACCGCTCGACACTCGGAAACACCAGTGAATTTCCGAGAAATAGTAATTTGCACACCTGGCAAGCTTCGGCGCAACGCAATAAAAACGGATTAGCTCGACACTTAATGACAGCCATAAAACAAGTACGATAACGATAGATGTCTAATTTTAAAGTTCAAACACCAACTAAATAAAATAATTCGTTTTACAACATGCAGATGTGCGGTCCTCAAACCTCAGCTTGACTAAATAATAACTATGCTAAGGCTCGATAGACATAATGCGTGTTTTCTTTTAATGAAATAATCGAATAATTACAGATACGGTCGATGTGGTGCGCCTGCCGTATTTAAGCATAGCTGGGTCCAATTTTGCTGGTATCGGTGCCACTGCATCTGGATGGGGAATTGCTGCGGAAGGTATGTTTACAGGAAGATCTAACTCTAGCCACATGTCTAGACACGTCTGTCTAAGGGTATTCGCAAATTTAACTAATTTTGCGAACAAAACCCAAATTTAAACATTGTCAGGATGCTCATTGAATGGTTCAGCTGTAGGTTACATTATCTGTTGGTTTTAGTATAATATTGCTACAACTTAACAAATCTAATCCTAATCTACTACTCCTAATCTGTAAAAACACATTTTTTAACTGCGGCATTTGAACTAATTGTAATCCATTTATGATGGTCTTCTTTTGTTTACTTCTTTATTGGTATACGCCTATTATTCTATTGCACTCGATTAAGGCCGCTTGCGGCTGAATCATTAGCCAGGTGTTGCGGATTACTTCGACTACGATACGGGCACATTGGAAGTTGTGAGGTGAGGAGGAATTACGACCTTCTGCAATTACGTTTGGATTTGTTGTGCTCGGTTATATTTGTACCTGTGTTATACATGTGTGTATAATTCTAATAAACTCTATAATAATTCTAACGGCATGCTAATTCGAGTCTCGTATCTCGTAATAATATTTAAAGAATCAGAAAAAAAGAATCTGTCTGATTACATCAAACAATAAAAAATGTGAAAAACGTCTTTTTCACATTTTAAATCTAACCTAACCGAAGTAAAGCTAAGTCTTAAATTTTCTTATTTCAGGGGTTACATTCGTCTCGCCAACTCTTCGAGAGAGATTGATGACTGTGATGACGGATACATTATGCAACACGACGTTCTTTAATCAGTTGCCGGCCAATATGATCTGTGGGTTTAGTGAAAATTCTGGTACATGTAAGGTAAGTAATTTCATACGAAAAACGTAAATTCTTAAATACCTCCAACCGAATATATTTGGTTTGTATCAGACGTTATCGTGGTTTTTATTTATTATGGCATCAAACAGTCACACATGATCTCCTCTTCGCCTTTTTTTTCATATTTTATCAATAATCTAGTGTTGATTAAGTTTTCCATAATCCTATAATCTGATATATGTATGTGTACATACGTACCAACCTTGAGTCAATTTTTGACACAATCTATTCATCTCTATTGGCCTACCTTTATGAAAATGAATATATTTATTGCCTTATTTAATCGTACAGATTTCCTATTGAAATTCATGAATCTACCACCGCTTCTAAAGCTACTGTTAAAGTGTTAGAAGACGAGGCGCAACAAATTCCTCAGCAATATGACTGTTTTCTTTGCTTCATATTTTGTATGAGGTATATTTATAGATTTACATTATGTTTTTATATTAAACATTCCTTAATTACTTTTATATGCATCAATCTTCCAGTTGAACTTTCTTTTTGTCACATGATTTTCACCCCTCTTCAGTTCGGGCATATTATTGCCACTTTGACATTTTTATTTCTCAAATTCAAACTTATTGCGAGTATACTCGTAGGTGATGACATATGAATATATATTTGTGTTGGTTTATTTTATTTTATTTGGGGGCTAACAACTGTAGTCTTACAAACTAAATTTACAGTGATAACTAAAACTGTTCATAAACCTCCACAGATGACAGAGGAAATTAAAAATATAAATATACATTCGTCTTAGGAAAAAAAAATTAATCTTAACTTAAATATGTAGTTTCACACAGTTATCATTCAATGTGTTGCTACAAAATAATAATCCGACAACTCAAAAATATATTTATTGTTTACTGTTAGCTTCTAACAAATTTATCCTATCTAATGGAATCCAATTACATTCAGTAATTCAATATGATAACATACGTATTATGCGACTTAATGTTATCTTTTTATTTGGGTTATCCCAGGTGTCGGTTAATCGTTTTTTTTGTAGTAAATTTGGCAATAGTTGTGATAACATAAATAAAAAAATACCACCACCCGACTACTCAAGTATATAATACTAGCACAATAATAATTATAGATGAACTTTGCTACTTTCCTAGTTGCATATTACTGTAGGTATAGTAAAATAGACTTATAGATGATATATAATCATACAAAATACCAATATACATTTAATTTCCCAAATAAAAAAATACTTGACTAATATTGAATACCTACTATTCAATCATGCAGTATTTGCATAATTAGGTTGGTAAGTAGCCGTCTCTTGACCTTAATTATTAAAAAATAATATTATTCAGCATTAATGAATTGAGGACTGAAAGTATTGTATACATATCTCCTCTTTCACTTCAGTGTTGGCCGGTTCTCACATCTTACTATTCATTCACTTCATTTGATTGAGAGAAATTTGACATTATTTGTATAAAGCTTATTTAAACTTTTATCTAGTATGGCAAATGAATAATTCGTGAGATATACGAAGCGGCGATCACTCGCATAATATGAATCATTTGAATTGTTACCTATTGCAGGGTGATAACGGTGGCCCGATGACGATATTCCTCAATTCAACTGAGGAAACAATACTGGTTGGTATTTAAATACTTAACTTTTTTGACATAGCACAAAGGTAAAAAGTTCCCTCTGCTAAGTTTTCGAGTATTTGTTGACGTTGATCTTCAAAACCAGTGTTTTTCAACGTGTGGGTCGCGACCCCATAGGGAATCGCGAAGTCTCTTTAGGGGGGTCGCGCAGCTTCTATAACGGAGTTGGAAAAGATTGGGAAAGATTCTGCAGTAAAATATTAAATATCCGTAGATTCATGCAAGGACACATAAGTAATTTCTTTTATTTTTTCTATAGCTACCACGAACATCAGTCGGTATATCGCTTATCCTGCGTTGAATGGTACTGGCAGACAGAGGTACTTTTGTGTTTTTTGACCAAACATAATCTTCGCCATATCTAAAGCCGCTGGTAAAGTCCAATTTTCGGCGATAGTATGAGGTTTTCCTGCTTTAGCCACACGAGAGCTACTTGATAGCAACGCTTTCTCATTTATGCGGGGCGGAGGCGAGGCGGTCGGCATCGGCCTTGGTCGTACGTATGCGTGTAAATGCTTTATCTATTGGGGACGCATTTGTTGAAAAAAAAATGTATTTACGTACTTAATTATGTATTTATCCAATCCTTAATTATGAAAATTAATAAATATATTGGATTTAATATTTGTCATAAAATAAAATACATGAAAAAAAGCAACGGGTCGCGAAATATTTCTTCATACTAAAAGGGCTGTGTCATGAAAAAGGTTGAAAAACACTGTTCTAAACCTTAGTTTTAAAAAACCTTAAAAGATAGATCTTTAAAAATACTGATGAGTAACATTACTATTTAGTAATTGTAACAACTTTAGTTCAGAAGACTTTCAAAGTGATACATGCGTTCCAGGCAAGACAAAACCCACGCCCATTACGTTTGGGACGCGTGTGCTAGCGATTACGCTATTACAACTTTTTCTTTATTTATAATACTATCATGATATTAAAGTAGTCTAGAGTAGGTCGCAACGTCACCAAAACGCAGTACGTTGAACCGTACAAAACAGTCACCGCTTTTCACCTCTACGGAACCGTTCATGGTTCATGAACGCACTTTTCAGATTGCTTTAATAAATAACTAGTGTTTACACGAGTGCGCCGCGAGCTAAACCCCAGACAGTAGCTTTAATTGAGCCACACAGAAACTTAATTCAATTTTTACATATAATAATAACAAAAAATTAAGTTCATATATACACAACTGCCCAGCAAAACATAGAGGCGAGTCGAAGCCAACCTGATTTGAAGTAATGCAATAAATCACATGTTGTATATGATTGTATAGATATTTGTTAATGAATTGAAAAAACGCAATAGCAATGCTATCTATTTACTAATCCGTCCAATCTAAGGATATTGACTTTATTTAGCGGGATAAAATATATCTAAAGTGTTGTCTATGTCGACTATGTCTAATTTCATTCATATACGTTAAAAGTTTCCAAAAAAGATGCCATCGCAGCACCATCTTTTTCGCTATTTTGGTCTATCTCACGGAAACGACGTCTTTTATCGGGATAAAAAATAAATAACACAAGTTACGCCCCGGGATATAATCTAGTGTACAGTAGTTTCCACGTGATACTCTACTAACACAATGTTTTTCAATCTTTTTGAATACGCGACCCCTTTACAGGTTGAAAAATTTTGACGACCCCTTGGGCCATATACAGACAAAAAGTTAGTAATTTAAATGTCTACGTTTATGTCTTTCCCTATTTTGTTAACTATGTATGCATGTATTCATTATTACGACCTATAGGTACTCTGCAAAAAGCTACTGAGCTTAGAAAGTACCTAAGTATGAGTTATAAACTTTAATTGCCGTTTTCCTCTTGCCGGCAACCCACCGAGCTAGGCTTGCGACCCCCTAGGGGTCGCGACCCACAGGTTGGAAAACACTGCTCTAAAAGATAGACAGACAAACATTCTAATAGTTATATTTTCGGAATCTTCTGTTCCGATTAGCTAATTCGAATCCGAATTAGCCCCCTGATTTTTTAACATTTTAAAAGCAATGTACAAACTCGAACCATTTAAAGCACAGAGGATTTATTTATAGTATAGGTTCTATAAAAATTAAATCTTTTCATACTGGTAAATTTAATTATGCAGATCGGTGTGACATCTTTCATTAGCACTTCAGGCTGCAACGACGAGTTACCATCAGTTTTCACCAGGGTCCAGAGATACCTGAATTGGATTAGTGAAATTACCGGCATTGAACTTATTTGATATTTTGATAAGTATTATTGACTTGCTTTCATCAATAAATTAATGTTTATTTACATCTTTAGATTATTTGCTTATTCTCTTCTAAGTTTAATTTAAGTTAGTCTCAAGTGAAATGAACTTCATATAAAACATTCGTCGTCGTCAGCCATTCACAGTCCACTGCTGGACGTAGGCCTCCCCAAGATGGCGCCACTCATACCTGTTCGCTGCCTTTCTCATTCAGCGCCTACCGGCGACCTTGCGTAGGCTATTTAATATTATAATAGTGAACAGGGCCGTATTTATCCAGGAATGCAAAGGGTGGGTGGGATCCCGGTGCATGGCCTTAGGGGGCGCAACTCGTTCGCCACATACCTAATAAACACATACCACGCATCATCTACTCGCTTACGGTATATAGCTAGCAAGCTATAAACCATGAAGTCGTGTTAGCGTAATGGTTAGCGCACGCGCCCCTAAATCAAAGGGCGGGGGTTCGATCCTGACCGGAACGTATGAACCTCTTAGTCAGTTTTCTGATCTAATGTGCATATTGTTACAATAACCACGTGCTAACAACGGTGAAGGAAAACATCGTGATGCAACCTGCACATGGAGATAACCGATGTGTCAAACCTACCAAGCCGTCTTGGACAAGCGTGGTGGGTATACTGTCCGTTCCTCCTATAATGGGAGGCCCGAGTCTTGCAGTGGGACATTTATGGGCTGATGTTATTATTAAAGGGGGCGGTAATCGCTTAAAGGTTGAGAGCCTCTGCTTTAAACAGACGATAATATTCAACAGTATCCCAACTTAAAAGCCGATATTAGAAAATGTAGTCCTAACTTAATTACATGTAACTTACAATATTTTATATTTTTATTGCTTGTTTTTTATTTTTGTACCTCGGACCCGCTATCCTTAAGACATCTCAAATGAGGACATAATATTATAGTAGCCTCCCGGTGTGCTTGTGTGTGTGTGTGTGCTTGAGTTTTGTACGAGGAAATCTCTTGGTGATCAGCAGCGGATACTGTTGGATATAAGATTCAGCGCATTTTCCCTTCGCACATATGCTTAAATGAGCCAATATGTATCTATATTAAACACTGGTACTTGCAATATTGTAAATTTATTTCCATCTTTTAACCTATTATCAATATGGAATTAAAATTATCTAATCAAGCGTGTCTTGATGGTGATAATCGTTTTAAAGGGACAAATCACACAAATTATTTTATCGGATTCTCATGACGTGAGTATTGAAAATAATATTGATAATAGTTATTATAAAAACGAAGGCGAGGAACTTGTTGCGAAATTTAATCATACTTTGCAAAATGCAGAAGGTTGTGTTCGTTGGACTACTGTTGGTGGCGTCCGCTGTATGCTCTGTTGAAGTTAATATTGGAAGGGGATACCACGAAGAGACTGGAATTCCCCTAGCAGAGAGCATCAGGGCCGCAGAAGAAGCAGCTTTGGCTGAATCAGCTGATAACAACGATGGAAGAATCGTTGGCGGTGCTGTTGCACCAACAAATGCTCACCCTTATTTGGTAATTTTTCTTACATTATTTATTATTTGCCTATTTAAATGCACTTTTAAAGAATTTTAGGTGCGTTTACGTTTTCATAATTTTGCAGCTTGTTGAGATTTATCACTAACAATATTGTTAGTGTGAATTTGCTCGTTAACTATGTAGTAATAATAGAGTTTATAATTTTAGCACATAACATTAAATTATTTTAAGAATATGTGCGTTACACACCCAAGTTAAAGAAATTTAAGTTTTTGGTATATGTACCATACAACGGATAAATTTGAAGCCCATTGCAGCTAGTTACACTAGTATTAAAAAAGGTATTTCCTTAATAATTCATGATTAAATGCTATTTAACCAGTACGTGATTCTAAAAGTGGCAGTTCGACACCTCCAAGGAATATTAATCTAACTTAATTTTAGGCACATTATCTGTTTTTAAGGGAAAAGTACTCATTAATTTCTTAAGATTATGTTCCTGAAATTTCATAAAAAATATTAAGAACCTAAAAGATTTTTTGTCTCATAATATATTTTTATGAAATTTATGATCATAATATTAATACATTAATGAGTGATTTTCCCTTAAAAACAAGAAATACCGAAACTTAACTTGGCGTAGTATTTCTTGGAGGTGTCAGGTTATTCATTTGCTGAAGACTAAACGTCCATATCTAAGAAAGTAGCAGTCGAATCCAAACAAGATTTTTTTGAGGTTGGTTTAAAATGTAATGATAATGCCTACTGTTAGTAAGCAATTAAAAGTTAGTAAAACGCGACGGTAATGCTAGCGGGCACGTAACCTAGATGATTTTTATAGTTTTGTGTATCCTCAGGCTGGCTTGATCATCAGCTTCTGGAACATCGCTGGAAGTTCGGCTTGTGGGTCTTCACTCCTTTCTCCAAACAGACTAGTGACTGCTGCCCACTGCTGGTTTGACGGCCGCAACCAGGCATGGCAATTCCTTGTAGTCCTCGGCTCCAACACGTTGTTCAGCGGAGGCACCCGTATTGCAACTTCTTCAGTCATTATGCATCCACAATGGACGCCTAGTCTACTGGCCAACGACGTCGCTGTCATCAACTTACCAACCAGTGTAACGTATTCAAGTAAGTTTGCATTTAAAGTCACTTTATTCGTTCTATATATTTGAGGGTTTGGCGTCGAACGTTTTTTGTCGTTCATTTGAGTTGAATACGCTCGAGATGTTCGACGAAATTTCACGAAAGGCATTTTAAGAGGAAGCTCTCGGAATCGATTTACTGCACCGGCAAGATTAAACGATAGTTATGTTAAATAAAGTTCCGAAATAGTGAGATAGTAATAATGAAGATGAGTGTTAAATATTAACTGTCTTTGCTCATGGAAAGGTATAAGTATTTTCAATCTTTTTACTATAATAACTTTTAAATAATCTCCAAAGTAGAATAATAGTAAAAATGTTAAAACAAAATTGTCTGCACGTGCCACTGATATATATGCGTGCCTATATTTTAGGAAAACAAGCAGTAAGCATACCCGATAAACTCGTGATTTTTGGCCCAGATTCGAAACCTCGATCAATGTTATAACTCAATGTTCGAAATCGTGTTACTACAATGAGATTCGGACGCTCTAGCACAAAGTAATACTTCATAAAATTGATCTACAGATTGTTTATACATATGATTATGCATAATTGATCGAATAGTCTGATAGTTATCTTAAAACGTGACCATTTAATAAATCACTAATATCGATTATAATGTGTATTGAACTCCTCAACCTCCTTTCAGCGAGTATCCAACCCATCGCTCTTCCGAGCACAACAGATCTGAATAACGACTTTGCTGGTCAATGGGCTGTTGCTGCTGGCTTTGGCAGAACTAGTGACTGTAAGTACCTCCACATTGCATCAAAATTTAAAAAAATTTGGAAATATGACTATTTACGGTCTTATTCACAGAGACTGAGAGTAAGTTTGAACGCTTCTTTAAGAACCATAAAAAAGCGTTTATACTTCTTTCTATGATAGAAGCGTTAAAGTTTAATAAAATGAGACCTGACCATAATATTATAGATGTAGTTATTGGTAAGATACACGCACCTCAACACAAAAATCACTAAATTAATGTCACACATAAGAACCAAAATAATTAATAAGCGTGTTAAATTCTAAAAATTAAATCTAGAAATTAAGTTGTAAAAAATGATACGGAACTCGAGTCCGTAAAGTTAAAAAGAAAAAAAAACTTATCGATGTAAGGTAATTATGTTGTCCAACTCTAAAATATTTTTTGTTAGTCTATTGATTCTTAATAATACTTTGTAAGGTTTTTAAAACTAGATTCACTAGTATAAATGTGACTGTCTATGATTCAGCTCAAGTAGGTATAAGCATCAATGCCGTAATAAGCCAAGTGAATTTGCAAGTGATCACTGAGACTCAGTGCCGCGCTATTTTCGGCCAATTCATCCTTCCCAGTACGATCTGCACCAACGGCGCCGGTGGAGTTGGCATCTGCAACGGCGACTCTGGTGGCCCACTCGTATTAAATAGAAATGGACAGAACGTTTTGGTCAGTGTTTTTATTTATTTTCTAGCTATTGTTTACAACTAATGTAAATTTACAATTTAATTGATGAACAAAACATAGCATCCAAATGCTGTTTTTTAGTATTACATTTTTATCATTAAAAATGTAATACTAAAAAACATTATCATAGGCTAATGTTTGCATAACACTGGTTTAGAAACTCTATGGAGAAAGATAAGTTAATTTGTCATCACTGCTATATACTGCTCTCTTTCTACTTCATAAATGTATTTATAAAATAAATACGTCAATAGAAAATCTTAACAAAAATGGAACTGAAAACTAAAATTGTCTTCATAAGAAGTTCAGGTATTTACGCTACTAACATGGACCCTATAGAAATTGTTTTATGCTTCATAATATATAATTTCGTGTCACAGTTTCCGTTGCATACTCCTCCGAACGCTTGACGATTTTGATGATTTTTTTGTGCTTATCGTATCTATGAGATCGCACATCTATTTTCATCCCATTTAGGTAGTCACCCTAAATTTTTTTTTACGGCAGACAACGTCTGCCGGACAGCTAGTAATATATATGATATACACTTGTAATAGTTTCTTATATCTATGAATACCTATAGTATTTAAAGCGTCCTGACTTATTACGATACGAAGCAAATGAGCCTTAGCTTCGCCACTGTCTTGCAAGCAAGATGTTGTTCATTGGTCTCGTTCATTCACAGGTCGGTGTCAGCTCCTTCGTAGCTGCTAACGGCTGCCAACTCGGATTCCCATCGGCCTTCGCTCGCGTCACTAGCTTCTACAACTTCCTTGTACAACATTTGTAATTTATTGTACCTATTTATGAAAATAAGAATAAAAATTCTAATAATAAATCTTAGTTTCACAAGTACTTGGTTGTTTTAGTCACCACTCAATTCCAGCCACCTCGGCTTTGGTAACTTTATGAAATTACAGACTGTTATGGATACGTTTCTTCCGGAAACTGTTGCATTTACTGGAATAAGAAGTAGGGGAGACCGAGGAGAGTTGTATCAATTTTTATTTTAACTAACATTTCTCGGTACAGAAAATTTCTACATTTATGAGCTCTATAAGTCAATGCAGCTCAATTCATAGTCTTTAAGAAAAAAACATTAAAATTAATCGCAATGTTAAGGTTTTTGAGAAAATGTACTAAATCAGAAATTATTCCTCATGTCACAACCTGCTTAATACTGAGGTAAGGTGGAATATTCTTTCGCGGTACTCTAAAAAGGTAGCACAAGTATTACCCCTTATAACATAAGCTATCTGCCAGTAAAGGCCCGTCAAAATCGGTTGAGCCGTTTCAGAGATTAGTCGTAACATCCAGATAGACAAGCGGAAAATTAAAAAAAAATATCGGAATCTCTTGGTCCCAATTATTCCCCTGACGTTTTTCAAATATTTAATTTGATGTTACAAACAGGCATTTCTGCCATTTTATTTGTGTGTATATGACTCCGCACTAATAAGACTTTAAAATGTAGCGTGACTATTCCAGAGGCCAGAGTTCATAAATTTTGACCCTAGAAATCATAATCTATCATAATATCAGTCTTTCATATATTTAGTATTTTAAAATAAAGAAACGGCGATGCAGCATGCAACATCATAGCTGACCCGGCGAACTTCCTACCGCCATATTTACTGAATTCCTAAGACTGTTACATACCACAAAAACAAAATCTTCATAATCGGTCTAGGTGATTAAGACGATTCTACAACCCGATCCCAGCGCCACCTACCGGTTCTAATTTCGAATCTAAACCATCCGGGAACCCACTCAAACACACACACAAAATTCGGTAAAGTCGTTCTCAAGTTGTGCTTACCAACACAATTTGCGATTCATTTTTATATATAAGATGTATAAATAAGATGCCAACCCAAGACACTACAACTTAAAAAAGTAAAGTACCTATACGATTTTTTTTATAAAGATACAGACATAATTCATAGCAATCAATATAATGTGCAATCAAAATTATTGTGAAAAATTTACTTACTGTAATTTTTTTGTATGCAAATATCATAGAGTTCCAACCACTAGGAGTTGGGAGTGCACCAATGGTGCACATTGCATTATTGAACGCATCTCAAAAATAATAAATGTACGTTATTGTGACATTATTAACGGTCATAGGCTTTGAGAAATCAACTATGACGCAATTCTCCTCTGTCACAATTATTTTATGTTTCTCATTCTTAAACGTGATTATCTAAGCAGTAGCTTTGTGTCATCTTATAAAGATTTATGAATATTCAAGATTTTAATTAATCTTGAAAAACATAGGAACCAGAAGGAATCCGAACACATGAAACATAGGCTTCAGTCAAATATTAGATGTTTGACTGATGTCAAAAAACGAGGGATCCCTTCCTCGGAGTGAGTTCTTGTGGCAGCCCCAAATTTCACTAAACAGTTAAGATTTTCAAACAGAAACACAACTACTTCTAAATAAAAAGTTTCTTACAAAAAAGAAACTGACTTGGAGAGTAACTAAATAGCAAAAAAATAAATTATCCACATCTTGAAGTCGGTTCCGGCTAAATAATAAAATTTCTATATAATATTACAATAACATAATATTGCAATATTTTCATAGTTTCTTTTTTTTAGAATATTTTTATTTTACACGTAAAGTTGCATTATGGTTTTCCTAATATGGTAACTTCTCAAATGCGGAAACTATACGAAATACATATATATGAAACGGGAAGATACTTCGGCTGGTGTGCATCGACTTTTAACCGATGGTTAAAATAAAATAATCGCCAAAATGTATGGAAAAACAGTGATTATTTTTGGTTAACCGTCGGTTAAATTTCGGTGCACACCAGCCTTAGAAAACGTTGTTAAACTCAGGACGGAGGCGATAATTTACCACACAATGTTTTGTGACGTAATTTAGTCCGAAAATATTGTGCATCGCATCTCGAAGCTAATATTTTTTTTATTGCTGACGCCTGAACGAACTGAAAGAACCTGACGGAACCTGCATATAAGAAATATATATTATCACTATGAATTTAGAGACTTCTCCTTTTTTCAAGTTGGTTAAAACAATCAATAAATTAGATTAGCTGCATATTTTAAATTAAAAATAAATTATTTTGGACATTATCAGAGAGGTATTAATATTTTCTAATTAATTATTACGTTAATCTCATTAATTCTTATTACACGATAATATGACATATCAACCATGTTGCTTATATTTTCCTTATATAAAAAAATAATTGTGTATTTTTATATATCTAAATTTCTTTAGTTTAATTAAAGAACGTTTATATGATCTTAGATTTTAAGGTAATTTTGGCAGAAGCCATCACAAAATCGTCAAGACTGTTTCTCTATATATTTTATCAGAAAATACTAGGTCTTTATGGATGAATTTTTATAGAAAAGCATACTCCATATGTCCCTACACAATAGTTTATTAATATCGCTAAAATAGAGATGGCCAGAGCCACGATGCATGTAACTAAGGGAGAACATGTAACTATGTAACTAGGAATAGTGACTTAGTAACGGTAATTTTGTTACTCCACAGTGAACATGTAAGTAATACCTGAAGGAAAGTGGTCTGATGACCTACTTTTTTAAAGCGATTACCGTCGTCTATAAACATTTGCAACACCAATGTGCTACCGCTTTCTAAAGGGCAACTGGAAGCTGGTTACTAATACAGGAACAATCAATTCAAGGTTGTTATGGAGGCATACTCTGGACCAGGGGTGATAGCCATCCAGATGGGCAAATACCATACCACTTAGCAAAATTTGAAAAATAGCTTTCCAGTAGCGCTACAAAGACACCCTTCTATTCATTAAACGGCATAAAGAGAACGCTGACAACAAGTCTGCTTCTTTATAGGTGCTAATGTATATGGATAATCATTTGGCATCATTTACCTCCACTTAATGGCAAAAATATACATAGACGTTACATCCGGTAATTTTTTTATCCAACTTTTAACTTTACTTGCAAATTTTAATCAGTCTCGTGATATGCGTGAATAAGACATAATCTAATCTAGTCAAATAAATATAAATAACATAATTGATAGCAAAATCATTACATACATTCATCATAAAACAATTATGATAAATTAATAGGATTAAATCAAAATTGTCGAGTGTACCACGTGACTTCTAGAGATAAGGTACACCGCGTTTATTTATAATAAATAATTATTATTTACTTCTTTTACCATAATACTAGTAAACCATTAAGTCTGATGCCTGAATTACTATAAAATAAACCTGTAGTACAGGTCATGAGTATCCTTGGCTAAAATAATTGGCTGAGTGCTCAGATGAATGCGAGAGAGAAACCTAAGGCGAGAAAAGAAGTGAAGCATTTTTTTAAATTGGTTGCGCTTAAACTTATGTAGGTAGTATGTATACACATAGTTTGGTTTGGGTCTGTGTGGATAATAGTAATGCATCCATTAACAACTATTACACTTTTACCCGTACTCATTCGTTTTTGAAAACTAAGTTTTCGTAACTCGTTGCGGCATGATCATATTCCAAAATCGAATTTCTTTAGCTGTCTTTACTTTGAGAGCTCGGCCTTGGGGAACCGTGAATGGCATCATATTGTTCATTGTTCAGCCTTTAGGCTACTTGTAAACGGTAAAAAAGTTGCTGGGTCTACGCAACAACTACATGAACTGTATACACAAACCGTGTACATTGCTCCGGTGCTGACCAAGAAAAAATCTTGTATGCGCTAAACAACGCTCCGCGTGTTGTTACGGTGAAGTGAGGGGTGTATTAGGTAAGGTTGTTCAGGTAATTTTAGTACGATCGTATTCTTCGTGGTCAACATGATTATTTTATTTAGAAACTTGACTAGTGCATCCTACCATACCCTATGCACCACTGTCTGAAAACAATCTCATCGTTTGTACGTTCCTATTTTTCTTGTCTGAAGCAGACATGATAAATTTTCGAGGCTCCGATCAGACTAAATTCTAATCATGTATAGTTACCGGCACATAAGTTGGCAACGATTTCCGTATTGGGGGAAGTTCGCGCACATACAATTTCATACATTTTTACATGCGCGAACTCCACTCACAACCCCAAAACCTTGCCAAGTTACGTGCCGGCAATTGTACATGATGAATTGGTCTTAGCTGTCGCAGATACGGTGGAATTACTAAGCGTGTATAAGGGCTCTATTGTTTTTACTGGATATATTATTTGTTGTTGAAACTTAGCAACCGATTGTTCTTGAAATTTAAAAAACCAAAAAGTTCGACCATAATAATTAATATAACTAATATCAAAGACTATACTTCTATAATCACAGATTTCGCCAAGGCTACATACACTGTTAGTTTGCCTTGACCAATAAACAAAAGACGCGTGTGTGTGTGTGTCAAATACATGGTAGTGTGTGTAATGTTTTTCTTATTGATTTAATATATTTTTTATGCCTACAAAAAATATGCTTTTGTTGCTTCTTCTCTATATAAACTATAAGTGTGCGAAATTTCATACTCCTCCATTCGTGCAAAAAGTTTTCACTTCACGTGTTAATATGTAGATATAAAATAAATAATTTATATAAACCTACAGAGGAGGCCGTCCTCAACAGGAATGAAACAAATGAAATAACTGAATCATTCAAGCTCCTTTATTTGAAACAGGTACCACACGTCCATATTAAAAATAGCCACTCTAACAAAATGCTTCACGATAATAATTAATTAATTAAGATGCCAAAAACATTTTATTCATTATTACAATCACAATTTACACGTGTATTATTCCTATATAAAGCTAAATGTGACTCATATCGACTGCAAATTAAATCTTCAGGAATCAATTTTAAGACATCTCTACTCACTGCCGTACTCAGAGTGGAGTTTATTAATCTTAAAAAAGGACGGTGGAGTGTCTTGTTTCGCTACAGTTAGTAGGAAAAAGGAAAATAACTAAAAATAAATAATCCGTCGCTCGTTTTAGGAGTTATATTGCATGCTCGAAATCACTACCTTTCGAAATACAGTTTTAATTTTTCTTTCTTTTAAAAATAAATAAATAAATTCGTGTATATAATCAAAAACGATTTCCAAATACTGTAATTGTTTGGTAATTTCTAAATATAAAAAACTCACTTTTAGTCGATTACCAAATTGTATATTTATGTTATTTTGAAATTATTAAATAATAATAACAGTTATTACTCTTTAACTTAATTGCCCTTTATGCTCTCTGAGTGCACATACTGCCTATGTGGAATAATGATTTTTTTACACAGTATAATAAATGTTAATATTTGATACAGTTATTCATAATACATATTTTTTTTTTATAAAGATTAATAAATCCAAACTGAAATAATATAAAATTTTTACAAGAGTAGCTCTGTTAAATTTAAAATCACTTTAGTATCCCATTCATCCATCCATCCCATTTCTATACATATCCACAACAAATAGAGGTGTTCTTCTATGTAAAACTTTTTATTATGTGCGATTTAAGCTTTCATAATATATAATTTTGCGAAACAATATTAATTACATTTAATGTTCTCAGATTTACAATAATTTTACACATTTATACGAAAACCATACACGTCAGATTAGTCGTCTGGCAGTACAGTAGTTAAATCATTAAGCCTTGACTGGAAGTACATACCTCCCTACAACTGGGAATTTGATAGTTAATAAATTAATTTATTAACTATCATTTTTTTATTAATTTATAAATAATTTATTTTTGTAATATCTTATTAATATTGTATTTTTGTTTTATTTATCAAAACAATGTAACATAATCAAAGGCGGCTCCATCCCATGTAGCTCCATGTACAATCAATACGGCTACTTAGTAGGCGCGCGATCAAAATGGAATACTTAGTTATATTTTCATCAGTGAACGGAAATTCGGGTGGAAATGGTGCGATTTTCGCTGATGTCGGGAAGCAATAAGTTACATGTTCAGAACAAGAGCTGTCATAGAAACCGTGATAAAATAGAATTGCATGAATACTGCCGTATCATTATGATACAATTTGATGTGTGGTATAGAGAGGAATATGCTGTTGAAGTTTCGAAATTATTTTTTGATTTTGATTATTACCAGTATAAGAATATATTATCGATAAGATTTTTTAGATTTCCCGACTAGTATATGCAAATCAAAATACGTTTTTTCGACCACGTTTTAGCCGTCCCGAAACGTCGGTAGAAAAATCAAAAGAAAATGCGCGTTTCAAACCGTTAAAACGTTTATAGTATGGTTTTAATTACAGCACATTGCTATCATTTTACTTTCTAAATTTCGACATAAAAAGAATGTTAATAAGTGTTTAACAATTAATCAATAATACTTATATTTTACTCTTTCGAATTATGATGTCAACACAGTATACCCATACAAAATCAAGAAAGCTGTGCGGTGTTGTATGATTTTAAAAATTGTAAAATATAAATTTATTTCACTGTCTTGAGTCATTGACCTTCTACTATTCACCAGTTCAGTGATTATTATTACTCCTGCTGTATATAAATGACAAGCATATTTATTCATATATCACTTTGAAGGCTAGTCTCTGAGTTTTATATTAACACTAACACAAGTAGATTTTTAGTTTATTGGGACTGTCAGTGATAATATGGTCTCAATCAAAGAGGCACTAATATAAAGGCTGATTTACACTGATCCAGCTACTGACTGGCAGCGGACTGACTTCAAAATATTCAATCGGGAATATGGAAGTCAGCACTGACTTAGTAATGCTGTACTGAGTACAAATTAAATTTACAATATGAAATTAACAATGGCTTCCTTCGAATTTGAGCTATATCAATGTAAATCAGCGTTTAAATACAACAGGCTATCCACCTTTTTTCATTGTTCACCATTGTGTACCATGCCTTAAAATTTGTTTCCATCCAGACGACTACATCAGTCACGTTCATAAAATATTGAGATTTCGTTTTGATATTTTTTTTTATTTTTCCAAAATATTTTTAATTATTAACAAATTAAGAACTACGTAATGTTGAGACTAGAAATACAACTTAAATCTAAGATCGTTTTACATTTTAATTTTATTACTAACGTTGTAATCTATTCTAGTTTTGATAGTTATGAGAGGTTTAGGTCCAGCACAGGAGCGCATGAATGGGTGAAACCAATAAAATTGAAGTTTCTGTCTGGGATTCTAAATTAAAGGCCAACATTTTGGTAAAATATCTATTTATGTCATACCCAGTAGTAAACTACTGTTTTTTAATTATTGTCTACCTGAAAATTTGTCTCGAACATTCGCGTTTCGAAATGTTTCGTACGTTTCGAATCGCGCTTAATGGATTTCAATGATTTTAGGAATTACAAGGGCAATTTTATTTTATTTTTTCGTATACAAACGTATACACGCACAAAAATCTATCAATCATTTATTTACATCAAGATGAAGTACCATAATAGAACTAAAATGTATATAATTCGATAACCACTTTTTTAATTCTTTATGTGTAAAAATTACGTAAAAGTTAGATGGGTAGATTGAAAAGTAAATAGAACGGGTTTCAAGCCATTTATATATTTAGAGCAAATATCTCTAGTACAATCAAGCAGTATAATAAATACTTCAAGAAAAGTGGGATATTTTCCGTAGGTCAACTATATCTCACTAAATGTTATTATAACTAATTCAGTAATATATCTAGTTTTTGTAGTATTGCTACGCAGAACACAATTTGCAGAATTAGCTACTGCACCTCCTGTAACGAATTCTTAAGGATTAATTATAATTAGTGGTAGATTAAATATGAACTTGTTCTACCAAAAACTAGAATAGACTACGTCAAAGATAACTGGAATTACTTAACTTTAAAACGTACATAGCTGGTTTATTTCGGGCGTTCTTATATCTACGAAGCTAAACTACATACAAATAAAGTGAAAAATTAAAATTCGATGTTTCTTAAATAAAAATGACAAGATTCAAAATGTTACATTAGGACTCGTTTTCATTTGAGAATTAACAATATTAAAGGCTTCAGTATTTTTGTTAATAAAGACTAATTATTGATACAATACAATACTAGGAAATACAATCAATCATTAGAAAACGTTACTTTCAAAAGCTTCTAAATCGTACATAATTAGATGGAGTCATAAATCATTTTTGACATTTTATTTTTCAAAATAGATTTTATTAGACCAAATTAAATAATATTTAACAGTCTTTATGAATATCCCATTTATACTGGGACTATATTTGGTCTGAAAAAAATGTTTAAGCTGACACGAGATAGATCGCTTCTTAGCGATAAGACCGCCCATTGTGCATGCACATTTAGAATATTTTTAGGCTATAAGCTTTTCTCTGTTTTCTGTAATGGTGTACAATAAATTGTTATCTCCCTCTCTCTCTCGCTCTTACACGGTTCAACCAAACTGAATCCATTCGGCTGAACGCAGAAATGAAAGGTAAGAAAGACATTCAACGGCATTGAATGAATCAATTGTATGTGTTTATAAATCACTTTACTTTTTTCATACAGGTTCAAAATCAGAAGTATGTTTTTCTTTAGACATGATATTACAAAGAAATGATTTGATTGTCAAACATAGTGTACAACTAATAACCATCAGAGCAGAATATTAAATGAGAATAATATTCCTAGTATTGTTTCTTCTTCTATGCTGAAATTAATTAATGCATATCATAGACAAATGAAAACGAATCTTAATTTCTTCTTTTAAGCTGATATAATATCTATTTACAAGCCTCTGCGTATCTAAATGTTTAAAACTAAATTTAAACATTGAAATGACAATTCCATTTTCAATATATTCTTTCAATATTTACATTATGGTCGAATCTACTAATGCCATGTTATTTTTAAAGATTAAAAAACCTATAAGAAATAATTTAAATATACGTAATTGTCGATTTATAAAATTAGCTGTATATAATAAGAAGAAAAAGGAAGATATAATTTCTATAACTAATTCAATATCAAAATAAGTTCCTTGTAATGGCGCTAATCCGTGTTTTCTCTTTAAATGATTTCAAATACAAGATGTAAAAATTAGAAATATCGTATATTATCGTAGACAGAGTCTGATAATGACTTTAGCCCTAAACAAGAACAAATTTCTATGAAGTGTGAAATTTAAACAAATGACAAACTCTTTTTATTCATTTAATATTAACAGCTAATCACCCTTTTAGATAGTTGTCCTTTAATTTCTTTAGGTGCGGCAATTTTTTTTATGGAGATCACATTCCTTTTAAAGTGGTTGATATTTCATACGTATGCAACCTTGATACACCGTTCAAAGAATCACTTTTGTTTTGTTTAAAAATTAATTAATAAAGAACTGACGACTGTACTGAATTTCAATACTGGTACGTACGACAAAGAATTAAATGAATACAGTAGAACAAATATGTTAGATAACTAGCAAAGTCAGTGTTACTGTACAAACAAACCAATTGTATTTTGTGGAATTTACATTACATTCAGCGCGTTCCATTTGTAGCTCACAACGCCCATAATGCTCTGTTAGCCGTTCCACGTGGCGACCACAGCCGTTATGGCCGTGGCGAAAACGTCACTAATGACGTCCTCATTTTAATTCGCACAACGCTCACAACGACCCATATAATATAGGTGGGTCGAAGAACCGTTCCACTTGTTTTACGATTGTAATGCCGGCAAGCAAGTGGAACGGGAAAAATCGCGATAATGAACGTGGTGGAACGTTCCCATAGAGATCCTTATGAGTTAGCGCCATCTGGATAACATAAAACTCTCACAAATATTGTTTCAAAAATAAATGAAGGAAACGTTAATTAACCAACTACCGTAATGATATCACAGTTCATTTATGCAAATAAATTAATAAAATACATACAACTCGTATATATATATAAAACATTACATAATAATTATGTTATTAACCATCAAAATATATTATGGCAATTTAGACTTTACATAAGAACACTCATTGGCGCTTTAAGCAATCCCGACTAACAGCCGGCTTTTATAATTTACTAACCATTCATTTGCCTTACATTGGTTAAAACAACAAACTTCATTTAAATGATCTACCAATGGTAAGACAAGAAAATGGATGGTAAGGTATAAAGAAATCCGACATAAAGAAAACTGAGTAAATTTTACAAGAAAGCGACTTCACACTTTGTTTTATAAAAATAGAGTATTTTTTAAAAATATTTTCTCTTTATATTGTTATATTCCGTACTCAAATTGTAATCGGTGGCCTTTTAATTGGTACTCTGGAGATTAGAAACTAGCACTTTACTCAATGCGTTCCATTAGTTAGCTCCCAACGGCCAAAATACGTTGTTAGCTATTACTAAGACAAGCGTGGTCGTTGTGGTCGTGGCGAAAACGTCACTAATGCAACATAATTTTCGATCACAACGCTCACAGCGACCCATGTCAAGAAGTGGGTCAAATAACCGTTCCACTTGGGTTTACGATTGTAACGCCGGCAAGCAAGCGGAACGGGATATATTGCGGTTGTGAACGTGGTCGTTGTGAGTCTCTAATGGAACGTAACCATTGTAGTTTAGATTTATCTCAAAAAACATATAATTCTGATTAAAACAGGTTTTAAGAAAATATCACTCGTCAAGTTCTTGTTTGTCAAACATTACTTATACATGGAAAGAACAATACTAGGTATGGTAATTAGTCAATATTGAATATGTGCCGCCACAAATCTTGTCTCGATTTTTGACGTTTTATTATAATATTTATATATTACAAATCGGTCAAAAATTAAGGTTCGGAGGTTCCACCTCTATTAAATTGAAATTTCGACGGATTAGGTCTGTGGGGCCATTTATCGAAATTCGACATAACTTTTATGGAGATTCTGTCAAATTTTAATGTGTATTGAGGAGATGAACGTTTAGTTAGGTATAGAAACTGAAGAGCTCTTTGTAGACATGCTTGTATCACATTGAAATCCTAACTATTGTTCTTCCAGATATTTATGTATTGTGTTGGACAGCAATAAACATCTTCACGAATGTCATTAAATTTTTATTAATATAACTAGCTGTCCCGTCGTCCCGCCCGGAAAAGCTTCAATCGATATGCCGACAGCAGCGCCACCTACAGGGTTCAATTGTGATCCAACTCAGAAACCTTCTTAGGCTCATGCACAACAACTTTGTTTAAGATCATCACATGATCAAATGTATAATTTACGATTCTATAAAGGACATAGAGACAAACATTAATTGTTATATATTAAGATAAGTATTTTAATTCGTCATTTTGTAAAATTTACTCATAGCGGTTAGACTATATTGCTTTTCAAGCATCTGCATGTTCAACATTCTTTTTGTAAAATTCAACATAATTCATGTAAAACCAAGAAAATTCGTGTAAATATCGAGAATAATATCATTTGTTTTTAAAACGTGTTAGCTATTTTTATTTGTTTACTATTTATACAAAGTGAACATTGATATATTAAGTTACTACAACTTTTTTTTTCGAGAACTATAGCGATTTTCTCGCCGCTACATATATAATATCTAATATGTGCGTTGCAGTCACAATATAAAAATATAAAGTGTAGTAAGAAAAAATAATAGCTTGATGGAAAGCACACAAATGATTGAAGATAGATTTTTTTAAACCATTGGTTGATACGCCTTGCAACTAGATGTCGTTGTGGTGAATAAATCCATATATTGTTTATAGGTTTAGATCAAAATTAATAAATACCCTATACGCGTATTATGCAGCTTTGTCTAAATAAATTTTTAATACACAGTATACAAAATTTAGTTTTTTTCAGAACTTATATTTAAATTCAATGCGTTTTCATCTTAGACATGCACACAACGCAAACTTCCCTAGTAAACTAAGCCGTGAACAAATAAAAAAAATTACACAAAAATCCAAATGCTGGGCTTGAACATCTACAACACAGGGGAACGAGCTATATATCCACCATACTTACCCATGGCAGATTAGTTTTACACATCGACAATCTCAATGTGTAGATTTCTTTACATGGTTTTTCTATTACCCACAAAACTCAACACAGTTAGCAATGCATTCTTCCCGTTTAACACTAGAACCTACGTCATCGGAATAAGACGTGGATATGTTAGCCACTTAGTTACCATCGATACTTGTAATTTAATTATGTTTAAATACAATATGTTACAAATTACAACAGCGCCATCTAGTTGACTTCGGTCGGATTCTCCAAAGCAAATTTAGAAACTCGGATTCAAGTATCTTTTGTGCAAAAACCTTTCTTACCACACTGTATAAATCTATGACTGCAATCGATGTGACATCTAAATGGGTATTTTTATCATCTGGAGATAGTGTTTGTGTATTACATTAATGTGCAAATGTTGAATGCTATTTAAATAATTTGCTAGAATTTTGTTGAAATATTTATGTTGGACACAGCACCTTGAGAATGTAGTCTGTTAGTAACGTCGGCACTGTGGGACTGTCTTCGTTTATTGCTTTTAAAACTGAAAGAAAAATACAAAACCAATATTAATCTATAATAATATAACATTCTAAACAAGCAGTGTTTGTACATTGAAGCTATTAAAAAACCAACTGGAACATATATCGAGGGCTTCATAACAAATGGGCGTATACGCAAAAATGCATAACAATTTAGAAAGTCTTACCGGTACGAAAGTGCAGGTACCTTAAAAGACGGGTAATCCAATTTAAAGGCTAAAACAATCATCTATACTAGGGCCAACGAGAAGCGATACCAAATGTAAACAAAACCAATGCAAGGTCCTTAGAAAATACAGGGGTGCGTAACTTTTTGAAAGTTGTATTATATATTTTAGTAGACAATTTATTTATTAATATGTTATTCTAAAAAGGTAACAATTAATATAAAGAAATTGAGTTGAAATGAGAATAATAATAATGTTTATAGAAATGAGGATAAAAGTGAAACATTTTTTTAAAGAAATCATTGTTTATTCAGTCTGACGCCGATTGTTCTGAGTCTGTAGAATCAGAATCTGTAACATGTATAATAAATTTATCCATCACGTCATCTACAATAAAATCAAGTTTGAAAAACTTCTCTTCTTTTTTATGAACGTGCTCCACGCATTTCTTCCACCGATCAGGCGTGACTTTCGCCATACCCTCACTTAATAGTGCCTTTACTTTTGCAAATTGAAACGTAGTATTGTTTCTAGCTACGTGCCCCTTTACATCAGCCCAAATCAACTCAATTGGGTTTAATTCACAATGATAGGGAGGGAGTCTTAGTACTTCGACGCCATATTTCTTTGCCAATTCGTCTACGACATATAATTGATTTGGTTCTTCACCATTTTTACTCTATTTAATAATTGTATTTTTAGTTCCTTTTCATCGAAACTGATATTTTTGTTACGAAGCCACTGCTGAATGTTAGCCTTCAACCATGTTGAGCTGGGTGTTTTTTCCTGTCGCCTAGAGTGGTAAGGCGCGTTATCCATGACGACAACTGCATTCTCGCCTAACTTGGGCAATATCTTCTCAAACCAGTTTTCAAAATGTGCAGCATCCATTGATTCGTGATAATCACCGGTGCCTTTGGATTCAAACACGCAGCTACCGTCTTCCACAAAACCATCCTCGTTTCCAATGTGCACTACGATTAGTCGCCGGCCCTTTGAGGTAGGATTCTTCGCACCTGTACTAAGACCTTCTAAAAACGCTCGCCGTTTTGATTTTATTTCGGTGTCAACCCAGGTTTTATTAACAGTGTGACCTGAAAATAACATACAGGATACAATAAAACATAGGCAATACTACAAATAATAATCTTACACAATCTTTCAGGCAGAAATACTTAGTTTTGATTATGCGTTAAAGGATAATAAACCCCCCCCCCCCTCCCCTACTGAAGATAGAAACTCTGTGCGCTCAAGTGTATTTTTTTTTTAAACTTAAAATTACTAACCTGCGTTCACCCATGTTTCATCCATATAAAAAATACGCCGATTCTCCTCTCTGTACTTCTTTCTTTTATGTAAATATTTTCGTCGCCACAATACAATATCATCTCTATCAATCAGTGCATTATTTCTTTGCCTCTTGATATACTTAAACTTTAAATGTTTTAATATTTTTTGGAAAGTAGTCCTTTTGAAATTTGGTAGTGTATCGTCTTCATTAATATCTGAAAGTACTTTTTCCACTGTAGGTAGTTCGCCTTTAATAAAGAAAGCATGTACTTTTTTGCGTATGGCTGATTTAGTAAAATCATCGATTTTGTCACTAAACGTTGGTCTAAGTTTGGTGGTGACAGGAGGAGAAATTTCGCCGTGTTCTTTATAGTCCTTGAGGATTCTATATACTGATGCAACGCCGATACCTAAAATACTAGCTGTTTTCTGCGCCATCTCTTTTTTGTAGGGGTATTTATCCTTAGGCCCAGTTTCTTTAACATATTTATAGGTGTTAATAACCATATTTTTTTCATTTACCGTAAAACTAGTCACCTGAAATTGAAAATTAAATTAAAATGATATACTTTATTCACGTGCATTTTTAACAAATTAAAAAAGTTTTATTATTACAGTTGTTGTTTTTTAAATAACTTTAAAGTATACTGTATTTAATATCTATCAGCTAAAATCCAAATATCAATGCAATGGTAAAATATTTCCTGTACATACCTTTGGGCGTTTCTTTTCTGGAGAACTAAAATCTGTTGATTTATCTCTCGAAGTACTTGGTTGTGGCTCCATCATTAACCACTCTTAATAACAACAAACAATATTCAACAACAACAATCTAACAATAATTAAATAAACAACGAAAAATAACAAAACTTCTACAAATAACAAGAATCACCACGAGCGCGTTCCGAAACGGAATGAACTAAAAACAGTAACTCTTACTATAAAATGGCGCCCGAATGTTGGCGAACCCGTCTTGATCTTACGACAAAGACAGACAAATTACGACAAATACACGAGATGGAAAGAGATAGATAATAGATTGTCATCTCCACAGTAGTTTTTAGGTGAATGACCTTTTGTATCTCGTCTCTTTGGCCCTAGTATAGTTTTGTTTTATTCACAATTTTGTCCCTGGTGTAAAACTGCACTTTGTGTGTATGCCCATTTGTAAATTTGTAACAGCCTGCGGGAATTTCCTCGGGAGTGATTTAATGTTGATCGGTTGCATAAAAAATAGCTTATTCTGACACAATATCCACTAAAACGGTAACTTTTTTATGATTCTGCGATACATTGTGTCTAGGGAATCTCGCGGGAATTTCAAGTAAAGCGTGGGCGAAGTCGCGGGCATATGCTATTGTGGAATATAAATGCTCTAGTGACATTTACATTACTACTTAATTTAGAATATAGTGTTAGGTATAGACAGTTTGAAGCAGACTTGGCGATGGGTTTAACTCATCGATCACTAATTAAAGTATTATTTGTGATCGATGTTATTATTAATTACAAGTGAGGTTATATCGACAGATAATGTACCTATATATACATTAATGTAGCTATTCATAAACGGAGTTCTTTTAACGTCTTAAATAAGATACATTTGGTAACAGTCAATACCTTTGACATTATCGCAGATGCAGTCCGAATATAGTAATAAATAAATAGACATAGAAACACAATTAATTTATTTCTAAACTTGAACGAGAGAACTGTTATTATCTAGAACCACTTTGTGGAGGAATAAGTTCTTTTCTTTTTAAGTTTTTTTATATATTTTTTAAATATTTTTATTGTTGATCTACTTACTTTTAATAAGGACCTGAAGTGTCTGGTTATCAGGTGGGCCGTTGTCCAAATGGAATGGTATCACTGTCGTTAGATACTGAAAAACAAAAAGGTTTTGAGACTAACCTCTTATTAAAATAAAATATATTTTCACGGTTTCGAACGAGTTTTAAGTCGCGGCCGCTTAACGAGTAACGCTCTCGAGCTTGAATCTTGTGTTTCAAAAGAGACGCGGATTCGAATCTTGACCGAGAATTATGCAACACTTAGGCAGTTTTGTAACGTAATGTGCAGGTGGTTGGAATAACTACATACCTACTGACTATGAAGGAAACCATCCTGATGAAACTTGAAGATAATTTGGCAAACCCGCTTTGGTACAAGCGTAGTAGGTCACATGTTTTATTATACTTTGAAAACTGAAATCATCTTTCAGTCTAAATCACACATGAAATAAGGATGTACACGGCATATTTTTTAATTAAAAAATTGTAGTTTTTATCGTTGGATTATGGATCTGAACTACGAGAGGAAAATGTTCTAAATACAATAAAATAATAACGCTTCTTTAAGAATTACCTTAGGTTCCGAATTACTGGAATTCAAATTAGGCGACCTCTGATGAGAAGAGCGCTTCTTCTTCTCGATGTGAAACTGACGTCGCTTATTCTGAACAGCAAGAAGGAGGGATATGAAGGTGTTCTTCAATTCCTTCTCGTATTCGAGCTCGTCGCGCAAAGCCAACTCGGCTATCAGCGTCTCGGAGAATTCGCGGATCAGTACTTCCAATTCCATGAATATCTCGTTCAATTGCGCTAGGGATAACTGGCGGAGTTCTGGAATAGGGATGTTTTAGTATGTTACTAGTTTCTAATACATACCTATACAGTTTAACACAACTAATAATTATTTCCGAGGTAACTGCGAAGAAGAAAAGTACGAATCGTGTAAGCGAACTAAGGAGCTAAGAATGCATAGCAAGTAACACTGCAATTTTGCTTACATATAAAGTTTTTTTCACCCTTTTCTTCGGGAACGAAATGTCCCGGTTGGAATTATATGTTGTGTAAAACTTTACTCATGTCATTTTAAAATTCATAAATTAGGTACCGAAGTTATTGGGAAATAACCGGTATTCATTTTACGAAAATTAATAAACTGTTGACATTGAACGCAAAGGCTATTCTAGTTCATATAGCGCCCGCGTGCAATCAATACCTGGCGCCCTCTAGAAGGCGCTCGTTCAAAATGGAATAATTACAGTAATATTTTCATCAGTGAAAATAAATTCGTGTGCAAATGTTATAATTTTAAATGATTTCGGGAAGCAACAGGTACACGTTCAGAACAAGAGCCGTCATATAAACCGTGCTAAAATAGCAAATTCATTTTCTCTTCGGCCTGCCAATACTACTACTGCTGACCGACTCATGCTATTCGGAGATGTCGCGAGCGGCGTTCGGCACCCTCTAAGACTTGGTGCCCGTGTGCGCTTCACACCCTGCACTATAGGTAAAGTCGGCACTGATTAGACAGATCAAGGAAATTGAATTAATTAAATAAGGACACGACGGCGTTGATATTGGATGATTCAAATTTATGTCCATTGGATCACTTTTAATTAATTAATCCAAATTGAAAGACAGAAATTAACTAATATTGTCGTAATATTTACGATTTATGTTACGAATGTAATACTTGCATTAAAAAAGCACACGAACGTTTTGGATTTTTTTTATATATTTATTTAATAGAAATTATTGTCATTTTCGAAACAATGTTCACAGCTAGTTCCTTGTTTTGTAACTAACAAACATGAAACATATTAAACAAGGAGTAAGACGAGAATCTCAACTCCCGCTATTTGAATTTAAACGGTGGAATTATGTTGTACGGTAGAAATATATTTCAATGTCTGTCAAAATTTTGACCAAAGAGTTTCATGAAACTGGGTGATCTTGATTAGAGCGCATTTAATAAAAATAATTTACTAAATACTATTCAGTTGGAATTATTTACAATCTCGTAATAACGAGAAGATTTACGTATATTTGTAAGTAAAAATTACTTAGGCTTAAATTGTACTTCCATTTGAACATAAAAGCAAACTTAAAACTTTCCCATGAATATCACTTGCAACTTTGAATAAAATTGAAGCGTAGGAAGGTGCAACATCGCAATGTTAGTATAATAATTTAACACATTGCATACGCTTTCATTGCATTACTATCTAAGTAAACAGTATCTTTAGCTAGTTTTCTAAGAACTGTCGTCATTTGATATCAAATGACGACAGTTCTCAGTAAAAACTTCCAGCAATTTCAGTCAGCAAATATTGTAAAAGGTAATTGCAATCGCCGTATATAAAAATTGCTGTGTCTGAATATTAAAAATATTTCAAAATTATTGAATCATGTCGTATAATAATATTATCTACTAGCGGTTCCGGCAAACGTTGTCCTGCCCTGAAGAAATAAAAATCTACAACCCTATTCCAGCGCCACTTACCGGGTCTAATTGTGAATTAATTTTAAACCGTCCCGGGATGATGGTCCCGCACGCATAAAATTCCATCAAAATCCTAGAACCTGATTCCAGCGCCAATATAATATTTGATTAGATTAACATTTTAAAGTTCATAACATCTTTGAAATGGTATGTCCTATTTGAATAATTAAACAAAATTAAGTTGATCCCTGTATCATTTATTATAATTCTATATCTGTTTGTTTTAGAAGAAAACCGCATATACTTATATCGACATATGTAAACTTTATATGTGAAGTTATAAAAGCTTGTTCACAACTGGGAGAACAAAATGTAAAACGTTACGAAGTCTTTTAAAATAAATCGCCAGGCTAGTTAAGAATTTGCCAAGAAATCGCATTTAACAATAAAGTCACCTTTTGTTTTTGCCAAGAAAGTATTGTAGTTTGCCAGTTTTGTATTTTGGTGACCGATAAGGTGATATACAGGCGATTCTCAATAATTTAAGACTCACGGGAGTAGAGAAAAAAATCAAATTACAAAGAGTTTATAATAACAGAACTAAGAGGGAAGGAAGGGACAAAATCAAGTAAACGAGAGTTTGATCAAAATTTGTGACAAAATAATACATTTTAAACATTTGTACAGTTATTCATAAATGTTTATTTTGAAAAGAATCCGTTATTTTCTGTAGAGTGAGCGACGTTGTCTATCACTGTCATAATGGTGAGCGCTGAGAAGAAATCGTCACTCGTGTCGGTTCCGAGGGCGTAGAAGCTTCAAATTATAAAGAGCATGGAAGCCCGGACTTCAAACTATTGCATGTTGTCGGGCAAGATACTATTGCTTTAACTTAAAATTACCGAGAGGATCAAATAATATTGATTTTATTCAATTTATCGAGTATTTTTCAGGGGATCGGGACAAAATTCAGATTATGAAGAGATTCAAATTAACGAGAGTCAAATTATCGGAAGTCGACTGTATATCTAACTTATAATTATTAGAATGCTTTGTTATTTAAATAATTTAGAAACATAATATAGTCTCTATAATATAGTGACTCTGCATTTCGCGGTGCCTTTAATGTTACTTGCCTATTATATGTGGGTGAAATTGAACTTCTTTTATTTATTCTGTGCTTCGACCCACTCGTCGCCGATTGATAGAACCAGCCACCAATTTGCGAGTGCGTTCACCCCGGCCGATGGCGATTCGCGCATCGATTTGTTTTCACACTCTTACATGTTGTTTAGACTCATATTTATCTTACAGACTTTATAGAGGTCAAATGTTCTTTTGCACAAAAAAAACAATACAGATTTTAATTCAAATGAAGTAAACACTTAGGTGTTGCATACTGTACATAATACATACATACATAACTGTATCACCAGAAAATTTGTAGACCTATTTTTCTTTACAAAATATGTTATATTTGCTGATGATGATAAGATTTCTAAATCGAGATAGTCAATGTGTTAAACACACCAGTGTGCCTTGGTCTTGGACAAGCATGACGGATATAATGTCCGTCCATGCCATCTCCTAACAAGTGGGACGGTCCTAGCCCAGCAGTGGGACTTTTATGGCCTGTTACTAAGTATATTCGTACATTGTCAATTCAATTAATACTTAAGGCACAGAACTTAACAAATGTTATTTTATATTAAGATGTATAACTGTGTGTTGTAGTACTAACACAAAAAACTAGAGTACCTATGAAATTAGATATTTTGCATATACGAGAGCAAATCTAATAATAGACGTCCCAAACCCGGAGTTGAAACTACTCATTGCAGTGCAAAGTTTAACAAGTCTATAATGATGTGCTAAATTGCTACGACCTCGTAGGTTACAAATCTCAAATGCAGGCACATATTTTGATAACGTGATGTAAGTTTACTTTTGTAATATGATTCTCACGGTTGCAATATTCTCTTCGTCTTAAATATGTCCTCAACACGAATTGTAGTCTTATTGAGTAAACATTTACGATTACTGTTATTTTTAAAATTGCAATGATCTAAATTTTGCTGTAGAATGTATCAATTGATTGATCATTTCCATCTGTTTTATTCTTGCTGCTAGTTGTCAGAAAGATTCACCCTTTAATGATAAGACCACCTCTTGCGAACAATTACAGTATTTTAGTAGATTGTAGCACGGTCGCCTTGGACTATGCATAGAGAATTTCCATTTATGTCTCTTTTAAATAAAGAGACAACAAATATTGTCTTATTGTCGATATATCCCAACATTACGATATTCTGAGGGAAATATACTAGCGTATAAGTTTCTGTAATGTCCATAGTTAAGAGTTATATATCTGTTAATTTCGTAATGTTATTGTTTCATCCCAACCTTGAATACATACATTTTTATCAACGACTCAAAATATTACACGTGCGCAGAAGGTTTGCCGATATCACGCGTTGAAGGATAGTAGGGTTGACAAAAAAGATTGCATAAATTTACATAAGTATATACAATAATAGTAAGTAATGCAATACAAAAATACTCAGTAGTCATAGGCAAACCTTTTGCGCGCGGCTTATAGATGTGCTAATTTGCCTCATTTCGTGTCATTCTCGTGTATGGCAGCTTTTCGTACAATGCCTGTAATTGTGTACAATTTGATGGCGCAATAATAAAAATAATGATCAATTATGTCATCGCATCCCACATAAAAACTGGCTTTACAGGCTTGCAAGCTTCTAAAACATCGGACCGGTTCTCGTAACCTAACTGCTTTTTGCTTGCTAATATTAAATAGGTATATTTTAAACACGATCACAGAGATCAGAGATAAGCTATGAATTTAGGTAATTAATATCAAGAATTGAAAGAGATTCACAAAAACTACCATTAGTTATAAATTGTTTTGATGAATGATCTATAAAGGACAGTAAAAAGTCTTATTTTAATACATTATTAATTCATCACGATAATTTCAAAGACTGGATTTGTATATATTACTTTCTGCGATAAAAGGACTAGGTTTATTTTTAAAGGCGTTTTTTCGTTCTTTTATTTCGGTATTGGTTTTTTGACCATATCGATATCCTTAAAAAAATTAACATAATCAAACGCTGAAACTATTAAAATCAATTCAAAAATACTGCACAGTAAATACCTAATGAATGACGCAAGTTTGGTAAGAATGGCAAATTCTCTGCTCCTGATCGATATAGTTAACATATTTGTAAATAAAACGGAATAGAGTAATATACCAGGTCTGGCTGCCGTAAACAGTTCGTCGCATTAATATTGTAGTAGGTACTTGTAATAACAGGGTAGTTGATAGGCAAATCAAGATACACTTTTACCATCTTACGAAACGCTACAGCCTCCTGAATTTTGCACATTGATAGCAAGTTATGACTACAAGTTTGGATGTAGCGTATTTAATATAGCGTATTCATTATTGTTTGAATGGTGAGCTACATTTTTTATTTTATTACAGGAGTTCAGCAGACCGGCAGACGGCCCACTTGATCGAAAGCGGTTACCATCGCCTATGGAAATTTGCAACAACAAAGGTGCTACAAATGCGCTGCTGCTCTCTTAAGGGAGACTGGAACCTGGTCATTAATGCCGGAACACAGCTCAAGGTTGTTATGGCGACATACTTTAGACTAGGGGTGATAGCCATCCAGTTGAGCAAATGCCCTGTCACCTGACAGATATTTAAACACATTTTTTTTATCATATTTGAAATCAAGATGATGGTAAGGTATTTTAACGCCCACTCTTTTACATCAACATTGTTTTAGTTTACTATAATATATGCCACCTACCCAATTTTGTAAGTGCTAGTGATAAATGCTTACTGTCTTCATATAGCGGCGAGTTGAGCACTTCTTTCCCTTTCTCCAGAGCTTCGTTATACTCAATGAGATCACCTTCTGAAGAAGGGGTGTCTTGCATCATGTCGTCAATCTCTTGGATCACCTAGGAACAGGAATTTTCAATTCGTTTATTCTCATGTTTGCTTTAGGAAAACTGGTAAACGGATCACTTGGTGGGTACCGTCGCCCATGGACATCTGTAACACTAAGGGAGCCGATGCTTTGTCTGCTCCGTTGAGACTTTAAGTATTTGTGGCCAACCGCCATACCGCAGACGGAGCCAACGCGAAGCCCGTGTTGGCCACCGTATGCCGCTGATTGGCCGACGCGAGCCGCCGACATACCCGTTATCTGTCTGGCGGCTCCCGAACCCCGTCACCGGGGAGTAGTTGCCCCCGCGAAACCTGTTCCGGGGCAAAGAGAAGTAGCTCGAGGTCCCATACCGGCTCTGCCATCATCAAGCAGAGACGATGACCCTCGTTTATAAGTATTTGTTTACGCCCTTTTTGAAGAGCTCCATCATATTGTAGCGCTCTGGGATAAGTTAGTTTGATTCTATGAACGAAATTATAATCTTTATAAAATCTTACACATCTCAATAGTACCACTTCTGAAATATTCTGACGGTTGAGTGGTTTGATTGGAGTTCTTCATGATGAGTAAGATAATTTATGATACTATCAAGCGGACGTATCCTTGTGGATAAGTCACTAAAAAAACAGCATTTTAACCATACCAATCATAATCTTGAATAGCAAAAATAAGCTATTTATCTAAGTCTGCTTTAAAACTTGCTGAATGAAATATTTGTTAGTAATCTGTCTTGAAAAAAAGAATAGACAACGTGGGTGGTTAAAGTAGAAGAAAAAATAAACAAGATACATAAAAGCAATATTTATATTTACAGTCCACCGTCGGTGTACATGTAAAGTGTTGGGTACATTGGTGTACAATAAAATTTTATCTATATGTAGATGCGACTTTATACACAAAACGAAACTCAGTACTGGGACCAAATATTCAAACCACTCACTATTGATAGCAATGATGTTCCACTCAAAAAAAGGAAATGTTTTTAGTCATTTTAGCTGTATCTAATTAGTCTTACCTCGTCAGCAGTCTTCACTGGACATTCGTGGTCCTGGTGGAGTCCACCCAAAATTAGTGCATGCATATCCAGGTCGGATGCGACCGCTTCGTCTTCCGAACTGTGGATTTCGTCATCTGGAGTCATGGCACCCTGGAATATAGTTACACTCATATACAACGCAATTAGATTAATAATAATACTATAGTAACATATAACTTATAATCTTGGTAATTAATGTGGCTTGCAAATATAAACTTAAATAATAATATTAAAATTTGTACACTACATGCTTAGGCTTAGGTTTATGAACAAAGGAGACACACATAGATACTTTCTATTAACAGTCTTATTAAAAAGATAATATATCTATCTAGATTACCATTAATTATTTATTTCAATATATTAGACGTCTTACGATGTTTACAAATTTCGTACATTACGATTTAAATAACACGATTCATGTAAATCTAATGAAAATTACAGCGCTTTTCTAAGATATTTTTACATAATAATAACAGTACTCATTTAGTCCAGGCTGTCCATAGTAAATTACATTATTAGCTATATTAAATATATGATGTAGATACATTGAATGAAGCAGAGGAATCCGAAATATCAGAAGAATATTTATAAAGAAGAACGTCATCGACCAATTTGGATGGTTCAGTTTCGTAAAAATCGTAAGCTTCTAATAATTGAAATATCAAATCAAACACAATATGAACCACCTTTTGCGTTTTTGCCGTAATCATTGTATGCAAAGTAATGAAAAACATCTCACATTAATATTCGCAACCGGATTTTAAAATGTAATAACACACAGCAAAAATAATGGCATTCCCATGAAACAATGCCGACATTGGACACCTTACGCTTTTTTAGTCATCCCCGCATAAAGTTACTGTGGTACTGTGGGAACACAAAGAAAAAGTCGGGCACCGTAAAATGAATATGTCCAGTTAGAAAGGCATTTGGACCAATGACTTGTGTAGTTAATTCATAGTTAATCTGATTAATTGTTCACTGGACAGTGAAACCGTGACGGCTCACAAAGTCTGTGACCAATTGTAAGAATTTCTATACACCTATGTATTTAACATTAGCTATCTGTATTTTGTGTCGTTGGTCTTCAATATTTTACACGTACTCAGAGAGTGTCTAATAACTACAACTGTTAGCAACTCTTGCTCGACCAAAAGGGACCAAATTACAGAAGTTTAGACACATTTTGCGTTTTTCTAAACTATGCAAGTCCTTTAACATAAGTACCATCAACATAAAAATCCTCCATAAGCCCTCACCGATAGGTTCATCGAGTGTAGGTTTATTGAGAGCGTCTTCGGTTCCCTAGACCCAGGCGTTGTGACGATCTGATTAGAATACCCGAGTGGTTTAATTTAAAATACATGTCCGAGTATGCAATTGGAAGTCCAACACTGCCCTACTGAAAAGGTATCACGGACAACATTGTGGCGGTAAACACAGATCAGAGATAATACCTGAACAGTCTTTTACAAAATTAGTTATATTGAAACCTGATTTGAAATCTTGGGTGTAATGGCCCATATAACTGAAGCCTACACTTGTTTAGCAATTTTATCAATACATGTTAAGCTTTATATTAAGATCCGTAATAATGTAGGAGGACCAGCTTTCCCACATACATTATGTCACAGTTAAGAATAGTTAATACAAACAAATATGATCAATACCTTAAAGACATTCCAAAAATATTTTATTTGTAATTAATATTATATAATAAGTGCTGCTTGATTTTAAGTCGTGACACTTGCAATGTCCCAAAGTTGATAGATAGATAGATAACACTTTATTGCTCACCAAATACACAATTTCAAAATATATAATTACAATATTGTCATGGTAGAAACAAAAGGCGGCCTTATCGCTGAAAGCAATCTCTTCCAGGCAACCTTACTTAAGGAATAATTTAATCTAACCTGGCGATGTAGGTGGTGCAGATCATTAAATATCATAAATCATCATATCAAATCAATATCAAAGATGCATATATTTATTTTTTATATTCAATAAAAATTTGAAATGCTTATTATCTTGGATGTTCCCTGACGATCGACATTGGCATATTTAAACACGATAAAGATTATTTTACTCGTAAGCTGGGTCCAATCACAGATTGGAAAAACAAAATAGACGGACATTTGAGTTAGATTAAAAAGACGTAGATGACATTTTAGAGTAGGAAATTGAAAAAAACACACCTTCCATTATCAGACATACTTAATAAAACTTTTTTAAACGAGTTGTCTCAAAAATTTCTCCCCATGCACCGGTTAGTAGAGAATAAAAAATACGTAATGATATCATATAAACACATACATACACTATAGTATATACTATAAATTTTTACACAAAGTTTAATATGGTAGTACTTAATATACTACATTATTTTTTAATTGGAAAAGAAAGTGTTAATTGCGAACTGGTCGAGTGAGCTAAGTCTTAGCGGAACGCTCTCACACCAGCGCAGAGGATCCGGGTTCGATTGCTGGCATGGTAAATTCGTAAACGAACTTTCCGTTGTTCTATTGATTAAGCACAGCAGACAGCCTGACGGTCTAACTGTGATGGAAAGTGCTGCCAATGTGCAGCTAGCCTCCAAGGAGAAACTGAAATCTGGCCACTGATCCCAGAACACAGCTCAAAGTTGTCATGGCGGCATACTTTAGACCAGGGTGGTAGCCTTCAGTCGTGCAAATGCCCTACCACTGGTCTGTGGGTTGTTTTGCCACCTCCTACGACAGGCCGCTCGGCCGCAGGAATCCAGATAAAGGAAAAATATACTATTCTTGTTTCGTTATCTGGATATCTGGGAAAGGTCCCAGAGTATTTCGTTGTATATTACCCATAACATAAGCATTACTTGCTTAGCCTTGGGGGTGTACAATGAGTGTGTTGTCTGTCGATTTACAAATTCCAAAGTACAAGCGGATGCTTATTGCAGATTATACAAATACTTCTGTTTCTAATCTTGATTGAATTCATAGACTTGATAATGCAAGGAGATTATTAATCATATCACTTATAACGCCGTCGTCTTTGCTAAAGGATATAAATAACAATTATTCGTTATCATAGCCGAGAACTAGTTAATTATGCGCAAGACCAGTTCATGATATTTATATCTACATAAGTGTATACAAATAAATAAATACCTTTTTATCATTTAAGTTCAACGTGGGAATGTGCATTTTCCTGGAGAAGGATTTTGTCCAGTCAATGGGTAGAATGTTCCCGAAGTTCCCGGTAATTGTCCACCACATTCTGAAAAGAACGAGAAGGAAGTCGAATTAATTTGTCCCTGAAGTCTTGAAGTTTTTTAACACGAAACCACCGTTTTGTTCTCGAGTGTCACACGGCTAATTGGGAAGCTCCACAACTTTGTGGTCAAATACAGACAATTGAAACGAACGTTGAACTGATGTCTTCTCCCTCTAATTACATAGAATTTGTATTATAATAAAATTATAATTCTCTTGGTTTTGGCACGACAATTTTGATGGCAGCTGGTAGCTTTGGAGAAAAATAATATTAACTTTGTACCCTCAAACGGAAAAGCAAATATGAGTGACATAAAAACAGACTGAGTTAAAATGTACCTTATTATTTCTAGAAGAACGAAGTTTGACAGGGACAAGAGACATTTTCAATTTTACCAATTATCTTACGCTTTTATATAGTAAATATGATAGATTTAATGTAATACTATATGTAAGTACATTTACCCATACCAAAAAGTTGTAATCAACGGCGCGGCGGCCTATGCACGGACTCTCTAAGGCAATTACCATATATTTCCCATTTATAAATGATTCTGATTGTAAGACCTTAAAACTTTCGTTTTTTAGGGTTCCAAAACTTGCAGGTAACAAAGAAGCTCTGTGTTATAAGGTCGAAGTAGGCAAGTACTTACTAAGGCTGGAAATGCGACATTTTCTTTGGTCAAATTTAGCGGAAGTATTCTTTTGAAATAATTTTACAACATTCAAAAGAGGAAATTAAAATATAAATTTTGAAGAGTACAATGAATGTAGTAAGAAATGAAATAGCAGTATGCAGATTTGAATGGATATTTTCTATCAGTTTGTGTATTTTTGTATTTTCCAATTATAATACAAAAAGTGCGAAAATAGGTAACGTTTTTGTAATTAACTAAATTATATGTTGAGTTATAAGGCTTGAGGTCTCGCTTGAACAAAAGGCGAGCTTGCACCTATGGTAACGAATCAGCATTGCCATATCCAACGCGGAAATGCGGCCAGCATTTAAGGACACATCCCGCCGATAGCGATTTGGAGTAATTTGTTTACTTATAGATTTGTTATTTTGTAAGTATAGCTTTATTTGTTTAAATATTATACTGTAGTTTAGTTTATTTATTTTGAAAATTAACTTCTGTATAAAATTAATAAAAAAAAATTTTGAGCTAGATAAAGTATTAGTTTAGACAAAGAGATCTCTTAAAAGAAAGTTGTTAACTATTACAATAAAGGAAACATAACTTATATTGTATTCTAGGTTTTCGTAGTCAATGGGGACTATGTTACTTCGTTGGATCGCCATATTGATCCGTTATCCGAGGTAGGAACCAACCCTCTTATCATTCGCAGAGTCAATGAGTCGTTATGATAGACCTTTGTAGATGCTCATGGCTTTAGAACCCCCACGGTCCAAGTGTTTAAACACATGTAATAATGTAATCATCAATATTTACAACTTCAAATAAACATTGTTCATTTTCAATGCTGTATTGAAGAATTTGTAATTACCATATTGTATAAAATGTATATTGCTCTATTGGCTATAGGAACCCTACATGTGAGATAACGACTGGCACACGGCGACGTGTTTTCTGAACCCATGTTGGATGATGGAATATATTAACAACAATAAATACGCCGCCGGCTTAAAAATGTAGTCAGATTACACAGCGCAACGTTTTCCTTCCAATTATTGTACCATGTACCATATGAGGTCGGTGGCCCGACACAAACTCACGGGAAAAATGTGTCTGTATCGGTAAGGAGTATTAAAACTTTAAACGAAGAAATTAGTGCCGTTTATAGGTCGTAATAAATATAATATTTTAATAAAAAAATTATATAAGATGTTAAATAGATAGATAACACTTTATTGTACACCATTACAGAAAACACAGATGAACTTATAGCCTAAAAATAAGTGCACAATGGGCGGTCTTATCGCTAAGAAGCGATCTCTTCCAGACAACCCGTGGCAGGAATAAAAACATATTATATTGGTCACAGGTGGTATACATAAATATTAGAGGATATGCAGCTACATATATATATTTTATACTAAATAGACATATATAAATAACCAATATACCTATTGGTATTACAAACATAAATATACATGTTGATGTTAATAAAACTATCCTGCAAGTGAATTATGCTTGCGCGCCTCATAATTGTTTTAGCTTAACTAATCGCAAATTTTAATACTTAGCTTGCATGCCGCACGTACGTACGGCTGTTGATAAAATGTCCTAAGAGTATGTGCTACCGAAATTGAGAAAAAATATTTTTATCCTCTATCAGGTTAACCTTTTATTTTAAATATTCATTAGTGGTGGGAGGAACCTAATATGATAATAAAATAATCGCCTTTTAAAGATTTTTTAATCACTTTTTGTCGTTTATTTAAATTTTAAACAATTCACTTACACTAAATTCCTCAAATATTAAACTTTTGACCGAGTCTCATCCAAATATCTTTGTTTTAATTAATCTAACGTTATTGATTAAGAGAAAAACAACTTGTGGCGCTATCTAATCACGAAGGATTAGGAGCTTTGTAGATTTTTTTTATAGGACAAATATCATTCTTAGTATTCCTTCCTAATTCCTACCATTTGCGATAGTACTAGGAACTTAGTTAAAGGTCAAAATGCAAATGACAAATAATAATTCACCGAGGTCTGACTAATATTCCTGTCATCCCACTTCCACTCTAACCACTGGGAAGAGCCCAATTGCGTGAGACAACTGATTCGCGGATGCAGTGCAAGGTCAATGGAACTACGCCGCTTATTTGGACACCTCAATTATTTATATACTACTTTATTCATAGCTAGAAATAATAGTAGATTGTTACACAAGAGGCGATGTGATCTATTTAGGCACTCGAACTATTGACGCCAAATTATCTCGTGCGTAAACAGGCCTTCCACCGAGGATTACAGTCTGCTTTTCATTACGAATATGAGGAAGGTAAATAAAAACCGATTAGTTCAAAAACTTAACAATTACTTCTTTATTGGAATAAGGCGTTAAATCCATATCTGATGAACTTATTTAATGCGTCACATATGAAACGTCAAGTAAACTTCTTTTTCTGTGCATTATACCAGCCAGATTTTTTTGTCACTGGTGATATAATACTTAGCTCAAATTTATGCAAATTAGATGATATTTTAGTGAAAAATAACTTATTTTATAAAATGATGTTACAAAATTGTTGATACTTTTTATTACAATTTAAGTCGCGATTTAAGAGTGGCTGTAAAAAAATTGGGACATGGGTCGTATGTATGGTTCGAATAGTTTCCTAATGTTTTGACAGCAGGAAAAATCGTTTTCAGGCAACTCTAAGCATACTTTCAGAATATGAGAAATGAAAATATGATTTGTATGTATATATGCAAAGTTTTGGTAAAAAATATGTCTACTTGTATAGTATGTAAATGTGTAATTCCCATTTTTTTACAATGAAGTTCCACTTTGCTTAGTGTTCTAAATTTATTTGAAACTAGAACTTTAATGTGGCTAAGTTTGAATTCTTAAGCCACGGAAGTTCTAGCTTTTTCTATATTTACTATGTATTATGTAGTTCGGCTGCCTGGGATCAGCTTTGGAGACAGCTCCAGAGCTGATCCCAGGCAGCCGGACTACACACAGGTGTTGCATAGGAATATACAATGTGTGCGTTGCCTGCCAATATATTTATTTTTATTTAACAATAATTTTAATTAAGTAGGGCTTTTCAAATTGCTTCGGTTGGGTATTCCCTATTTCGCGGAAAGCGTTCGATTAAGGATTTCTGATAATAAATAAATCTTGTCCTGTCGTCTCTTTATCAAAAGTATAATTATACAGACATATATACAATACATATAGGACATTAAATGACACGCAAAGCAGCGAAATAATAATTGTACTTTTATGAGTGTTCCATTAGTAGCCCACAACGCCCAAAATGCTCCGTTAGCCGTTCCACATGGCGACGGAGGTCGTGTGTGGTCGTAGCGAAAACGTCACTAATGAAGTCATCAGTTTCAATCACACAACGCTCACAGCGACCCATGTCGAGAGGTGGGTCGAATAACCGTTCCACTTGGTTTTATGATTGTAACGCCCGCAAGCAAGTGGAACGGGAAAAATCGCGGTAATGAACGTGGTCGTTGTGAGTACCTAATGGAACGTAACCTATATGTTCTGGCTGAATGTACGTACATATATCATTAATTCTTGAAGTGATAACTTCTTATGGGAGGGTAAACCGCTTCGTTACCTAACTCGTTACGGTGCCAGTCTGTCTGGCTTCCCTTTCTCTCACATTAGATTAGTCTAAGGTATCACTTCTATCGGGTGTCCCGAGACGCACACCGTCTTTTTTTATGAAGTCCTTTCACAATTCTTCAAAGAATTGTCACAATTTCAGAAATGGATTTTTTTGCAAATCCAGTCTGCTTTTGGTTCATGGTGATGATTTTATTTCTAACGTAAATAAAATCTATTCAAGTAGCAATGTGCGATGGTGTCACCAATTCTAAAAAGACAAACAAGTCAAACAACAGATGTTGGTTTAGATTACGTGACTGCCAAGCTTGATTGTCAACAGATTATAAATGAAAAATAAAAAACAATAGGCAAATGAAATGCCTTATAAACAGTTTACCTAGCTATACAATAGTGTAGTTAAAACAAACAAGACACTATTGTTCTCACGTTCTGCCAAATAAACAAAACTGAATGTCAGCTAAATATAAAACTGGTTGTTTTAAGAATACGTGTATAATTGAATTCAGCAGAAATATTGTCTGATGTTTTTATAGGGCATTTTTAGAGCCCTATAGGTATTTTGACAAAAACTAACCTTTATGAAGGTCGGTCTGGTAGTCTGTGTATCTTATACCTACCTAGTATTTTTTTTAGAAACTACCAAGTCTACATGAGTACAATTTAACAAGAAAGCCCCATATAATCTATATGGAGCTAGGAATATTGAAACTATGAGCTTCGAAAATTTGTTATGATTTAGGAGTTTTTAAGATGTGATCGATCGAGCATTTTTGATAAGATTTTTCTATGGCTCCGTAGTCAAATAACAAAAACATTAGAGTTTTGTCACAAAAAACCTGGAGAATATGTGTATGTGTTAAATGTGTTGTATATTATATTCATTTCTAATTATATATTTTAACTATGTTTTCTATTTTATTTTTACTAGCTGTGCCCGCGGCGCCGTCTGCATTTTTTTTTCAAAGCCCGCCCGATTTTGAAACATTTTTCATTGCCGCTCCGCTCCTAATGGTCTTAGCGTGATCCAACACTGAAATAATTTTTCAAATCAGACTATTCCTGAGATTAACGCGTTTAAACAAACAAACTTTTCAGCTTAATATATTAGTATAAGATATAAGATTTCAACTCTTGAAAGAAATCGCTAGTAGGGATAAGTCCGTCGATTGTATTAGTTGAAATATTGTGTTAAATGGCTGTATAGTGTGTAATAAAAATATTATATATTATTTTATAACGAGATTTAATTTTACCACATACACACATGACATATCCACAAATTAAATAGGACCATTCTAGGGCTGATTTAAAACATGCAGACTATAACGTAAAGTTTGTTTACGAAATTTACCATGCTAGGAATCTAACCCGGAGTCTCTACGTTGCAGTGAGGTAGGCCGGCAAAGCCAGCCTTAGCCACTCAACCACAGAGGTCGCCGTGAGTCTGTTCTACAGTTATTATTTTTTCAACAACAGTATAAAAAAACATCAGACGTCTGTGGTTGCGTTCGCATACAGCACTTGTACGTAATATGAAGTGACACATTCCTCAATTGAACGGTGGCGTGCCGCGAGATCTCGAATTAGCGCCAATTTATGCCTCCGGCTGACTCACAGCTGCACTGCGATAGGTGTACCACAACGTATAAAGTTAAATCTATTATTGAAGCAGACAAACTTACAGGTGACGTTGATTGTGATTGCTGAGCAATATATCTATAGGAAACCTGTGCTTTATTCGGGTAATGTTATATAGACCGAACGCTTAGCAGCACGATGATATACGACGTAAATAAAATATTCATCAAAATAATATGACAGTGATATAAGAGTGTGGCGTAGTATATATCAAAAATTATAATCTACGAAGTTCACTTCTAAGGTCGTAACAAGTGTGTTCACTCTCTAACTTTAAACTATAGGCACTGTACAGAATATTGGTCGAACGTAAAAACAAAAACAATTATAACGAGATTAGTGTAACAAAGATACGACGATATGGAGTATGTCCGAAATAATATTTTTTAGGGTTCTATCGTCAAATGATAAAAACAGTGGAAATTCATCTCTTTTATGGAATTCGACGTGGTATGTGAATATAACGCGATTTTAGTTCATGTATACATATTATGACTGTCGAGAGCGTAGACAAGTATGTATGATACCTTTTTATCCCTCCAAATGGAATATTTTCCACGCGATACAAAAGCGTAAAGTACACGAGAGAAGCCACGTGAAAAGCCTTAGCAAAGAGGTTTATCATTCCTTAAAAAGTTAGCAAAATTTGTTCCTCGTATTCGCATTACGCGTTTATGAATTTATTAACGAGCCCATAAACCTCATATATACATATTATGAATAACAGGGTAAAAGATGAACAAGGATGAAATAGCACGACGAAATAACTTCAATAAGGAAGCGAATTTCCTGTGGAAATTTGAAACTTTCGTCCATTTCTGTCAAAGTAAATCATCTCAATAAACATCCTTGTCACGGAACAAACAAGGAAATGAAGAATCTTATTAATTCCCATCCAATTAGGGTTTGTCTACACATTATGTCTACCGCAAAGAAATTGTGAAAAATAAATCCATACATACTCCCCTATTCTGGCATACGTTATCCGTGCAGGAACGGAGAAAGAATACAATTTCCTGCGGCCCGGCGGCCTGTCGTAAGAGGTGACAAAACAACCCACAGCCAGGTGGTAGGGCATTTGCCCGACTGGATGGCTACCACCCCTGGTCTAGAGTATGTCGCCATAACAACCTTGTGTTGTGTTCCGGCATTAGTGACCAGGTTCCAGGCTCCCTAAAGAGAGCAGCAGCGCATTCGTAGCACCTTTGGTGTTGCAAATGTCCATAGGCGATGGTAACCGCTGTCCATCAAGTGGGCCGTCTGCCTGTCTGCTGATCTCCAGCAATAAAAAAAAAAAAAAAAATCAGATCAGCGCCGTGGTACCATATTATTGCATTGTCACGCGACATACATATGCATGCAAAATTCCAGCTCAATCGGAAACCAGGAAGTTGGTGAAATTTAACTTGCAAGATTCCACCCGAACTTACATATCATCCATTGCAAGTTAAATAAAGCTTATAATAAAAGATACCACAGTTTTTAGAAATAATAAAATCAGAAAGGGCTATTTTAATTATCAAATTTAAAAAAAACTGGCGTTTATGGCTGTCATTCTATAGATAAGCTATACAAAGACAGACAAATTTGACGATTTCTTTCTGATTCCTTTATTGTCAAACACCGGCCGTCATGCAGAAGACTAAAAAAAGAAATCCGATTCACAATTAGTACGAGTCCCATATCGTAACGACTGAAATATAGGTCTAAATGTATATGTACATTTTGTTCAGTGTTATTTTATAAATATCCTGTTTATTCACGGATGAGCCGAGCAAGTCTATTCTTAACTTAGGTTTAGCTTCAGTACTGCTTTACGACATGTTTTCCTGCTTGCTATTGAAACTTGGAAGTATGAAAATTGTGATCAATTATTAATAACAACCGTTCATAAATATCCCACTGCTGGGCTCGGACCTCCCATTATAGGTAGGGTAACGGACAGTATACCCGCCACGCTTCTCCAAGGCGGCTTGACAGGTTTGACACATCAGTTATCTCGAAGTACAGGTTGCATCACGATGTTTCCTTCACCGTTGTTAGCATGTGATAATTGTAACATTAGGTTAGAAAACTACTTGAGTGGTGCACGCGTTCCGGCCGGGATCGAATCCGCGCCCTTTGAGTTTGAGACGCGCTACCCATTACACTACCACGACTTTTTAATTTAAATAAAAAAAACTAAAAAAAATCTTCATTTGATAGCAAACTATAATATAATTTATAAGTCTGGTGATTTTATAAAGGTGCTTTATAGATATTTTATTGTAAGATAACCCCGGAGTGCTTGATCTTGAATTTCATGATATTGAAAAGGAACTAAATAGGATATCCAGTTTATACTTACTCGGTCCCGGCAGACGTCCTACCCTGAAAAATAAAAATCTAAGACCCGATCCAGCGCCACCGGTTCCAATTGTGAATCTAAATGATCCGGGACACACTCAAACACATATAAAAATCACATCAAAATCGGTAAAGTCATTCTCAAGTTATGTACGCATACATTTACGATTTATTTTTATTTGTGGGATTGTGATATTTCCGAACGAATGAGTTGTTTTATATAGAGTAGTTGAGTTGAGAATTCCGAACGGTATGTGACCGAGAAACAGATTATGAATGAACGAATAGATTTGAAAAATATAAAAAAAAACGGTGATGGAAAAAAGGGACGATCGAAGGTAAACGTGGGTTGAAAACTGGCCCTGGACGAAAGACTATAGGATTATGATAGAAATAAATAGTAAAGATGTGTTAATAGATGTTAAAATATGGAATATAATAAGAAGATTAAAGTTTTGTTTTAAAGTGAAACAGCTCTTCTAATTTAACACCACATTTATGTAGATAGAATTAATGATGATATCAAACAGATCAACCAAATTGAATCAATTGGTTAAAGGCACAGAATTGAGAACTCGCCGGTATTCAATGACGTGGAATTAAAGCAATTTCTGTTTCTATAGACCACTTTGGTAGATTCATCCAAATTGAAAGAAAGAAAGAAAGAAATGAGCTGTCTTATATCACCTTATTTTTGAAAAATACGTTTGAAATAGCAATAGATTGATTAACTTCCGTTTAATATATCTTACTAATTCATTCATTTACCCTACCATGGGTTGAAGTTTGACGTTACTCGTATGTGCTTATGTCAAATTTTAACTGATACTAAGGTAAATGAATGGTGGAGTAAGATATAGAAACCGGCCGTAAATCTATGTTTTAACGGTTGTGAGCGCGTAATTTGTTTGATTTTTATTTCGACGTTTCGGCTACTTTTCAGTAGTCTTGATTACGGAAGACAAAGATTTCAAGTGTCAATGAGTAATGATAAAGTTATTATTTAGCGTAACCCTTCATTTTAATTATTATTTTTGTTTACAGGTATTATTTATCTATGGAAGCTTAATCTAATTGTGTGCCGCGACTAGTTCGCGAGAAAAATGTTGTTGTTTTAATAGGGATTTTCTACACAAATATAGAAGAATGTGCAATTTTAACTGGTGATTGTCATTTTTTAGTATGCCGCTTCCATGGTATTACGTAATTAATCATGTAAATAATTTCAATAACATAAGGTCCGTTGGGCGGTTAGTCATCATTGCGTCACAGGTCATCAGTTCACCACATGGCTGAATGTAGCAAAGGAGTTAATGTGTTTTTAAGCAATTAATATGATGTGCATGAGATGTTTATGGTTAGATGATTCATTTGACATAATGGCATTTCAATTTTTTTAATCTATGGCGCACCATAGAATATTTTTCAGTCTCATTTCTTTTAGAAGACGACATCAGATTGGTGATCACTCGTTGGCCTAACCACCAAGACGCACCTTTTGCGAAGTTTTTAGTTTATTGTATTTGTTTAATTACTAGGTTTTGATGACAAAGCAGGCATCATAAACAAACTTGCACGTAACGATTATGACGGATAAAACCCGTTAAATACGACTTAGGCAGACGTGGTTGGTGTGTTGGATGTTCTCCAAGGAAATGAAAGGCGCTTTGAGACATTTATATGTTCATATCCGGAGATACTACAAATGTGAATTTGTTTTATCGTATGGACACTGAAAATTAATCCCTTATTATTAGAAACTAAAATGAACACATTTAGTACAAAATTTCATTTTAAGAAATATTAATTATTGTTAAAAAAAGAAACGCGGCGCAATAAACTCCTCAGCAACATGCTTTCTTTACTTAGTTTTTACATTCTTGTTTTTTTTAACTTTTGGTAACTGGATAGGACATTTTGTGTAGTTACGTATTTTAACGGTTATTTTCGTGTGATACATTGCAATTAAGCCGAGCAAAGCCGAGTCTAATTTTATACATATAAAACAAAGTGTTCGGTACACCATTTATAACTGAAGAACGGCCGGACCAATTTTTATAATTTTTGTGTTTTTAGAATTGCCCTCGTCCGGAATGGGATAATAAGTATAAAAATATGATATTCATCAATAAAAAAACATCAGACTAGCCATTAATTTCTTATGTTCTTTTCCAGCCGATTTCGGCAATGGTGACTGCATTTAAACTCATTTTTATTTGTCTGATTTAGGTGAATTGTTTTTGTGTGTATTGAATTGTGAATCCCGATGTGATTTAGATTAACAATTGGACCCGGCAGGTGGCGCTGCTATCGGTTTCTAGAATTTTATTTCTCAAGGGCAAGACAACGAACGTCTGCCAGGTATAGCTAATTATAGTAGTTTAAATATATTAGGCTACTACAATTAATAATCAATGATGGTATGGATAACTTTGGATTTGTTAGGTAAAATAAAACGTCTTATAATATCGCAGAATAAGTCAAGTCGCCCTTACGTGACATGACATTCCTTTATATTCATAAACATTGGTAGAGGTTAGCGCTGAAGAAAGAAACCTCCGTGCTACATAATTATTTATATAATCAAATACGATGTAATTTACGATGTTAATGTTGTTGTTAGCCTTTGAAAAAGTAAAGAACAGGACAATATCCAGTATTTGGTTTTCATCAATGTAAAGACAGATCGCGGTCAAGCCAAACGATGCGTTTTGAACAATTCCTTTCATGTAGGTAGCAAACGATACGAAAATGGTCGGTCCACTGGCCCCTTGGTCCAAAATTAAGGTTGAATATCGTCAGTTGCCATATATGAACAGGGCACCGTTAAGTTATATTTACGAATGAATTAACGAATCCAATTTGAATATTGCTTTCATTCCTAATATATCGTCGTTCGCCACCAGCTATTTGCCTAGTAATTGACATTCACCTTACTTGAGTTTTTTTACCAGTCTTCCCTTTTGTCACTAGTTAGTTGATCTTGAAACTCTTGAAATTCTTGAAGATGATGTCGGCCGATATAGAGGCCACCCCTAATGTAGCTTTTTTCGAAATTTCAAAATTATGTAACAGCAAATAAAGTAAGATGTATTTTACCTACCACATTTTATTTATTACATGCAGTAGTTTGCGAGATAAATAACTGTGACATTTACGACACACGCAGACAGACGGACAAGACGAGTTTATAAAAATTAATTGCCATGGAACTATACATAAAATTCATTCAATTGCTACATAATTGTGCATTTAGCGTTGAAATAATGAGTCAGTAGGTCATTAGCAAAGAATTTCTTTAAATAATTTTTGAAGACTGACATCCATGAACAAAGGGCTAGTTCATATTCAGTAATGCGAATCAACGATGCCATCCAAGCGTGGCAATGTAGCCAACTTTCTAGGCACATTCACTCTGGCAATTATCTGGTACATGATCTATAATTTAAAGTATAATTATTGATATTTTCTTTAAAATTATATGGGCTTAAAGTTGTTTAAAACTCAAAACACAATGTGCAAAGCAACAAACTAGCAAATCACAAAGCGACTTCACAACTTTAAATTTATATTGATCCATTCCATTGTTCATCACGTCTATAGTTTGTGTAACGTTTGTGTGGGGAAATACAAACAAAAGAACCGTCGATGGATCGTCATTTAAAACATAGTTTCTCCAAAGATTTACAAGTATAGTAAATCTGTCAAATTCTTAACATAAAGTTGAGAAATAAAATTTTACGAGTGATGTAAACATACAACGCTATTTGTAGCAGACAAGCGATTATCATTTAAAATCATACGAGTATTATGTGTTTAATATTTTTTTACGCGATACAGTTTCAAGGGCGTATAAATTGGTTTTAATTGGATGTTGTGCGTGAACTTCTTTAATTAAAACGGACAAAAATAACACCAGGGGAATTTTTGCGATTCTATTAGACTCGGTGCGTTCAATTATATCAGATGCTTCAAAGTAGTTTTGAAATTGGTACTCTTTGATTGTGTAACTCGTTAATTTCATTATTTATGGCAAAAAAGTTTACTGCAAATTTTCAACCTTTGGATACTTCTATAAATTAAATTAGATAAATGGATAGAAAGACTCATTATGAATCTCTACAACAAACAATTAGAAGAACAAAAAAGTAGGTATTAAAGCTGTCTGAAATCTTATCGTCTAAAGCGATTCAAGTAATCTAACCTAAAATATGTTTATGGGTAATTTGATACAGATATGGCGTAAAATGTTTGGTGGGTTCTAGTATAATGACATTAATATGACGTAATTCTCGTCGGAGGCAAACCTTCAACAAATAATTGTGTCCATGAAATACGAAGGCCTGTAGGTGCCCTTGAGACTATACACAACGTTTGCTTACCAGAAAGGGTTCGATCTAATTGTTTACTCAACAGACAGTTCTGAAGTACAAAAAATCGGCCTCAGCTTAATTAACCTAATTTCTTGTAAAGCACAGAGAGGCAAACTGGTATACAAAATATTAAATAAATAGGTACGTCGTTCGAAAAACTTAAACAGATTGCCATTCGGTTTGGTAGATCTACAATAATAGCCTAGTTGTATAAAAAAAGACCGGAGAACCTTTTTTTACTAGATAATTCATTGTAAAAAATATATCGATTAAAAATAAAATACTGAAGATAAGGTAATTTAAATCTTGTATGAGGCACCGCTAAAACAAATAATTGTCACTATGAAACCCGCGCAAGTAAGAGCCTCTGAGAATTTGGGAACTTTTTTCTGAGTACTTTAGGAACAAGTCAGTGTTAGACTCTTGATAACATGATTGGGTTAAGCAATACCAATATTGCCGCTAATTTTCGTAACTTTAGACATTAGATATAATCTAAGTAGGGCAGTGAATATTATCAGCCAGTATTACCTACGTATAAATATACCATACATACGTATAGATCACAAGTCAATAGTTGTTGCCTTTTATGACGTATGTCATGACTGGTACCAAAACTATTAACAATTTGAGAAGATTAATAATTTTTATTTATTTTTTAGTTTAATATTGAAAAACTTACAAAATTCATATAAAAATATCTTTATAAAGCCTTCAAGAAAAACAAAGTACAAAATGAATGAATGAAGAGTGAAACACAATTTAGAGGCTAAAACACTATACAAAATGTTGTCTCTTACTCTCAGACTAGGTATAATTGTACGTATTATACGAGTATGAGTAAATGAGAGGTTCCTCACGCCAATTGCCAGTGTTAAAATTTATGATCCCATGTAGTATGTATGTGGTCATGTTCATGGACATATATATTGGGATGTGTGTGTGTGTAGATAAGGAGATAAGAAAGAACAGAGTAGGGTAAATATTTTAAAGTTTTAAGTTTATTAAGTTACTTAACAAGCACTTCAGTAGCATCATAGTTAAGTGAGAGTAAAAATTTATAGACCTTGTTCTTTACTTCATAAATTTCAATTTCAATTGGCAACACCAGATATACTACATTTATATAACCTTTAGCACAAGAATGTTTATCAACAGTGGGACGTGGTTTTAGCGTGTGCAATGCAAATCGAATACACTTTGGCCTGAGATATCCAGAAAAGGATAGCAGCTATCAATTTAAGACAGCAACATTAAAATATGAATATTCTATGATTGAAAGTGTGTTTCTAATTGACTGTCACTCAAAAAATAAAACTATCACGAATTCTAAACATGTATAGGCCTGCTAACCTACTCTATGTTTTATGCTTAGTAGTAGATGGCTGCAGAGTAGATGAATTTTCATAAAAATAAGATATTTTCTAGTTTTACGTAGTTAGCGTGAAAAGGCTATAAAATTCGGCAGACTCAAAGATCACTGCAAACTAATTTTTAAGTTTACTTATATATAAGCCGCACGCAGGTTTGTCGATGACTACTTATTATAATTATTATATACTCATGTTTAGTATATACAATAATAAATTAAAATAATAAATTTATTGCAACAACTATTTATGTAATCTTTTTTGTCAACCCTACTGACCATCAATGCGTGACATCATGAGGCTATCGGCAAACCTTCTGCGCACGTGTAGTATGAACTTTTATGCAAATATACGATACACTTGTTTATAGAAATCAAGTTGTGTTTATTTATTGCGAACTATGATCATGTAATTAAAATGTAATAATTAATTGAACACGCGCCTCATCAGTTCTTTTATCTGTTAATAAGCACATAACTATGTCGATAGATTTGAGATCCGAAGGATTCGATAACTGATTATGTTGGCAGTTTATTTATTTCATTGAATTTCAATTAAATTTATCACTTGAAATGGACTGGACCAATTAAGACCATGTCGTTAACCTCATAATTTCTATAGCTGGTTAAATATTCTATTCCAGATTGAATATTTAAGCTAATTGTAATTATAGTCACATTTTAATGCAGATATCTTACATTCATGATATTTAAAACTACATTAGTGTTGTGTATAATAATGTATGACTTTACGGATTCTGAATAGTAAGTAAGACCTTTAATTATAGATATACTAGGTGCGCCTCGCGGTTTCGACCGCGTGGTTATGGAAAATCGTTATATTTTGGATAATTCACACTATATCTATATAAATTATAGCCTATGTGTTATTCTGAAGTGTAAGCTATATTATTGAAAAGTTTCTTCAAAATCCATTCAGTACTTTTTACGTGAAAGAGTAACAAACATACATCCATACATATAAACTTTCGCGTTTATAATATTAGTAGGATAGGATAATTCAAAGTAAAACTGTGTAAATCTTAATGCTTTAAGATATGGCTGGTAATTTCTGACTTAGATTCATCTAGTGATATCAAAGTTCAATGTGATATAAACGATTTTGTTTTGATTCTTTAGTCAAAGCATACCATATGCTTTTTGCGCGTTCGAACAGATGGTATTACTATTAATTCAATGCTAAATTTCAAAGTGATGAGTAATTTATCCAGAAATAAAGAAGTGGTTATCAAAGATGAACGTTCAACATTTTAATTAACACTAGAGGCCATCTATAGATTACGTCCACATTAAGGAAAAGAGGGGGGAGTCGACGACATGTGACAATTAGTAGGAGGGGTCCTAAATTATATATTTAAGCTTTGACATAAAATTTGAACTATTAACAAAAAATCTTCAAATTATTTCCCACTCTATTCGTATGTATGTAATGTTTAAATTATTAAAAAATATTTTGAATGGAAATAAAGCAAATTACGGAACTGCTGTTATAATTGATTAATTTCTTGATGTAAAATTGCATCATATCTGATGTCACGCTAGGAAGTCTCACGAATGTAATCATCTGTGACAAGGACGGAGGAGAGGTGAAAATCATGAAATTCGTGTGAGGTAATTTATGGATGAAGTTCGAAGCGAAACAATCATCATCTATATTATCATTATTAAACGAATTATTTGCAGTGTCTGTCTGTGAGTTTAACATAAAACGAATTTTGTTTGTCTGAAACTTGTTCTCATAAAAGCTCCGAAGTAACTTAGCAGATCCCAATAAAAAATAGATATTAAAATGGGAATTTTATTTTAAATTTATGTATATATATTATTATATATATACAATGCATAATAATAATATAGGTACATTATCTTCGAAATCTTCCAGGGTTTAGATGTGAATATGAAGATCAAAAAACACGGACGATTGAAGTGAAGAATCAATCAAGAATGAATTAATTAAGGCTTTTAATAGCCTAACTGGTACTATATAGGTGAATGCTACATACAGGTCATTAAATATAATAACAATATTGATTAATATTATAGTATTGCAAAGTACAATGGTTGCATATAAAACTTCACTGCAAAAGGTCAGATCCAAATTAAGAACCGTATCATCTTACGCTTCATTGCCCATATTAATAAGGCAAACAACAGCGATACAATCATTTGCGTATTATTAAATCGAGTTCTCAGAAAAGCTTTCTCGTTTGACGAGAGCAATCGAGCGTGGCTCCCAATTGATAGGTGACGTAGATATTGGTGGCAATAACCACCTACGATGGCAGTACAGTACTAGTAAAGTATAACATGAAAATATAAAACAATCAATAGTGGACTGCGACATTAATAAAACTGGTTCCTGAGATTCTGATATGCCATAAAAAGGCGATGAAAAAAATAAGGGTTTCTATGTTATGAAAGAAGATTATAAAACGTAGTTGTGACACTTTCAGACGGCGCCATATAAATACGTCTTTCTCCTCAGGATTTTTAATATCTATACATACAGATAAATAAAATTGAAGCGTCTGTCTGTAATGTGAAAATAAAAATAAAATCGGACCAGGAAATTCCGAAATTGCAATTTATTTCATTTTCGTCTTATCTTATCTGTCTGGGTGTTCCGGCTAATTTCTATAACGGCTGGACCGATTTTCAGGGGAATTTCACTGGCAGATAGCTCGTGTTATGAGGAGTAACTAAGGATAAATTTCTTTTTTTTAATATTATAAAATAATATCCATCCATAAACATGGTTTCGGGCCTACCAATTGCAAGTCGGGATATTTTCTCATAATCAAATTAATCATCATAATCATGCTTGACCAAGATGTATTGACAACTGTTAATCTTAGTTAAACAATACTCAATTTAAAGCAAAACTAACATTCCAATATTTTTGCTTTATCAGCTTATATGTAATCTCTTGGCATTATATAAGTAGAAAAAGATCACCAAGATCAGTTTAGAAAACTAATTTACCCTACTACTCTTACCTATACTGTAACAATGAACTACCTCATTTCCATACATAAATAGAGTAGTGAAGGTGATTACGTCTGCAGAATCAGCAACACACGCACGTACCGTATAACAAGCTTACATGACAATATTGTCAACATTTATTAAACAGTGAAGATGAGTCTAATTTCATTAGTAAGCATAAGGAGAATTTAATTATCGTTTGTAATCGAGCTGCTGAAAGTAAGCTGTTGTATGAAAATATATTATTTATCTATGACAATAACCTTTAATTTAATCTACTAATGTAATTGAAAAAGTTTGGTAGCGTAATGGCTAGCGCATTTCAAACTCAAAGGGCGCGGGTTTCGATCCTGGCCGGAACGCATGCACCACTTAGCCAGTTTTCGCACATCGAGATAATCGACGTGTCAAACCTGCCAATTTGCCTTGGACAAGCGTTGCGGAGTATACAGTCAGTTCACCCATTGTAGGAGTCCCGAGCCCAGCAGTGAGATGTTTATGGGCTGTTATTATAATATAATTGAAAGGTTTGTTTTGATTTCGAAAGAAATGGTAAAGTTTATCTTAAAATTTTGGCCTCTCATTCTCCTGAACGTTGGTCTTGAATAAGCTCTGAAACGGTTCAACGGATTTTAATGAAAATTTTACGGATTTAAATAGGAATTTTACTTTAAACTTCATTGTTAAATTAATTTAAAAAAACAAATTAGCATTAAGTTATGGTAAAAAGTATTAATTTTCACTATTCTTAACGCTGTATTTTGTAAAAAAAAAAAAAAAATTCATAGAATTTTATTTCCAATATCATTCCATGACAATGTGATTTCAATAATAATATTTGCAATATAATTCAATTTTAACTTTCAGATCCATCCTCAGACGAATGAAATTATTGCTCTGACGATACATCCAAATAATTTTTGTACCAGACCCCGAACATAACAAACAACAATAAAAATCCAGTTGAGAACGACCCAAGCAGCTACAAGTCTGGTTTCTGAGAAACCAAAGACTGGATTTTTGATCTTGGCATTCCATTAGCTGCCCATAAAAGGGACTGCGGCTAACACAAAGCCCTGCAGGCAAAAAAAGGCAAAGAAAACTTTTAGAGTATTTGAGTTAATCAAATTGTGTACAAAAATAAAAATCAAGACTTTTGGACCACGTAAAACAAATATTTTATCATTACTTTAGAATAGTAAATTAATATAGAGGCTCCATGTATAAATATGAAATGTCTAAATGAATAAATAGAATGAAAATAATAATATAATTATTATTTTCATTCTATTTTCTTTTAGTTTCTGTAATTTCAAAATAAGTTTTAAATGACCGATTTTAGATTTTTGTCTGTAGACTATCTGAAAGTACATCCTGAATAAGCTTCGAAATAGTACGATAGATTTTAGAGATTAAAACCGAAATATCTTAAATTTTGTGACTTTGTGTTTAATATGACGCAAGGTTCATAAGATTTGAGTATAAAAGTCAATGTCCGTACTAAAATAATGGCGGACACTGAACATAATATCTGTACTGATACATAAAATTGAAATGTCTGTTTGTAATATCAAAATAACAGCTTTTTACTAAATGAATATGAAAGTATTAATGCTATTTTACCAAAAAATCAATTTTTCACCTTTTTGTCTGTCTAGAGATGTTCCGGCTAATCTCTGAAGCGGCTGGACCAATTTTGACGGGGCTTTCACTGGCAGACAGCTAATGTTATAACTTGGCTACTTTTTTAGGGTCCCGCGAAATAATTCCACGCCGACGAAGTTGTGAGCACACCTAATAATTTAATGTTATAGATAATATATTTTTATAAACACCCACTGCTCACACACACTTTGAACTGGTATTGCAACAAGTATCTACCTATTGATATGATGAAAAATCTTATTACTAAATAGATACATAAATCCACCCTTATGTTATAGGTTATCGTAGTAAGGTGTACAGATTCATTCATCAATCATCAATTCTGTACTTACGTGCTTATCTTGTGTAATTCCTAAAGATCAAGGGTTATTGATTATTTGTCATTTAATTAATGTAAATTCCAGCCTTATTACTTTTACATCGTTTATATATTATCCCACAAAATGCTATATGATAAATTAACGAGTAGAAGATAGGAGTACCGTGTTTATCATCTTCAGGGTTCCGTAAGCAACAGCGAAGCTTATGATTTCGTAATACCTAAATACTTCTGTTTCTATGAGTTACAGTAAGTTTAATTTGACTAATTGTATATTGTTAATTCAGATATAGTTTTCTTATATGAACAGCTATAATACAATCATGAAGTCTTCAAGTCACGAGTGAATGTATCTTCTAGGCAAGCGTGCTCCATTCAAGACTGCGTCATCACTCAACTTCGGGTGAGACAGTGGTCAAACGCAAATCTATAAATCCATAAAAAAATGCAGGTGAATTTTCCAAGTTGAAAATTATAAAATGTGAAAAATACTCAAAGGAGCTTCGAGGCTAATTTTGATAAAAATCAAAGCGGTATCATAACAATTTTGAAAAATCAATTTTACTTTAGTCAGGAATCGAATCAACTGTTTTTGAAAAAAAGGAACGAACGAAACTAGGGGGTGGTACACCATACATCTAAAGCATAAAAATGTGAACATAAGTCACATAAGTCTTGAAAAATTATAACAATGTTCTATAATGACTTTCTATTTTAGTTAATACCTTGTTGTTGAGATCTGGATTCCTAGGGTCATTAAAAAAGATGTGTAACAGACACAAATTTCAATTATTTATAGTTTATCAAATTAGGTATTAAGTTAAAAACAAAATGGACAGTAGAACATGTAATACGAAAAGGTTTAAACGAGTCATGCAGGCTTAAGATATAGGACATGTCAATTACATATATTAAAAAAAATATGTAAACAACGGTGCACGTCCGTTGCTAGCTAGCATAGACCCTATCATTGTCTATGGTCCAAACGCACTTAGCACTTACATTTATGAGATTTTTTTTTTATTTGACTTGACTTTATGTTGTTGGTCCGAAGACCTCACAACTTTACCGGGGTTTTTGGGGCGAGCGCCTTCGCAAGGCGCTCGAGCCCGGGGGCAACTTGCTTGAGGGAGCTCCCTAGGGAGTTTTACCTCGGCTGGACTGTTGCCATGAGAGGGGATGAATCTGATGATGCCGCCAATGGGCGACACAATGAACTAATTGGGAACGGGCGACGGGTAATATAAAGCCGAGAAGAAGGATCCCGGGGGACCGGGATCGGCGGTTCGCGGCGGCCTACGCTAACTTACTGCCGTTTCGCAACGTGTTATGGCTGGGAAAGAAGAAACGGCGAAAAAAACTTCCCAGCAACACGCCTAGTCTATCCTGTGGGGGGCTATGTCTCCTGGCGTCCCTCGCGAGGACGTGGAGAGATCGTGATTGGCGTTGTCTGCGACGCCGCCGTCTATGTCTGTCTGTCGGTGCCTGCCAGCCTGCCGTCCTAACCGCGGGCGGGCTGATCCGGGCCAGCCGTTTTGTTATAGCGTCGACCTTGTCCGTAAGGACATTACGCGGTCGTCGCACGAGAGCCTTTCGCCGAGGCTTGTAATCGGACGCGGATACGACGAGCGGATTTCGATGGTGCGGCGCGAGATCGAAATACTTACGCGAGAGCGACGTAATGTAGTTTTGATAGAGGGAAGCTCCAGATCGCGGTGGAGGTCGACGTTACGCATATAGAGGGGAGCACCGACGGCTCTGCGCATGAATTTATTCTGCACGATTTGCAGTTTCTTTAAGTGGGTAGGCTTGGCATGGCCGAATACCACACTCGCGTATGTCATGATCGGGCGGAACATTTATGAGACTAACTAAAACCAAGCAATATATTTCTTTCTAATATTATATTATGCAAGTATAAAATATTATCAACATGTTTTATTCAAACAACCAAGACTCAATGACTCCTAAATTTGAAATTCAAAATCTTACCAAAAGCAACAAATCATAGACATAAAAAACTACCAAAAAGTATTCATAAATTTTGAATTGCTAGTCCATTGTTGGTAAGCACCGTTATCGGAATAGCAAATCGTCTAATTGATCGATGGTTATTTGATTGGCTTGTTGTGTCAACAGCAAAATCTAACTTCAATATTTACCATACAAATTTGAACTTTAGCTTCTAATGCTAAAGTTCAAATTACTAATTAAATACTCAAACTACCGTTGACATTTAAAGTTATTAATAACGTATTGTCAACGTGCTTTTCCCCTACGCTATATTTCATAGCTAAATGCCTGCCCTTTGTCAAATGTTAACCTAGAAAATGTTGGAATAGAAAGCTTAAGAAAATGAGGTTAATTACGGTTCAGTTATTTAAGCAGTTGAATGTTAAGAATTGTTGACATTTTTTAAAGAATAATTCTTTAATTATTACATTAGGTTGCAGTTTATGTAAAACGCTTAGGCTGTATTTCTGACCTAATGTGCACATTGGTCAACTCATGTCACTTCATGGATAGAGAAGGAAAATATCGTAAAGAAACTTGCACATCAAGATGTCCAAAATGAGAAAGCGCCTCGGACCAGCGCGGAGTTTAATCCAGCAATGAAGATAGTTAAAAAATACGCTTTATGGCGCACACGAGCACTTAGAATTCTATTTCTCCTCTTTGTAGTTCTAGTATTCTAGTTTATAATAAAGATTTGACTTTCTACATATTTTATGTATAAGCCAATAAAGGTACGCAGTAACTGACCTTAGTTTAGTTTTAGGGTCGCACTCAGAAAGCTTAACCTTATGGTAGTTATGGTCTATTAACAATTACTGACTGTAGATTAATAATTGTGACCACTCTACTAGCTCTTACATAGTGTACAGTGATAATGACATTATTGGCCTTAATATTATGCTTAGTTCGACGAAAAGTAATCTTTCTATCTATAAATACATGTGTAGTTTGTGTAGCAACATGTGGCTGCTCCACCGTCTATAATTTGTCCTCCTAAATAATGATATTGGAGCACATTAAGCATTACGTGAGGGGCATTTCGTTACGCTTATTATCACACTCGTTTGAGTGAAACATGATATACATACGTTTTAAGGATTTTCTCTATTTAAAAATTTGTGTTCCTTAGTTAAATGTACTTTGATGTGAAGTTTTTATGTTGATCTATGTTTTAATTACATAATCATAGACTATATAAAGTTAAAAACTAGTTAGTTCTGTAGATGAATCAACTCTAAAACATTTGTACACTGCAGTGACTTAGTAGCACTTAAGTAGGGCATGGCCTAGCTAAAGATTTCGTCTCTCTTGTTCTTATAACACCACTCTGATTTAGGTAGTCCCGAAATCAGCGCAGTGCAATAACAATGTTAAAGCTTGAAGCCAATTTAAGTGTTATATAGAACTATGAAATATCGATAACTAAACCAAACTTTTTATCACAATTATTAATAGATATAGATTATACCGAGGAAAGAAAATAAGATAACAATATTAAATATACAACCACAACATTAAAATATTCATTGCAATGAAACTGAAACAAAACAATCCTTGCCTATATTTTTTCAATCTGACCTAGCAAACGACGAAGCCAAGTTTCCTCCCCTTCCTAAAATCGCAAGAACAAGGCGCCCATTAGTCGGGCACTCGGGGTTAGTGGGGTAAATGGGTATTGCGGTCGTCGAGCCGTCGGGGGCGGATCAATAACGCATCGCACAGAATCTCATTCAATGCGGCTTTGCTTTTAAAATCTTTTATTGTCTTTTATTTATTCTTCTTTCACTCCTTTATTCATAACAAAATTACAATATAATTATGTGTTATTAAGTCACTCATCTGATGGCAGGATTGGTCCACAAGTTCAGTCGCTCAACGGACTATGGAGCGAGCTATGTGGGTGTTTTTCTTATGGATAAAATTAGAAATGAGAATATCTGTAAGAGAACCAAGGTAACTGACATAACAAAATTAGCAACATAAGGTGGCAGTGGGATGGTCACGTCTGCCGCAGGACCGATGGCCGATAGAGCAGACGAGACCTGGAGTGGAGACAGCGTCTCGGTAAACGTAGATGACGACCTGTGCAAGGTCGCCGGTAGGCGCTATATGAGAAAATGAGAGGACAGGGATGAGTGGCGCCGATTTGGGGAGGCCTACGTCCAACAGTGCACTGCGAATGGCTGACGATGAAGTCATTCATAAATAAGGCATGATCTCGATAGTTCCTGCATTTTCTGAGCTGAAATGGACAAGGGACACTTTTGTACTATCTTGCAATTAGTTACATATTACGCCTAGAAACAGTAGTTTCTTTTTCTTATATCTTGTTAATAAAATCAATTGCTGTTCGGTAATCTGGCTGAAATGTATAAACGTCTTGACGGATTTTGATGAAATTTTGTGTGTATTTATGTGGGTCCCAGGATGGTTTAGATTCGCAATGGTACCCGGTAGGTGGCGCTGCAACGAGTGTTATGAGTATATAATATTATAAATCAAGGTGTCCGTCGTATAAATTAGGTATATAAATATAATATCCGTGCAGGAATGAAGGAAGAATACAATTTCGCGACACCTACCTGCCTGTCTGGACACTACACCCCTGGTCAAGAGTATGCCGCCAAAATAACTTGGCTTTTGTTCCGGCTTCAGTCTCTCTTTAGAGAGCTGCAACACATTGGTAGTACTTTTGTGTTACAAATGTCTACAGGCGAAGGTAGCCGCTTTCTATCAGGTATGTCGTATGCTGACTGCTGAGCTTGTGCAGTAAAAAAAACTCGATTCGAGCATTAAGAAGCTGCACTAAGATTGACGAAGATAAACTTAATTACTTACAACATCGACACTCAACGTCGCTAGATGATTATCTATCTAATCTTTTACCGGTATCATTATTTTAAATTCTCTGAAGTGTCTTGGCGATTAAAATTTCGAGGCTTAGATAGGGATGAAAAATAACAACAGGGAACTAGATCTGGCGATAAATACACTCGATTTATCATAAGACATCATACATAAGTATTTATATTATATCGTGCTGTAACAATAATTTGATTTATGGGTTTGAGTTTGTTTGGTTGAGTTATGGTATGATGTTTATAGCGGTCAAATTTTGCAGAGCAGCAAACTAGTCAGGCAATTTTAAATCAACTGAAATTTACACAAAAAATACATTTCCACGAATAATTTAGAACCTACTCCTTTTTTAGAGTTTATTTTAAAATAAGCATCAATTAAAAAGACTCAAGAATATATGAATAGTCGTAAAGTTTTAATTGATAGGCTACCGTTCTGACAGCTTTTGAATAAATTGTGCCAGCGTTATAAAAAACACTTCGTATGATATAATGGCATAATGGTGTCTCGTGAGCGGTTCCGATTTAAATTTAGAATTTTATATCAGTCCTGCCACACACTCGTGTTATTTTTTTTAATTTTGCCGTGCGATGTCACTAACCGAGTGGTGTGAATGGGGCCGCTGCGAATAGAAACGCCCCGGTGGTATCACGGCATATGATATGCTGCATAATGTGATATCGTGATACAAGTACCAAATTGATAATGATATAGAACTATATCCATGAATATAACTAGTTTTTACTGCTAGCTAGGTTGCCTGACGAGATCGCTTTTAGGATAAGGCCGTTTGATATTTTGCCAAGAAGTATTGTACTTGCGCATTTAATTTTTGTAATTATTTATTTTGGTGAGCAGTACAGTGTTATCTAATCTATACTAGTTTTTGATACTTTTGTGTCGTGTTATAGGTAGTCATTGCAACCGTATTTCCCACATACATATATTTTTGGTATATGTCTCTGCTTATAATTACGAAGTCTGTATCTATTTAAATATCTCTCATATGCCTAATTTTCATTTATCTTTGAACAATTTTCCTACTATTGCTTATTATCTATCCAGGAAAGCCTGATATCGAAAAATTATACATCGACTTATAAAAGTTACTGTTATATTAATATAATTTTCTTCTAGATGCTGTTAAATTTAGACACGCCTCACAAATTAGATGAAATGCGTGTAACATGTAACTAATTGAAGGTTCACAAACTTCTAGTGTGGACCAAAATAGAGAGTTGTGTTTGTATTTTTTGTTTGGGGCAGGTGTGAGGCCCCATTTATCCGGTCGGCAGGTAGTGGCCAAAGTAACCTTATTGCCACTTCCTTCATAAAAAAAAGTTTAAAAATAAATCGGAGGCGTACCCCTAATACGTGGGTGTTAAAGTCACGGACGAAATATGTAGTTATAGATTTAAGTATGTATATTAACTAAGCTCCAAGGTTGTTAGTTCCGCGCCATACCTTTAGGATAAATAAACTGTTTGACATGTAATATAAAATAATTTGGTGGATAGTCCAGAGACTTGAGTATCTAGTTTTAATTACAATATCGTTTCAAAAGCAGACTAAGCTATCAATATTACTTTCAATTATCATAAATTACGAGAGTAAAACTTTTAGTAAAATTAATAATTGAACATAACTGTAACTAACATTGAGCTACAAATATAGCTCCAGGGAATTCCAAAGCTTAGTGTTTTCTCCTGTATAACAAACCACAAACCAGTGACGAAAGATATTTATCTCATATATCTCTTAAAGAATAAAATTCTTATTATATTTTTTCTAAGTTATCAATTAGCTGTATAAATGCTAGGGCTAAATTGAACCGAATACATCTATACTAATATTATAAAGAGGAAAGCTATGTACTTTTGTATGTTTGCAACAAATAAACTCAAAAACTGACTGGACTGGACTGATTATAAAAAAATCACCATTAGAATGCTACATTATCTCTGTGTTGGTTCTAAATTTTTTCAAGCCAGGGCAACGACTGTCGAGACCATTACTTAATAAACTAGCGTACAGGTGTATGATGTAACATTTTGAGAAAGTCCGAGGAGTATAGAATATGAGCTCGAACCGACGTACTTTTTTAAAATATAGACCCTATACCACTGATACGAACTCTCCGCTTTATTACAGGTATAAGAGAGAGAGAGAGATAACTCTTTATTGCACACCAAAACATAAATTACCATATTTACAATATTTTCTAGGCGATACAATAGGCGCCTTATCGCTCAAAGCGATCTCTTCCAGGCAACCTAAATCAAAAACAAATTTGGATCAGGCGATGTAGGTAGTGCAGGAAAAAGGCAATGGACACATAAATACTCAATTAATTTAACAAATAAATATACAAATACATACATGTATACCTAATCATAAATATACACGTATACAATAATATATTACAAAATACATAAGTTATTATAATAAATGTTTTAGTATATGATATCGATTAAATTATGGCGTGCTGTTGAAATATCATAAACATCGATGTTGTATGTTTCAACAAAACTACACCAACCTTATTCTAAGAAGCTTACGGCAGCTTCCGTTTTTTTTCTAACTTGTTTATGTTATACTAATTTAAAAGGAAGCGTAACTTGGACGTCCGAGAATACGCTTCACGAGAGATTAATTATAAATGAAATTTGTGGGTTTATTTACACTCCAAGTCGGGATATGAGAGGCGTCTTTGGATCTTATTTAATTGGATGACGCAAGAGAAAAAGTTCTCACAGACACATTCCGAGTGCGACCGAAATAGTCGTTTGAATATAAAAGCCTCAAAGGTAAAATAGAAACAGACCATTAGTCGTTTACGGTGTTAATTATTTAAGATGCCTTTAAAGGAATTTTAATAGAAAGTATCTTGCCTCGTCCTTTATGAGCGTAACAAGCAAAGTTTGGAAGTTGTTTTACTTCGGTAACAGAAAGTTAACTGTGTTTTACTTTTAAATATTTGTATATGTAGTTTTTCTTCAGAATATTCTCTATTATGAGACTAACGAATAAATGAACTTATTTATGTGAAACTTTCAACTTTTTAGATTATCTATATATTAATACGTGAAGAAATATTTTTATACATTACTTATTATGTATGACATTAATTATTATGGTCCAATTTAGACCACGGGCGACCACTAGTCTGTTATAATTATCCATAGCTTGAACTTTTATTACTTATAACAAGTTTTTGATTTTTATATTATTATACTATAAATGAACTACCAGTCGAACTTTAAAAAATGTAATAAAAATCTCGTTTATAAATGTTATAATTATTATAACAATAAAAAACCTAATGCGGGAACAGTACCATCGAAGAACATTGACAGTTTCATTATTATACGAAATTCAAGAGTTTCGGTGAACTTTAGGTTTTTATACAAGTATGTACTTATAATAATTTTCAACAAGTATTATTCAATAGTAAAACTTTCTTTCTTTCTTTATAACTTCAACAAAATGACGATACAGTAAAGTATCTTGAAATTATTTAGCGTTACTGAGTATTTTACTTTAGTAAAAGTAAAAGTGCGAACTAGTTTGAAATAGGCCCACAAGCTTATCCACTCGGAATAAGTGGTGTGACAAGACAACAGCATTAGCATACGACCTTTTAAGTCTTGGGTTACTAATGATTGAAGATAGAAGTAGTCACGAAATTGTCTCCTTAAAAATACAGGCCCACATTGGACCTATTAATTTAAATAAATTACAATAAACCAGTATAAACATTAAGCTGTAATCTTAGTGTGATACTTTGTTATAGCCTTAACGGATTTAAGAAACTATTATTTTTGTGTTACTTATGTCATAAAATCAAGTTTTATCAAAATAATAAATAATGTTTCACCATTACTTATTATAACGTACGTATTAGGTATGAAACGTTAGTATTATTAGCATTTAGGTACACATTAAAAATTAGTTCACCTGTGTGTTTCATTACTTGTTTTTAAGTACCTATGAAAATGTACGTACTTATAATATTTTCTTTTTGTTAATATCATAAATTATTTACAAACAAATAAGACTTTACTTAAAGTCTTTGTTAAATTGGCTACTCTTTAAAGAGGATGGAATGTTACTCTTTAATAAAACTACGTTTTAACGGTTTTAAGCGCGGTAATTTATTTTATTTAGGTTTATCCGACGTTTCGGCCGCTTTTCAGTTGCCGTGGTCACGGAAGACAAAGTCTGTTAAAACGTAGTTTTATTATGTGTACAAGTCGCGAAAACTTAAGAAAATATTATGTTACTCTTTGTTTCAAGTAAACTTATTAAACTTAAGCAATGTTAAAACTAAAGTAACTACGTATTTAAAATTCTGAAAGTGATTTATTTGAATCGTAAAGTGAATTTCAAAGCAGCGAAGTTATTACTTTTCTTAGTGAGGCTTACTTAATTTTTTGTTTTTACTGCTACTGTGTAAAAAGGTAATTTTCAGGAGAATTTTTATCAAGTCTCTATATAATGTTGTCGTTGTCTCTATATAAAGTTTCAATTGTTCTTTCATGAGAAATAACTAAGAACAAAATTCAATGACATTATCTACCTCGATCGATTGTTTTAAAGTATCATAATAGAATTTTAAACAATCTAACTAGAGTATTTTTTTAATTAGTATGCATCTGCAGGAGCCGGAATGGCTAAACGATTATTTATCCGATCAGCTTAGTTTCTCTTGCATTCGGTTCATCCTTTAGTGTGACTCTAAACATTCACCACAACGTGTCCATAGGTCTTGTCCCTATTAATATTATAAATGCGAAAGTAACTTTTTTTTTTAATTTATTTATCTGTACTAAAAAATTACATGGTAAATACATATAAGGCACCACTTAAACCTATGTGGTTTGCGTGTGGTGCAACACACTCGCAATTGAAGTAAAAAAAAATAAATAATAATAATAATAATTAAATATATAAAATTACAAAAAAAGAGAAGAAAAAAAAATATAACTTATTTTAACTTATACAATAAAAGCAAAATTAAAACGTTCATATATCCGCTTCGCTGCCATTTTGTCTTTGTAAATAATAGTTTTTTAATTTACTTTTTATATTTTTTTCATTTAAAGATTTCCTTAGGGAAGTGGGCAATTGATTGATTAATTTTGGTATAATATATTGTGTAGTGTTTTTTCCGTAGTGGTTTTTGTGGGGTGGGATGGTTAGTGTGTGTTTTGAAATTGATCTAGTGTGTGTTTTGTGTTGTTTTCTTATTTGTAATTCTTGATTTTTGAAGTAGTTTTCTGTTAGTATCATGTATTCTGTTTTTGTTTGTATTGGCAGGACCCCACAGTGTCGGAATAATAAACAGTCTTGGTTCCAGTATCGAACTTTAATATTATGTGGCACGATGACTTTTAGTATTCGGAGTTGAAGAGCGTAGATATTATTTATGTATGTTTTGAATGTCCTTCCGTAACTGCTTAGCCCGTATGACACTATGGAGTCTACCATTGCGTTGTATAGTAGAAGTCTCATTTTGAATGGAATTTTATTTTTGAGTATACGCATTTTAGCTAAGATAGCTCTTAGTTTGGTGCAAATCTTATCTTAACTCTGTCTGTCAATTCGGCCTTTTTGGTCATTTTGGCCTATTTGGTCATTTTGGCCTATTTGGTCATTTTGGCCTATTTGGTCATTTTGGCCTATTTGGTCATTTTGGCCTATTTGGTCATTTTGGCCTATTTGGTCATTTTGGCCTCTTTGGTCATTTTGACCATTTTGATTATTTTGGCCTTTTTGGTCGTTTTTGCTTATTCCGTCATTTTAGCCATGTCGGTCACTGTGGTCTTTTAGTCATTTAGACCATTTTGGCCTTTTTGGTCAAGTTTTGTAATTTATTTTGTTGACAGTTAGACGGGGGATGGTATATATAATTAGCGATATAAAATGAAGTGAATCTTCTGTACGCAAATACATAAAAATGTAATATAATATAACCTGTAGCACTTGCTCTATAAACAAGGGACACGCACTAGAGGTTAAACCGCGGCGCAGCCGCGGGGTAAACTCTAGTCTGTGTCTATAAGTAAAAACTTACATTTCATTATGTCTTTTACATTTAAAAGACAGTCTGGGCTAGCAATAGATTGAAAAATCTGTCATTCAATTTAACTGGTTATCTTTTATTGCAGGAGTGCAGGTGACAGGCAGACGGCCCACTTGATGGAAAACGGTTACCATCGCCGATGGACATTTGCAATACCAAAGGTGCTACAAATACGTTGCTGCTCTCTTAAGGGGGACCGAAACCTGGTTACTAACGCTGGAACACAATACATGGTATGTTAAGAACACAAATGCTGTCTGTCACTTCACGTCACTTGGTTCAAGCTGCGGAGATACCGCCCTCTAGGTCATCGTCGATGTCCTCGGACATGTCAAGACTACAGGAAAACGTAGTATTCTGTCATATTTTTTTGGAAAATGGTATGACTTTCAGAGAAAAATTAGTAAAATATTTGAGTACATACTTGAGTTAGTTTAAACTCACATTTGGCATATTAACTAAATAAATCTATGTGTATAGCACTGGGTATGTTTATACCAGCATTGCAAGTATTTTTACACCTACGCAAGGTCATTCAAAAATCGTATGTTAAATTAATATAACTTAACGACTTTACTGTAGGTCAAATGGTTGTTTAAACGGTGTTTAATGACGGCCAACAAATATTTAATGTACATCATCCATAAATATTGGTGAGCTTGATTATATCTCTGTTTATTTATGCGCTGCTATTAAATACTATGTCACGGTTACCATTAAAAAATATTTATTCCATTCTGCTTAAAGTTGGAGTAGATAATATTTTATATTACATATCAAATTTACACCAGAGATATAGTGATTAACAACGGCCAAACAAGATAAGTATTTGTAGAATGTTTTTTTTTTCATTAGCGATTCAACAACATTATAAACACATAATGATTTTATATTAAGAAATTGACTTCTTATCGATGGTATGATTAAACCGTTCACATATAATATTATGTTTATGTTCATATATGATACAACTGTGATTTAACCATATACAAAAAATAGTTAAGGATAAATATAATTTCTTATATATACTTCCTCATGTTTCTAGCCAATGCGTATAATGCCGCCTGCTTGCGACTTCTAAATGGTAAGTCAATTGAAGCACTCATAGCAAAATGGCGTTTGAAGGTGAAAATGGTTATGAATTTATAGGACCTAATGATGATATGATTATAGAACAATGATATAGCACATTTGAATATTACAATGATTGAATGATTAATTGATATGCAATTGACAACGAAGCTCGTTCGGAGTTACGGAAGATATTAGTACTGATGTTTTCTATAACTAAAATCAGTTCAGTAATAATGTACGTAATACACTACGTTTTATTAGCCAAGTGCAGACATAATCACAGCTTGTTACATAATTATCTAATATTTAAAAATATTACTTAATTTGGACATCGCTTTTTAAATGAACAATCGGTATGTCACTGCACACTCGATTTGCTTTATAAACTTACATGTAGCGTCGTTAGCCAAGAAGTTTGTACCATACATCCCGGCCCTCTACTGTTTTCATCTAGTCCCACCGGCGACCTGGCGCAGATCGTTGGCCTATCGGGGTGGAGGGTGTCCTGCACTACGTTTTCTGAAACGTGGTCTCTACTTCTAGTCCGTAGCCCTACGACAAATGTAGTCGTCCCACTGCCACTTTAGCTTGCAAAATTTGCGAGCTACGTCGGTAACTTTGGTTCTTTCTTAAGGATATCCCCATTTTTTATTTTATCCATAAGAGATAATCCTAAGATAGCTCGCTACGTAGCTCGCTAGGCGACCTACAATTTGTGCACCGAACCACGTTCAATGTTCATGTTTCGAGACCTTACATTATGATGGGAATGACGCACTGCTAGAAGACTCGTCTTCAAGCACTGCGGAATGGCCGACGTAAAGATCCAATGGGGTTTTTTTAATCGTTTGAATGACATAAATAAACGATTACGCTACATACTTGTAGGATGTCCAAGATGGAGTTAAATTAAGTAATCAGACATGTATGTCGTTACCTCGGGACTTCCTTATTTAACCAGTTAATCATGTATGTCTTTCCTTAAACCATGTATTTTTTGGTAAGACCATTTACTGAACAATTGTATATTTTTTTTACAGACAAATTGCGAAAACTGGTCTATACATGACAGTGTGTTTACAGAACAAATAGGTAATATATATAATAAAGGGCTGCTGTAACAGCTATTGCGATATAACATTCGCTGAATAGAATAGTTAGGTTCTTTAAATTATAATTTATAGGAGAAGTACAGTATCAGTTATAATCATAAATTAATCTGGAAAAATAAGTAAAATAACAATCACGACACAGAAGCGGCTGCAGAGCAATGAATGAGTACAAAGGAAGGAAGAACTGAATGTATGTGTAAAACCTTTTAAATTATTTTTTATGGCGTTCTATAACTATTTATAATCATACAAGAGATGTTATTGGAGGCTATGCAGTTGTGGTCAAATTGGATATCTTTAGTCTTTCCTGTCAGGGTTATAAAGGTGTATAAGTTGGAAATACAGAATGCTAGTAGTGACAATCGCCCTTAAAGAAAGTAGTTCTGAAAAAAAACTTCCTTTAAAAAAACCGACATGAAAAACTAAAAAGTGTAAAATAACTTATTACTAAAACTATTATTAATTATAATATCTTATTTTTAATATATATTATCTTAAACATCTTAAAGTCGGTGCTTAGTAATTTTCAAAATATAGTAATTTTTGTTTTACTTTGCATGTATAATTTAGGAGCTTTTTAAAGAGTTACGTATTTTTATATTATTTTTCTACTATACTTATTGCATGATACATTCGTAGTAAAGACGAAAGTTGTCTTGCGATTCTGTGAAACATACGTTCCAAAACACCATTTTAATTTGGAAGGATTATCATCTCAAGCATAGGTATTGCTCGAGAACTCGCGACGATTACTTTTCTAGTACAATCGCGGTATGAAAAGGTTCGCCAGTTTAAGTTGATTCATTTAATGTTTCGCGAGCACATGTTACCTTACTTAACTAAGTTACAGAACACTACGAACTATTCCACAAAAAATACGTTTATCTGTTGATAATAAAGTTACTTAGATCAAAGTTGTTTAAGTTTTTATGTTGTCTAAAAAGATTGATTACAGGTGTAAAACTTTTTGATTGGTTTTAATATTTATGATAAGCGTTGTTATTATATTATCACCTTTGTTTCTTATGAATAGAACTATTATTCATCTCAGTATCTGTTGTTATCAACATAGCAATTTTCTTTTTTTACATTCAACAAAATGTAACATTTATTAAAATCTTGGCTGTACTGTTTCTTGTACTCGTGCAAGCAAAAGTCGACTTTAATCTAACGAACCTTTTCATACCGCGACTGTACATTTGTACGCTTACAATAGTGACTGTATTAATGGGGCTATTGATTTAACAGACAAAACATAACAGCGTGTTTATAAGTGCTACGTTATACGACTTCGTGTTGAAATGCAGTTATTGTTTCTATCTATATAATGAAGGACGAGCCCCAGTTACGTGTAAATGTTCTGAATTTATTATAGGGCACTATTAATGTAAAACAGTACTGGTCTTATTCATATTAAGAACCTTAAAGAAACCTATAAACATACTCTTACTCAATATGAATAAGACCGTATATCTGTAAACCAGTAAGATAACAATAATGCCGCCTAAGTTTTGTATTAGTAAAGCATCCACAGTGATATAAGTTGTTAAAAGCGTTTGTCATTATAAATGAATCAAATTTCATTAACAAAACCTCTAAACGTATTCAAGAAGCAAAAAAGGTAAAATAACCAATATTTGTTGTTGTTGCTATAGCTACTGAAAAATCGAATAAATATCACGAAAATTAAAATGTTTCGAGGTTAACTGTGGGTGGGTCCCAATTCAACTAATCGAAAATATCTTACATTTTAAAAATACTAAATGGATACCTTTTTAATTAATTTTCAGTGAAAATGTTTTTCAAGTTTTCAAATTTTGAATATTTTCGTATATCTCACTTAAATTTGAAATGAGAGTTTAAGAATGGAGGGAGAACATTTGACGACATACGTAGTTACTTAAACAAATCATTTCTGTCTTTAGTGTCCTAAACCTTATTTACTTCATAAATGGACAAGCCTGAAGGACGATATAGGTCTGCAATTTTATTACGGTCATAAAATTAGACACCATCGCATTTTGTCGCTACGTCGTCTACTTAATAACTTTGTCGGCTTACTTGGGCACTTTCAATTTCGTATTTTATAGTTGGTTACGCCCTACTGGAAATACGATCTATTAGTCTCAGGTAAGACTTTTTTACTGCCTGAAACAGGCAAACAGGAAGACAGCTCACCTGGTGGAAAGTGGTTAATGTCACCTATAGCCGTTTGTAACGTCAGGCGTATTACCAACGCACTGGCGGCCTCTATGAAATTATATAACGTCCTTCTTAAACATCACCACGCCGTAGCGCAGACTTGAAAACCTCAGCGGGAAGTTTCCACGTGGAGGAATACACTTTCTAGAGAACTATTGCTGAATTAAAGGTGGTAAATCAAGACGATGGGAGGGAACATTCCGTCGATAGTTATCAGTACAATGATAGAATTGAGGTATTATAGGTATTCAAATTGTTTGGATCTTTTGGCATCAAAGCGTAATATCACACGCTTGTACTTAATTCCGTAATCATTCTGAAGTGCAGAAATGGTTATTTACTAGATTTCCAAGTATGCATACGTATTAGGTGAGTATTCCGGAGTAACTATCCCTTTTTCCGGGATAAAAAGTATACTGTCAATATTCAATCCTTTAACTGAAAGTATAAAAAACTTTAAAATTTCATGATAATTAACCGACGTATGAATCAAATTCGGTGGGATATCTACTTAAAGCGAGAGAAGCCAGGCGAATCGCTTTAGTAATATCATATAAGCCATTGTTTACTTTCCATCAAACCAGATTCATGTATCATATTTGAATCTCAATGAGCTTAAATTGCTTTGCTTTTATTAGACGCAGTGTATTCAATAGATTGTATCGATTGAAATTCATGGATGCGTCAAATTGATTGAACGCTGTCCGTATTCAGTCTTTATCTCGCAATAAACTGTCAGTCTGCCGTCAAATCTGTTTATAAATTATTTCATGTATTCACTTCAGCTAAATCAAAGATGTGTTGTGATTTTTATAAATGTTTTAGGTATCTAAAAGCCGGTATTATTCAGTTCAGTGTTGTCTTTTAATTTGTATAAAGCAAACAAAGTGTTATATTTTTTCATAAAATTGATTCATTCAATGTTATTGAAGGCCATTAATTTGTGTCCTTTCAGTTTCACACTTTTTAACCGAAATATTTCAATGTAGTCAATCCTAGTCTATTATTTATTTACTTATGTTTTGAATATTTCCTATCAAACACAATGTGTTTGTAATCTTCTCCGCCACTGTGATGTTTTAATATTTTCTTTAGTAAGGGTTCCCTGGAAGAGAACGCTTTAAGCGTTATTGTTTAACATTTATTGTACCTAGAGTTTAAGAACTTAGTTTTAATTTTTGGTGAACAATAAAGTGTTTTCATTCATTTGATAGGCATACGCACAATAGAGCGATAACGCAAACTAGAAAGGAACAACTAAGTTCTAAAAGAGCTGCTCACCAAATGTACTTGACTATGTTAGGGGTGAAGCTTGGTCTAAAGGGCCATTAAAAATATATCATTTATGAGTTCTCCTTAAATTTCGTATATAAATATGTTTTGATTGAGCTTGATGTCAGATTGATTATATAATACGCATCTAAATTTCTACGCGTGTGAGTTCTTTTATCTGTGGCAAAGACACAGACATGACAGATGTTGTGTAGGCTGACGTTGCCCTTGGCCCGCCTTCTATTAGTAACTCATTACACCTATTTGTTTAGGTTTATCTTAAGCATTCGTTAAGATAAATATTTAAATCTTGTTCGATTACACACATAGAATCACATTACGACAGCTCTAATACCAGAAGCAGTCAAGGCAAAAGGCAGTGGTTTATATTTGTATAGTTTTCAAGGTAAAAATAATATCTATCCCACTAATGTTACTATAACATATGTGATAATGTTAGTGTCAATGACCGTTGCAAGCAGGTGTAACGATGGGTTTAATACGTAACTTGTGATGTGTGATATTGTTATTAATTGTTAACAGATAACGTATGTGAATCAATACTAATGTATAATAGCAAATCGTTTGCAGCGTTATTTTTAACGCTATAAACAAGAGGCATTTTTGCCCATTGTCACTTTCCATTATAAAATTATCTCAGATGGAGCAGGGATATAAAGGAAAGCACGTTAAAGACAATTGTTCATAGTCAAGGCTGTGATGTAGTAACAAATGAACATCGATTCTAACATAATTTTGCATTATGATTAAAAAATGAATTTTTGAAATCGGTCCAGTAGTTTTTGAGTTTATTCGTTACAAATATGCAAAAATACAAATCTTTCTACTTTATAATATTAGTGTAGATAAAAATATTGTAAACGTTAATTTGTTAATCATTGATGGTCTTATTCATATTGAGTTAGAATTAGTCAATAGACTAATTTTTTAATAAAAGTTTTTAAGTTTTTAATAAAAACCATAAAGTAACTCATAAACTTACTTTTACTCAATATGAATAAAACCGGAAATATTTAACAATTTGTTCATTAAAATTAAATTTATTTTCATCTTAATTGAAAGTTAATTATCAATGGTATGTAAATTATTTAAAACGTTAGAAATTTAAGAGTTCTTTCACACCTTATATATGTAACCGTAAATAAAAAATATAATAAAATTAATATAATATGCAAAGCAGCAAGTTATTATAATTATAATATTATTTCACAATTAATAAGTTTAAATTCAATTTTTATTTCACACTTTATTACAGTTTTGCGTTTTGAGCACATCATATTTTATCAGTACGCGAACAAAGGAAATGATTACCAGTAATGATTACCATTATCATTTTATGCTTTGGGGGCATCGACCGTGCTTTCATAGGTATACTTAAGTAATTGTTTTACATAATTAGTTTACTGTTTATGCAAATATATGTTTAATTCAAAGCGTCTCGGAGGCGCTACGTCCGTAATTCCTATGCAAAATGCTGAAGAATGATAATTGTTGTTTACACTCATTAGTTAAGTGTTAAGATATATTTTCCGGATAAATTGTTATCGATCTCAACTGAAACCTAGTAAACTTTATTAACGTAAAGATGTAGAAAGTAAATATGGTATATAGTAGGTAAACTGTGTTATTTTTAATAAATGAAGTATTTAGAGATAAAACAAACAAAATTATAAAATTGACGGAATATAACAATGATATAAATATGTATATTAAGATTGCATTCTGGGATTTTCCCTCTGTAGTTCAAGCATTTAATGGGATCGACTGTGTCATCGAAAATTGTTCAACCAGTGGTGTACAAGATGATATTTTACACGTGCTGATGGAGAGTCCAAGCGTACGGAACAATCAAGAAGAAGCTACATCAATAAACAAAAAGGTGCAAGCAAGAGGCTTGTGTTGTGTGTTAACCAATTTTAAAAAATGAGATTTTTGTTTTATTTGCACTATTTGATGTATGTCTCTCTTTACGGGGGTGACCTTGTCACTAAGTGATAAAACACCTTGGAAAATAAAATAGCTTTTTATATGCATATTTAAGTATATCAAATGTCTAGGTTTAAGTTATGATGAACAATAAAGAGTTTACTTTCATTCATATTAAAGTAATATGTTATAATCTAATACAATAGAGGAAACTTTACGCAGTTATATTATATTCTACATAATTATAATCTCTTAAGACAGAATATAAGATAAATAAAATACTGATCCTAGGTCACCGTCTTTTACGGCTTTACTATAATATTAAAAATCTTATCGTAAAAATGTGCCCAGGAACACTTTACTTATTGTCTCCATTGTTAAGGCATATTTTTATTTAAGAACTAGTTTTTGTTAATGTTTAGCATACAGTAATGTAATTATAAAAGTGTTATTAAAGTTGAACACGACACATGAATACAGGATTGAAACAGCGACATTGAACGTTTCAATTTTATTGGCTGCTTTATCTCGTTTAAAAGCAGACCCTATCCCTGCACCACATAACTACCGATCTTGTTTCTCAAGTCATATAGCTAAGCAAATACCTAGGGAAGAAATTCTATGAAAACCAATATTTAGAACTTTTACATTGTAACTATTTGATACAAATCCACTCTGAATAGCCGTCGCTTTTAATTCCGAGTACAATGAAGACCTCAAAACCAACAAAAGATATCATCTTTCTATTTCAAAAAAATCTCGTTCCGTACTGATTGTTGCATCATGGTATTTTCGGCTTGAAGAGATACGCTAGAAAAAATGTTATTATAACCGGGACCGTTGCAATGATCATTTTGTTATTTCAACTCGCCAATCATTAAGCTAGTATTCAATCAAGTCGTATTTTACTTTCTCTATTGTACTGCACTATAAATTACTAATTTGACACGAACGTCGGGCACGACGGAGTCGTGATTATTTATAGGCCCTTCTTCTTGGAATTAAATTATGTAATCGGTATGTGAGGTACCATTAAACGTTAAAGCTATATTATATAGCAGAAACGGAGAAAGAATACAATTTCCTGCGGCCACCACAAAAAACCCACAGTCAGGTGGTAGAGTATTTGCCCGACTGGATGGCTACCACCCCTGGTCTAAATGTATGTCGCCATAACAACCTTGGGCTGTGTTCCGGCTTTAGTGGCCAGGTTCCAGTCTCCCTTAAGAGAGTAGTAGCGCATTTGTAGCACCTTTGGTGTTGCAACACACCCATTTATTACATAAAACTTGCTATCGATCAGTTAAAACATCACATTGGAATTCGAGATTTTTTTATCTAGCCATTTTAAATCCTTCGCAAATAAAGAGATTTGGGAATTATTAAGAGCGCAGATTCTAATTCTTAGAATTTGCTGTCTTCATTAGCGAAAACCGCATCAAAATTGGCTCAATAGTTTTTAGGTGCATTCCGAACAAACAGAAAATAAATCTTTAAAAACGATTACATCATATTCTTCGTTATTTATATAGTCTATTCTAGTTGTTTTTTTTGAACAGCTACAAAATGTACAGACACGATTGTTTAGAATGTTATAATATTATAGATTTGTATAATAGACAGACTAACGGCCCATCTGATGGAAAGTGGTTGAGTTTGCCTATTTATATTTGTAACACCAAAGGTGGTGTCAATGTGCTACTATAGGCGATTAACTCATTACTTAACTAAACCAGTGAATAAATAACTGATACCAAAAATTAAGATTACAATGTGTTATAATTAACTTATCGGGTTGTTTTATAAATGGTAATTTATCGTTTATGAAACAAAAATACAAAATTGTTATCCTAAAGATACCGATCTTATTCGTCTCGGTTTATAAGTATTGCCGCATAAAATAGATAACAGTTTTCCTGGTGTATAAAATTCGAGATCATGTCTAAAGTTTTACAACGTCCAGAGTTTATAATATTTTACATTACTTTATTGAACTTTGTGACTTTAATTATGCAACTACATGCAAAACTCTCGAGCAGATGCAGACTGATGTTGCCATTTTATTATAAGTTTACTGAGATATTTTAACCTATTTATACTTTGTAGTTGAAAGAGACAAAAAGTGATAAAGCTGCCTTGAACTTCCCGCTTTTCAAAACGTTTAACCATAAAATTATACTAATTGTCTAAGTTTTCCCGAGTAGTACACATAATAAAACCACGTTTTAACGATTTTAAGCGCGGTATTTTATTTGAAAAATCAAATTCAAGCTACATGAAAGTTCGTAATTACGTAAGCTAAAATAAAATTTACTTCATACACCAATTGGCAACATTTTATTGTTATTTAAAAAAATACCACCTACAAAGCTCCCTCCCTAAGCAACACAATTTAAGATTTTCTTTGGCATATCAAAATATATTTTAAGATTTCATAATCAGATTTTCATTTTAGCGCAGCCCGGCGAAAATAAGTCCAATCCCAGTTGGCATGGTGCCTGTTTTTACCTGTACATACTCGTATATCGTGTAGGCAGACTTTTATAGAAAAAGAAAAACAAGATTGTTATTACAACGAAATATTTTTGAGCGAATTCGCTCCTATAATTATCCCGAGAAAATGAGGATGAAAATGAAACGTGACCCTTTAGATTACACTAGCGTCTCTAGCCCAACAACAAAATAAAATAAGCACTTATAATCTAAGAGATTCTTTTTGTTTCTCTCAAAATGGCATCACGCTATAAAAAGTAATTGGCAGTTTTAATCAAGCACGCGCCTACGTAATTCACATTAGGTTACCCTCTTGCTGTTACGTATTGATATCTATGAATAAAGCAACTGCAACCAATAACAATTAATATACTTCGTCACACTTGTCCGTAAACAAAATAAATATTCGTATGGGTAGCACATAAAACATGAAGTACATATACCGCATTACGTGCAGTCGTGAAGACTTAGATGTGTTTGCTGTCATACGCACAGTTTGTAACCCATGTAACTAATTGACCACAGTTGTAGAACTAAAATTATATTATTATGTTAAATGCAAAATAATCAGATTTCTGAACTAATTGTATGTATGATGTAGTGTAAATTATCCAAAACGATTTTCCATCACCACACTCATCATCGAGCTTAATATTCTGTCAAGAAGCCTATTAATAAATTACGTCACACGAATTTCATGATTTTTAGCCCCCCCCCCGTCCTTGTCATAGCTGGTCACATTCGTGAGACTCCTTCGTCCCTAGTGTGTCACACTAGGGACGAAGGAGTCATATACATATTTTGCAATTTTACATCAATAAATTATAAAATTAAAACGTCTGTTCCGAAATTAGTTTTACTTCAATTTAAATTATTTTTTAATAATTTAAACACTATACGCATATACATAGAATTATTATTGGCAATATTTTAAAAATTAACAATTAATACTAATAATTTGTGTTTTAAAGCTTAAAATTATTTTGAATGTGATGTCACGAAATTTAGGCTCCCCTTGTCACACAATGTCACACTTTATCGAACCCCCCCCCGTTTTGAAAATGTGTGACGTAATTTATGTATTGCCCGCAATAAAATAAAGTTGATTAGTGAAAGTTTTTAAAATATTACTAATAATTTGGTACTCACTTTAAGCGATGACTGGCACATAATATTTACGCAAGAGATGATTAAGGTTATATTGAGAAGCGAGTTCTGTTATAAAACGGTCATTAACTCGCCATCTTCATCATCAAGATTTGATAAGTTCCTTAACTAGTTCATTATAATGAATAGTTTCAAACCGACTGCAGTTCTTATGCAATTCAATTATTTAAATATTGCTTTATATACAGTTGTTGCCCCTCCATAGTGAAATATTGCGACGATTATCACAATATTGAGAGTTAGAAATTTTAATTTAGGACATTTAAAGCTACTAATGGTCGCCCAATGGTCGAAATTCGACCATAATTAGTATTAATTTAAATTATAAGTTTGGGCGTTAAGGTTCTGTTGTCAAAGACTACACTTCCATTATCACAGATTACGGCAGTTTGTGTCAAATAAATGGTAACATGTGTATTGTTATTTTTATTGATTTAATGTATTTTTTATGCATATATTTTTTTAATATTAGCTTTCTCTACATAAACCCTCCTTCTCTATACAAACTATAAGTGTGCGGAATTGAATACTCCTCCGTATGCGCAATTTTCGTAAAAAGCGGTACAATGTTTTTGTTTCACGTATTAATATAATAATAAAATTCTGGTGTTTATGTATATTTATTGGAATAAATTCGTCCAAGTGTATTACGTTCATCAAAAACTAGTGTTAAATATTGTTTATTTGGAATTACATGGCTCATCTAGTTAAGCATTTTTAATATTGGTTTTCGTTAAAGGTGAGAAATAAACATCAAAATAAAGTTTGTCTAAAACTTGTAACATCTCTAATTAATATAGTCTGGTAATTTTGCGACAGTCAGACAGACAGATATATGAATCTGTTTTTTAGATTGAATAAATACCCTGTTTATGTAATGTAACGATATTGATGACTGGCATTTGGTATTAGTATTTATTGTTTTAGAGAATAATGCTCGGTAGTCAATACTAATATATTATCTTAGCTATTGCTTAATTTTGATGTGTACATAAAATTACACATGAGAAATACATTTAAAGGATATGATATATTATCAAGTTGTTATCTTACGTGAATGCTATATAAGTTAATGAATCGGTTTTAACACGTATCGATTTTACGATTTCCTGTTGAATAATTGTAGGAAAATAAATTTATTCCGATATCTAGTAACTTAGTAAGAATACGACTGAAGAACTGACTATGTATTGCACACGTCAGAATCGGAAGGTACGGAACCCAACTGGGATTTAAGGCCACGATACAAGCTGAACTTAAATCTAAGTTATCTATGGTTTGGATTTTTGAAATTGGCCCCAGCGTTAATCAGCCTTCATCTATAGAATATAATATACTTTATGGTATAAAAAATCCACATAAAATCAAGAAGATTAATGAAAAAGTTCAAGCGGCGGTCTTATCGCCCATGGCGATTTCTTCCAGACACCTTTTGGATGGTGTATAGGAAGGACAACAAAAGTGGTAGTTGCTAAACCATCACTCTTACAATAATTTAGTTATTTATAATTCTATGCCAACACGTAATATTTTAAACTACTCAACTGATTTTGAAAATTCTTAAGCCAGTAGAAAGCTTTATTATTCCTGAGTAATATAGGCTATTATTTAATTGTGAATAATATTTTTATTTAGCCAAGGAAGTGAGTACGGGTGCGGAGTACGTAGTACGGATCTACCTATAATACAGGCGCAACATACTTAGCTTGCGTGTATAAAATACGTACGTTGTTTGACGACTATTTCATGAGGGACTTTAGTGTTACTAAGTCAACACTAAAACAGCCCCCATAGAAAACGTAAATATGGAACATTACGAGTACCTTGTAGGGAACTTGTGTAACACATTGGTAATGCTTACACCAGCTTTTCCTGTATTTTAAACATTGCGCATTTAAAACAAGCACTGCAGTATAAATAAACCATACCTGACCTTATCGCTGAAGTTACATAAATAGCATGTTCTCATTTCATTGTACTTTACGACCTTGGCGTATTTCAATTTATAATAATAATTAATATACTTACTTAGTTTATATATTATTTTAAGAATTAAAATGTAAATAATAATTATTATAACTTATTATTGTTACATCAATGATTATTACTTAAAAACAGTACTTGCAGGCTTGATGAACTACTACTGTGATTCAAAACTTAATGTGTTTTTTTTTATTGTCAGAACCCGTGGTCCCAGGCGAACAAGATCGCTCTTGAAACTCAATGTATTGGTAGCACAAGGTTTTTTCTTTATTTTTATTTTCGTCGATGATTGTAATTTCAATTTTGAAAATTATTTTTATAAGTAAGGAACGTCTTCTAAACACAATAGAAATTTGTAAATAGAAAAAGAGCAATCGCCTGCAGAATGCATAACACTGCATTCTGAGTAGTATAAAATAATATTACGCCTTTCTAACATTAGAAAAGTGCTAAGGCGTGCAATTAGCGAAGGTTGAAAGGGTTCGGGTACTGAGCATATCTACTTGAAAGCGACCAATAATATCCGGGAGAAATCCAAAGAGCATTGAAGTTGATAAGCATTTATCGTTCTACATAACAAGCAACAGTACATAAGAAGCGGTATATGGGTGTTAGCGCCAGGATTCGCGCCGGTCAAACCGGTCGCTGTCGGCCGGAGAATGTTACGATCCAGTTTGACCGCAGCTCTGGCTTTCTTTGGCACTTAGCACCAATTCATCCTAAACCTTTGAAGTCCTAAATAGCAGTGTAGCCGCAGGTGATCATACGTTTACAATTCTTATACCGGCACGAAGTAAAATAAAACTTCAGACCATGCAATTACGGCATAAAATGGAATGTTTACTATGTTTTGTTTCTAAGCTGTAATTGTTTTCTATTACCAAACATATTTTTTTGTAAATACGTCTTTGCAAGATTTGTATGTCCATCTAGTGTGAAGTATCAAAGAATGTTAGTGTCAAAATGCTCTTCAAGAGCTAATAGACTGTATCAGCCAATTTTTTCTAGAAGCTTCCTCCAAAACGGTTCAACAGATTTCAATAAAAGTTTCAGAAGTAACAGGAGGTATCTTTAATATTCCTATATGTTCCCTTCCAATATTATGTATGACATATAGGCGTATACGCAAAAATGCAATTTTTTTGTTGTTTATTAAAAACAATGCATGTTACAATTTAGAAAGTCTTACCAGTATGCAAGTTAAACCTAAAGAGAAGGGTATTCCACATTTCAGCCTTATACAGTCAATTAGTTTTGTTTTATTCACAATTTTATCTCTTGTATAAAACTGCACTTTTGTCTGTACGCCTATTTGTTATGAAGCCCTCGATTATAGGTATAAAGTCCCAGTCCTGGGCGTACGAAGTGGTGACCTCAAATATAATATTATGTAAGATGAATATATCTACTTCAATAAGCTTGTGTACTAAGTAAGCCTTAAATGGGCACATCGATTGTTCTACGACATAAAAAAGAACTAAAACTTCCAAGTCATTCCTCATTCTGACTTCATTTATGAAGATGTAACGGTGTCAATTTGTCATCCTTGTGTTGCTTAATTCTCGTCTCGTTCGCTTGTTACTTTGTGGTTTTGTTAGTATGTAAGTACTATTTGGAATTAAGTTTTATTTTATTTTATTTAAAGCTCGGTATGGCTGCTATTTTGTTTACGCGGTACTTGAACTATATTTATTTCTTCTGTATCCTGCAAGATATCGAAATAAAATATAAATAATTGACATAGAGAAAACTATACTATTCTTGGCACCCTGGGAAAATTATTGGAACCCTATTGTTTCTGTTTATTATTTTATTCGAAAAATTCCCGTTATTTTCGATTTTGTAGTTATAGCAAAATAATAATAATATATGGGATACTACCCATATATTATTATTATTTTACATGTATAGTAATATGAATATATCTTAAATAAATTGTTTGGACGCCAATCACTGGGTGGGGTGCCAACAATAGTATAGTTAACTGTATACGGAAACTCAAAATGAAATCCCTGTTTAAATTCTAAAATTTTCATTGAATTCTATTATGCCATTACGGAAACCATTTGAGAAAACTCAGAAAGACTTAGAGATCAAAATGAAACACAGATATTTATAATTAATTATCGTAATAAATAGTACTTAGCACTTAAATGTTAGCATTTATACTTATAGTAGTTGCAATCGGCTGATAGCTTTTTTGTTTTACAAATAATTGGTTTTATTTAAAGACATTGATAATAAATACACGTAACACGGAGGTTTGCGAATATATATAATGTTCACGTCATGAAAGACAGCCTTCGCCTATGTCTACAATATTATAAAACTTTTTTGAAATCGAATTAAATTCAAATTTATCTCTAACATCAATTACAATATCTTGACGTAGCTTAGAATATTTAAACTACTTTAGACATTATTTTAGAGTTAAGTAAACTATGTTGACATTGGAACTGATCACCCCGCAAAGAAATTCCATACTATTTCAGGAAAGACGCGATTAGCAATGCCGTACAGCGACTCGTCGGGCTAAGTTAAACATACCAAGATATCTCGATGTCAGATTTGCCCTAAGCCAATACAAAGGCCCGTATGTGCGAAAGGAACGACAGATCTAATCGTATATCTACTGGTGCTCAAACTTATTTTGTCTACCGTCCACTTTGGCATATAATCAATTGTCAATGGCAAAATTGTTATTTAATTATATCTTAAAAATCATAGTTTTAATTTAAATATAGCTTGCCTTATAATGTCTCATGTTGGTTCTGGAGTCGGATTTACGTTTCATCCCTTTAGTAATACAGAAACGTATCTCAATTTTCATCATTTCAATCATAATAGATATTTACCTACATTTTAGAAAAGAGGTGTCATCGATATACATGTTGTTTTCACTAAATAGAATCTGCTAGTTTGAGATAAGTATATATGTAGTGGTATACTTAACTCAAAATTATTAAAAATCGAGATACGTTTTTGTGTTACAGTAACGAGTTTAAATGAAACTTCTAATAAAGGCAATAACAACATTATAAATAATATTTAGAAAAACTTTATCTCAAATTAAACAACCATCTTTATTGTGACGTAAGAATTTAATAATCTTCCTATATCGCTGAAATCTGCCACAAATCCCAAATTACTCTTGCGCCCACAATTGCGCCTCACCCACTTTGAGAAAGGCTGGCGTGTAGCATAAAGACACTTAAACTACCTCTTACTTTGAATACCATGCGGGATGCTTACATTGAAGAGACTAAAAAAGATGGCCGACGACGCGTGACCGCTCCTGTAGCTCGAGGATAAAGAGCAATGTCACAGTACATACATCAATACCACCATTCCAGACTGTAGTGTTCAAATTACTTATGTTGAAATAAAAATGCAAGTCCTGTCCTGCAAGTTTACAATTCAGTCCATGTGTGATGGGAATTACATTTGACATTTTGTATTAAGACAAGTTACGCACGACGTAATCTGCATTTAATTTTTTACTTTCGGTATGAACTGAAAAAATAATTGTAATGCTTCAAATCCGTACTTCTTATCAAAAGTCTAATTCCGTTCTTACAGTCCCTTCAAGATTGTTTTTTGAAATGTAAGTCCTTCAGAAATTTTATTAAAATCAATTCAATTAATGGGTCGAAAAAAGATACCAAACCAAGTTACTCTTGGATTTATAATATTGTAGGTATGTATACTAAATTCGAATTCCCAGTAAGATAAAGTGGCTTTGATTACCTCTATACGTATAAAATTTTCTTTACAGATGGTTCTTTTGTTTCGTATCGGAAGTTTTAACGCATGCGTACAGGTTTTGTGGGCGGAGAATTGTAGAAAGGGCAGCCTTGAAGCCCCGGATGGGACGACGACAGAGGCTGTCCTTGACAGATGCTGTTTCGCAAGGTTACACGAGAGTCTATCGATAAGCGAGCAATGGTAGGCAATATAATAAAGTTTCCAGCTACAGCTACTTAGGTCATAAGACTGTTCGTAATACTTTATTTAACTATAGCTGAAGTAGGTACAGTAGATAAGCTGACGACCGGGACGGCGGACAAAAATAGTTGCGCCGTCGCCTAAGGACATTTGAAACACCATAAGTGTTTTTTGACAACCATTTTAAAAAACTCCATTCTGTGATGTTGAAGGGGAAACTTCATCTCGACACTTGTTCCAAATCCACACAGTGCACAAAAGACACGTACCGTATGCGAGCGAAATAGCTCAAGGAACTCGGAATGAACAGCTAGCTGATGGCAGGCGGTGTCCACCACACCGCCTGCCATCAGGCGGTCCATCTATCAGAAAGAGCCAACTATATTTGGAGTATTGCTTCGTATTTGAACTTGTGAATAAGTGCATCAGTCTCAAAACAGCCAATATTACAATAACAATAAATTAATATGAATGTATTTGATTCAAAATGGAATTTTACAGAGTACTTAATGAAAGTCATGAGTCTACCTCCGCTTCGGAAGCAATTTTAGTTACTTCTAAAGGTGAAGAAGCGGGGCAGCAAACGGCCCAGCAACATTTCTTTACTTCATTATTGTTATTATAAATTCGTCTTTAAAAAAATGTAGTTTATACTAATACAAGGTTTAATATAGTAATTTACATGAATGACTTGAAAAAGCGTGGTGGCGATCGCGTTACACCGACATTCAGTACGGTCATCTAAAAAATCTTTCGTCGTCTGAAAGTCTTCTCGAAGAAATATTTAAAATACTGCAACTTGATCACATGATAGAATGAATTACTTTAAATATACTTTAAAAAACTTACTATTAAACTGTACGACGTTTCGGTACATTTAATTAGAACTGCAATTCCACCAATTGATTACTCACTCAAATATGAACAGTAATGAGTTACAGTTTTAGTCATACACAAGAGTCATACAAACAATTCCAGGCTTGGATGACGTGAATCTCGCGAAAATAATCTTGGAGCGAGGGCTGTATTTATAAACACGCTAGTGTGAAGTAATAGTCGCCAATGGAAAAGAACCATTCGAAAATTTTGTAGGGATCTTAACAAAACAAAACATGGCTACAGTGTAAACAGTGTTATGGATTACCATCATTATACCTTCAACTTTGTCTGTAGAAACTTTGTAAAGAAATTTTCCTATATACACAAAGTTTTCATGCGTATCTATCTACTATCATTTGAAATTTGAAGTATACTTATTTATGGATCACTCGTTCAAAAACATTTTATATGAACCTAAATAAATTTGTCATAGCTTTTTAAATTACGAAGTAATTCGGCAAAGATAAATATAATTAACTATATTTAGTACAGATTCAAACACTATGATTACCTATCTAAAAATAATTATTTATATACTATATAAAAGGGTATCTTAACATTTACATAGACAATTAAGATGTTTTGTCAATAAAATAACATTATGCAAATATTCATCTTGCTTTCTTATTGTCTTTGTTTTAAATACGGAATTCAAGTCACGTTTTGTCTGAATTATCTGTATTCCGTTCTTGTACCAGAACAAATTGCTTTTGTTTTTGAGCGAGATCATCCACTTTCTATTTTCTAGCTAGAAAATCGTAAAATGATAATACGATTGTGGTATATTTAAATATTTTAATCAACCGTGATGAATAAAAATCTAAACCAGTCCATGGCAATCTATTCTAATGAAAAAAGTGTGTTGTTTTCGTATCTATACCTCTATACTAATATTATAAAGATGATTTGTATGTTTGTAACGATTAAACACAAAAACTACTAGACCGATTAAAAAAATATATTTTCCATTAGAATGCTTTCTTTTATAAAGCAGGGGGAATGACTTTGGACAGCATCCTCGGGCCCTTCGAGGGAAGGGCCAAAATGCAGGTATAAGGCCTGCATAGAGGGAGTAGGGACGCTCAGCGACCGATTCTCCAAGCTCGCTTCTAAAACGAAGATGACGCGAGAATCGGTCGCCGAACTACCCACTAAACTTAAACCTTCGCCCCATTTATAGCGTTTTTACGCCCTACGAACGATCTGTAAGGCCCATTCGTGTCAAGATGACGAATGAGGCAGCCGGCGAGGATCTTCTGAAAGACCTTGGCCACCTTTGGAGGCCTTTCATTTGGAGTGAAACAGAGGGTATGCGTCAAAACAATGGAGTAGACGGAAACATGTGTCGTATTCTCCCAGAAGGGAAAACGAGAATTCTAAGAACGTTTCGATATCCTTTCAGCGTCATCTTATAGCATTCCACTGCTAGACCTAGGCATTTTTATGTGCCACATATCCTGGACCTCTGCTTTTTCATCCAGTCCCTACCGAGGACCATGCGCATATACTTAGGAAAATATTTCAATGATAACTGTAACAAAATAGATTTGTAAGTACGTTTTCCCAGGATCCTGTCCCGGGTCCTGGTTAATTTTTAAGCAGCATCTTTTGTTTTTGAAGTGCTCTGATAAGGTTATGTAATTAAAAATTCGCGTCCCACTTTTACACTTCTTACGTAACAGGCGGCCTTACTTCTCGTGAATGTCAACTTTCAAATTGTATAATTTTATCAAATACTTTTTTTAATTAAAAATATGAATATTATCATTACTTGAATTTCATTAACCTATTTACATATTATTAATGATTAATTAAACAATTGCAACTCTATTACTGAATCCTGGTTAAAAACTGTTTTTTCCTGGTTTTTCCAAATCTAAATCCTATTTTTTTAAATTTGGAGTTGGCAACCCTAAAGTACGTATTATTAAATCTTCATAGAATAAGTTTAAATGCCGTAATACTCAAAGTATCCATTTAGTGGATATATTACAACTTTAATATTTCAAAGATTGAAAGAGGTATTGTAGGCAAACCGCTTGGTCTAGAAACCACTCAGATCGACTAGATTTCGTCTTGTGGTTAACCGAAGCACTAGCTTTCATAACAGTATCACGCTAACGGTTGAGAATAGACCGGTTACAAGACAATGGGGAAATGTGTGAAAACCGATTAACGATCTGAACAGTTCTCGGAGTAAATACCAATCATATTATACTTGAATACTCGTGAAATTAACTTTATAAGATACGAGAGAGTGGAAACTTGATAACATTATTTTCTCAAGCAGATATTATGGCAGAAAATCAAGTCAAGAGATAATCTTATCAGGCTTGGGTAAAGACTGCGATTGTGTGACTAATCTTTGTGCCTGAACATAAACGGGAGTTATTGTTCTTATCACAACGGAACACTATAGTCAATACCTGAAATCTGACGCTTAATATTATAATCCCTCGAAATAAAAAAGCATTTTTACAGCACAGCTTTATATGGCCGTATGACATTGGAATTTTGACGACTATTGCGTCAAGAGTGAGTTTTTATATGATATACTGGGTATAGTTAGATTTTGAGAAAATTTCCAGCTTCAATGTTATGATAATTAGATTACATTTACTATAATAAGTTATGTATTTTGAAATATATTATTATTTGTATGTATATATATGACTATGCATATGTTATGTATTTATTTCTTAAATTAGTTTGAGTATTTATGTGTCTATTATCTTTTCCTGCACCACCTAAATCGGTTGATTCGAATTCCTTTGATTTAGGTTGCCTGGAAAAGGTAGTTTCAAGCAATAAGGCCGCCTGTTGTATTTGGCTAGAAAACATTGTAAATCTGGTATGTTTTTGTAATTGTTTATTTTGGTGCGCAATAAAGTGTTATCTCGCTCTCTCTCTTTATGATGACAGTATCCAGACAAATATACACATTTCATATCCCTAATTAATTTCCGTTTGTGTTACGGGTAATATACTACGAACCACTCAGGATTTAAACCAAACATCCACAGCATAGTAACTGACGTAAAGTTGTTTATCAAATTTACTCAATTAATTTCAGGAATGGAACTCTGAGTTTATAGGTAGCAATAAACGCTGGCAAAGGCTTACCCACTCAACCAGAGAAGACCTCAGATGGCACTACGTTTTTTATATAAGCTGTTGAAAATATATAACTACTATAAAAAAATTGTTACAATAATTATAAGAAACGTAGAGTAGGTAAGTATTTACCAACGTTGCAATCTATTAAATAAAATGTGCTCATAATTAACATTTTATAATTACGTATCGCGTGGAATGTATGAAATTTAAACTCACATTGTTATTATGCATTATAAAAGTTACGAAATGATATATTATTGTAATATTATCGGTCTAGCTTGTTCATATGACGCATCCCTTGCCATATGTGGCATCATGGTTTCCTTGAACACACCAATGTTTTACAGAACAACATGTTTTCATATGATTAAACATATACAGTTATATTTTGTAATTTTTAGCTCACCGAATAAACTCTGAATTGGGTGAAGAATAAGCCGTGGTTATTTATGTGGTTAGTGGCTAACGGACTTGTATCTTCAATGACGTGCATGTTGTTACATGCGGCACCTATAAGAACGAAGTGCTTTGCGTCCTTCATCGTGCGACCGCATAGGAGTGGAACTCATTGCCGGAGTCTATCTTTCCCGTACTTCAACTTGGGTGTCTTCAAGTCCCGTGTGAATAGGTACCTTTTAGATAAGTGTTCTCCATTTTAGAACATATCGTGGTTCCACGTCGGGCGAGATCATGATTAAACGCGAACCTATACCTATTACCTATAAAAATAGTAGGGAGGTCGGAGCACATCGGATGTGGATACTAAACTTGGCAATTTTAGCCGCCCTTTGAGTACGCTACCACTGGAAGAAATGATTCTTATTTTGTATGGAGTTTAAATACTATAATTATACCTTCAAAAGACTATAGTAAGGACATAGAAATCCGGCTTTAATATAACAATGTAAATAAACCATTGATTAGATTGCTTATAGTACTCGACCATATGTACATTCGCTTACAAAGATAAATTATGTCACTAGCATCATTCAAATGAACAAGCGAGTCATTTGCATTGTATACCACCGCCTGTTAGATGACAAGTGTAAATAGAATAAACGCATAAAAAGCTAATTGTACGCAAGATTACTCGACTGTATAATTGGTCTGAAATAGGCTAGAAGTTCAATGAATCCATCAATTTGTAATGAATGGGCAAATCATTAGTGAATTAAACAAATCTTTGATTAAATAACGGATGATTTTTTGAGGTCATTATAGCCGCATGGCCCCTTTTCTTAGACTTAAACCGATATTGATTTTTGTACTTTTCAAACAATTCGATTTTTCGTTGATCTATCTAATATCTGCACATATAAACTTGGTATTGATAATGTTTAGATAAGAAATATCTTTTATATCATCAATTTACGTCAGTCCTACCATGGATTGCCTGGAATAGATCGCTCTTTAGCTATAATACCGTCTTTTGTATAATAATAAAATAAAACTCATTCTAGGGACCGGTATTGTCTTTCAACGCACGTATCTTAAGCGTGAGAACAAAGCTTTTTGCCCTTTGACGTCAAGGAATCTTACATACTACACAGCAATATGGAACACATTTATATATACACATAACATAATAGTATGCAGAGATTACATAAATATAAGGCTTCCTCCATATTTGTATAACTTGGTCGCTCCGGTTATTGTCGAGTGATCTCGTATCATTAACATAGTCAGAGCTGTGTGTTGTTTTTATGTACCTATATTATTCATTACATAAGTTTATCTTGCTTAGCTTGAGATATACATACATACAATGTGTGTTATTCTCTGTCGACTAATTATTATTTTCATCATTATCTCATTATTTTAAACCTTCTTCATTATTATAATACACATTTAATATTTATAGGAATAAACTACTGTTTATAAAAGAAATTTCTGTCCATAAAACATTACATTTATATTTTGGTATAGATAATGAATTAATGAATATGCTTTAATGTGTTTAAAAATATACAATTAACAGAAATCAAAATTTACAATACGGTGGTCTTATGCTTATATTTCTTCCAGACAATCTTTCGATGGACGACAAGAGGTTTGTTGAGAACAGTGATATGTTTTGTTATTTTTACTTTATAATTATATATATAAATATATATATTATCGCCGAAAACGAGGGCTGTGACTAAACCTTACTGATTAAAGTTCTAGAGATAGGAATCTCCTCACAATTCGTGCAGTCCAGGAATGCCGCTTTTTACATCTAGCTTTCACTAAACAGCCTAACTAGAGCCTGTGTTGATATATTGCCGAAACAAGCCTCATATTTAGGTCGTTGCAAATGATCAGGTGTTTCATCCAACTTCCGAGCTAACCTATCGGTGCAATGCCACGATGGTCGCCTCGACGAAACGTTACACAAGCGAATGAGCCAAGGAGGAATCTGTTTGTAAATTAGGAAATAATTTTAACTCTATTTTCAAGAATAATTTGCTTCCTAATATATTAGTTATTGTACCTATTTGCAATGATATTTGAATTCAAATAATTTGTAGCGGCTGTGTGAATTACCGGATTTTATAAAACATAGACCGTGTTCTTTGTTCTCTTAATGAATATACCTACTTATTAATGTAAGATTTACTTTAAGCAAATATTATAAGATTTTTCTGTAATCAAAAAGGCGATTTGTTATCGAATGCTTTCTATTTTTAGTAATGGATTATAAAATTAGTCAAATGCCATACCATACCAAATACCATAAAATATATTAAGAAACAATTTTGAAGTTGAAAATTAATTGTTGTAAACCGCACTTAATAATAATTCACCTCTCAATATCACCTTTATTATCCAATTAATTCCACTGTTCGGCTGAATAAATCTCCACCGCATCATTACAGATTTACTCATGCATGTAATAGTTTAAAGGTATACGCCGTATACGATAACTTGTTCTTACTCTTCGCCCACGTCTCGATATACTATAAAAAGGGACGATAAAACAGCATAAAAATGTTTAAGAGCCATAAACACAAGTCTGCTTGATTGTCGGTAGTTACATCAGTGCTTTACAAAAGGTATATGCGATTAATAGCATCGCTAATCGATGTTTGAAAAAGTTTGTGCTCATTTCGTAATATCATTCGTGTACGGTAGTAATCCAGTTAAGCGTACTTAACAATGTTTAGGCTGTTAGAGAACAAAACATCATCCATAGTAATTCTTACGTTTATAGACTCTTTGTGTAATGTGGAGATGTGGAAATCTTTAATCCAACAAATGTATTCTAAAGATTCAAAAATGTATGAATCAAATAAATTTGAAATATTTTAATCCTCTTTTTCACTAATTCTGATAGTAGACTATTCATATTAGACGAATCAACTGTATTGAACCAATTGGGTTGAAAAGATACAACTGTATTCAATGACAATGATGATTCAAGTTAATATTTATGTGGAACATTTGGTTGATTCGTCTAATTTCAAAGACAGAAATGAACCGTCTAATATTGGCTTAACAGAATTAGTTGCGTTTTCTTTTTCTATAATATGCCGCTTTACAATTGGTGTAGTGAAATCGGATAAATAAAAATTGGATTGGCCACTATGCTTGTATTTTTCTGAGTGTAAAGACATTTATCCAACGTACAATATACACACCTAGTCGTGTGTAAGTTACTTATATTGCATAAAAACCCCATATTTATATAAAATTAAGACGACAGATTGGGGGGGCCCATCTATAAATTACGTCACAGGGGGGGGGGGTATGTCAACGAAGTGTGACATTAAGTCATAAGGGGTGAGAGGGGTCCTGAATTTTGTGACGTCATATTTCAAAATCATTTAATCTGGTTACGGAATCCTTTTGATTTAACAATTTTCTTAATGTAATTGCAAAATATGTGATGTTACACTAGGGAAGAATGAGTCTCATGAATGTGTGAAAGTGTGAACAACTGTGAAAAGAACGGGGGAGGGGTCAAAAGTTATGAAATTCTTGTGAGGTAATTTGTGGATGGCCCATTAGACTTATAGTGTTCTTGAAGCAACCGCTTATGTTAATTCTACGAAAAGTTTTAAGTACTACTATGCAGTTGTGTACTGATTAGACGTGCCTCAAGTGAACACAAAGCTATTAATGAAACAAGTGGTCCATGGCATAAAATCATTTGTCTTTATTCACTATTAGATGAGGTTTCGACAAGCTTTTAACTTATATGATTGATGTAGCCTTCCACTAGCTGTGAAGGGATACATTGATGAAGATTACCCAGCTATTTTTAGTGTGGAGGTGTAACGGAAATTTTGTTTTATTGTTTTTAGGAATTTAATCTATATGGAACATCAAATAAAATAAAAATAACTGTCTTTCAACCAAAATCGACACTAATTTGCTGGGTTGATTTTGTCATTCACCTTCCGTAATCTTTAACATTAGACCAAGTTTAGAAAAGAAGTGACCGTATGTGAGTCAGGCTTCATATAGATATGTCACAAATTCTACACTGCTCATCGTTAAAAATATATTTAAATGTTTATATATTTCCAGTTATAAAGACTGTTAAGCGTAATCCTTTGTGTTTATTTCATTTAATTACGTTTTATTTATGAGTATTCCAAATGCATGATATGAAATAGAGGCATAGTCGTCATCTTATCCTATTCCGTTCTTTCTCTCTTCTTTCACCGTATCCCAATTAATTGTGGTCGGGATAATATGATTTTTCCTTTCAGACTCCTCTATTCTGATATCTTTTTTCACACCACAAATCATCATATCATCCTTCACACAATCCATCCATCTTTTTTTTGGTCTACGTTTACATTTGTACCCATCCATCTTTTAGTTTAGCATTCTTTTTGTCACGTCCATTATAATAAAGTAAATTTCGTTTAAATATTGTGTACTAGAGTAGAACTTAAAAATAGCCATCGCTAATTCGTTGAAAGACCTATCTACTAGTCTCTCTAATATTAGTACTTACTAGTCTGCAACACCATTAATGTTTTGGAGTTCTTTATGATAGGTGGATGATGATTATGTGGGTACCCGCAAAAAACTGTAGGTTCTTAACCTTCTCCACAATTTTAATGGTATTTAAAGACAAGACATTTCTTGTTTGAAGTTACATGTTGATGTTAATCTTTGTTACGTGACAGCGCAGATAAACAAATACAAGAGTTTTTAAGCAGTATGTTTCACATTACTATACATGCATATTCGAAATACTTTTATAATTTTAAACATAATATAAAATTATTTTAATAAAATTTGCATTAAAATTTCAACTTACTTCTGATGCAAAGCTATAATAATTAAGATTACTTCCGTATCACTTATATAACGATAGTTATAAAGATCAATCGTATGATTTAGCAATCAAAAATGTTAGTTTCGTTACTCAGTTTAATGACTAACATCTATTTTGTAAGTAGGTATACAAGTGTCGGTAAATAAGAAATCCACCAGCATCTGTCGTAATGAAAGTGCAGAGTGCCACTTATACCGCAAGTGTCAAAGCGTTGGCACATGCAAATTTTGAGCCTGCAAGCGACAAAGATGTACATGTAAATTTAAATTTATCAGATCTGGGGCGCACTTCCTCAGGGGAAGGCGTGATAAACTTGCAAATTGGCGGTTTACTGCAGTCTAGTTTTACTGTAATCAATTGCTATTTTTATTCAATTTTAAAAAAAAAGTGTAGTTTATGACTCTTTGTAAACAATGATGCTTTATCAAAATAGATATGATATAGTTATGACTGTCTTTGTAGTCCGCCTAGTTCACTAGATAGAATTGAGGTTCCTGGTTAGTTTGTTTGTAGAGTAATTTTTGTTAACGTGATTTCTGTTTTCTACTCAGTTCTAGATGTCATTGATGTCGAACCTACAGTTGTCTATTGTATATTAACCATAACATAGCTTAGCTAATTAAGTGCAAAGCATTAACGTGTTAAGATAATGGTAAATCCGAAAATAAAAGATTCCAATTACTTGATTAGGACATTTTGTTTTACGGGTCACTAAATTATGTCTTAATATTTACGCATTAGCTTATATTGAAATCGGTACTATAACGTTTGAAAAAAGCCCTTGCTTATACTCGTAGTTAAAATATTACTAACAACTATTTTTGAAAGCCGTATGAACTCAAACATATTATGGTCCAGATTATCATGCGATATAAATGCAGTGTGGAAATACTATACAAGTAATAGCAGAACTTGTAGTAGTTGTAAAAGCAGTTTCGCTCAAATATTATGAGGTCACAGGTTATTTTTTACGTGCAATGAACATGCACATTACATACACCGAACACGCTACAATTTGATAAAAATATAATTGATGTAAGGCAATCAATTCTGAAAATCGGGACAAGGTTTATTGATAAGGAAATACAATATTGACTAGAAATCTAGAAACGAATACAAAAGGTTTCGTCCGTAATTATTCCTATGATGGGGATTTCAAATGAGTTGTATTCCTCATTTCTGAAGGTCACAATGCTTCTTCACTATTTTTGTTCACATGTAACACAGTAATTCTTACATGGATTAGCTGTGTGTAATGTGGCTGGCAGAACCAACGCATCAAACTGTGGCCTTGATATTGTTTTCCTTCTATTTTGAGTGACATTCTAAATATTGTTCCCGTTCCTCAAATGTAACCTACCTATATGTAAACTACCTATAACATAATTCAAAATGAGTAAATAAATATTTCTGAGGAGTTCAAAGATACAAAGATCATCAAAGGGCGACCTTATCGCTCAAAACTTATTTATATTAAGTTTAATGTTCGAATAAAATCATTATTGTGAATCTAATACTGTATTCGGAACAATGTTATAAAACGGACGTGCGTCGTGTGCCGCCACTGATGCAAATGTAAAAAATATTCAATAAGAATATTAAGTACGAATGGCGATTTTAAAACGCTTTCATTTATATGGTCGAGTAGCATGTGTATGGGAGACTGTGCGTGAGAGTTTGTTACTGTTAAGAAAAGTGAAACAGTAATTGATTATAAAGTCCATACATTTTTCAAGCAATCAATAGCGTATCATAAACATTATCGACCATCTTTCAAATAACATGATCAAAGATGGATAACGGTAGTATGAACATTTTGAAATCTCGCCAAATATTGGCGATAAACCGCTAAATTACTTTGGAAATAATCATAATTTGCAACAGTAGATAACTAATAATAATTTTTGGCGATGCACACTTAATAACGGATCTAATAAGCGTGGTATTGAATTATAAACAGGATTAATTAAAATTTGAACAGAAATTTATTCGACGTTTTACCGTTTGAAATCAAGGTTTTTTGTTAAAATTGTTTTGTTACCAATCTATCTTCATTATATCTTTTACAGACTTAAAATTATTCCTATCTGTTTTGCTAGAAGTGTTCAATTGTACGTTCAAGTGTAAATGATCGATTCATACATTCATTATATTATACTTATGATTTATTATTTATCTCTATATGCATGACAAAAGTTAGTGAGTATGTGCTTCTTTACTTTTTCTCTTTTTCTCCGATTATCTTGCCTAATTCTTCAAATGTTGTGTCGCATAATTCACTGGAATATAAAGTCTCTGCTTCAATTTCTGACAGCGTAATATTGTAGACAAACTTGCCATTATTTACTCTAGTCTTAATATGTGGGATCCGTCTCAAGGTTGTCTGTCTTTTGATATAACCAATAACTGACCTGGGAAATAGACGTGTGTGTTTGTCTATCCATTTGCTTTATTATTATAATTTCTTTACTATATTTTGTTTGCAGGCAATTTACATAATTCGATGTCTGAAACCCTGTTGTTACGTGCAAAGGTAAAAGAATGGTTTCACCTTTAAATTCAGCTCCTGAAGGAAATCCTCAGTTTCTTGACGTTCCCAAATGCGTGTTAGGCAGTAAGTACCTGGTATGTTCACATACTTGGCCCTGCTGATTGGCTCTACACTCTAATAGGCCGTTTTATTCTGTTTTTAAAATAATTCCTCCAAAATTGGGAATGCAAAATTTTGAAAGGTGTTTAAACTTCTGCATATGCAAGGTGGTTAAACATCTGTCCTTATGCGATCGAATCACGACGGAATCAATGCAAGCACCTGTCAAGAAGGGATGGACCTTTTCATTTTTTTTCCACTGTCGCGTCAGGTGGCCATGTGTTTTGCAGTAACTTGATACTGAACTGGTTTTTACTGAGGGGACTAGCGAAAACAAATTTGGAAACTCGTTTTAGTTGAAAATTTAATTAGTTTAATAGAGATATCGTTATATTTCTCCTATAATGTTAGAGAACAATAAACATCGTGTGTAAAAAGCATTAAGATAATTAAACGAAAATAAACAAGATGAAATATTAAAACTTGATACTTACTTCAAAATGATTAGACGTTTTAAGTAGTCATTATTTTATATGATTTATGTTTGAAACTAAAATAGCACCGAATAAGATTTTTTATTCTTAAATATATTCTTTTAATCAGCTTTTCGTTCTGGGCACTAAGGTCAACTAAAATATGCAAGGTTTAAAACCGTTCGCGAAATGTTCCCCTTAAAATTTAACATGATTCTTCGCTGGACTGGGATTTAGGTCATCTGGATCGATTCCAAAAAACTTTTCCATTTGACACGCGAACAAAATATCGTGTTTACAACTAGCCCGTTCGAAATCTGCCGATTTCGGAGTTATTATGGCAGCCTAATGCATGCTTGTTTACAATAAAAGCGTAATGAAAATCTATTGATCGCTAGCTTTGCTGCAAATTTTGGCTGCAGAAATATTTCAAATGTTTATCCTAATCCTAGTATTATCTCAAATATAAAATCTAGTTATAATAAGAAGTAAAAGCTGATTTGTCATATCCTTAGATTAAATAAATAAATCGTTGAGGTAATACGATTAATAATAAGTACCTGTCATCGAAATACCGAACTCATGGTACCTATACCTTAAGACTTACCCACGTCTCATGCTTAACATTGGAGTTCAACAAGCTACATAGTGCAATCAAGACCAAGTTCGTAGAAAATTTCTAAATGTCAAGTAATTCAAACAATAGACATAAATTGTGAGAGTATATTCTTAAATAATTGTAGAAAATATGAGAAAAAGCAAAAAACTTATCTTTATTTTTTTAATATAAAATTTTCTATAAGTCGTCTTTTGTGAATGGTGCTTATTTCTAAAGAACTTAGGAAGTTATTATATAAATGGGAGAAACATGAAAAACTGACACATATATTTATAATAGTAGTATATAGTAGTAGTCTGTAAATCAAATAATACGTATTATTTAAATATAAATACGTAACTGATAATTGTTGGATACATAGTAACAGCATAAACAGGGTGTTGTACCCTGTTAATTAGGTCGGGGTATTGTACCGAATATATTATGTTTATGCATTTGTGTAGTTTAGGTTGGAAACAGGGTGGTATGAGAGTAGAACAGGGGTGATGCGTCACCGAACCACCCCTAAGCGTCTCCCCAGCACACCCTCTTCCATCGATCGATCACTGTGCTACAAGTGCCATGCGCAAAGCCCGCCCTTTTTGTTTATTTCCCGATTATTACCCATTTCTTAAATTCTGTGATTCACATTTTTACCATCCTACATATAGATTATGACTAAAGGTTTAATTTGCAAGCCAATCTACAACAATGACTTCATCATTTTTAGCAATACAATTATAACTACTTATTTTATTACATGTTAATTTGTACTCACTGGCACTCGTTCATTATCTCTTCCTGAGAGCGAACCTGCACTGGTGCCAACTTCTCAACACTCTCTTCGTAATTCCCGAAACACTTGGTGATCTTCTCATCGAATGTGTTCACCAAATCTTCCAATGAACCGGAGAAAGTCTCCGTGAAATTATCTCCTTCACCGTTTTGCATATTGTCCTGTTTACACTTCACCGGTTTTGGTTCTTCATTGTCGTTTATTTTATTGGAATCAGTCTTCATTTTGATAATTTCACTTTTCATGTTGTTAAGATTATTCAAGCGTATATCATTGCCGTTTATGGTTTTCTGCGGATAGTCCGCTGTTGAGAGGCAATCGTCCGCCTCCTCAATTTGCGCGAGCGGCGCTTCGAACTCGAGCTCGGCCATCCTGCCACCCGCTTCTCGCATGACCGTACGTCCACCCGCGCTATTTCACGCGCAACTACTGACTGACTGTGAGCTTTGAGTTGAGCAGCCGATCGGTTCGCCGTTCGCTGGTCGCTGCGCTGCCCGCTGCTACCGGCGCCGTCTATACGGCGCGGCGATGCACTGCCGCGCGCGTCGCGTCGGCTGTCGGTGCACGCTTGTTCGACCGCTTGTTGTTGTTGTTTGATACGTAAAGGTCGAAAATAAAATTTACTTGCGGCTGCTTCTTTGCTGAACGATTGGCAAAGTTATCCAGTCTTAAATTCGAATGATTAAACTATCAGTACATTTTCAGCCATTTAATTTCTGGGGAAAATCCCAGGATTTTCCCATGGCACAAATAACAGATCTATCGATCAATAAAATTTGTAGTGAACCAGACTACAAAGGTTTTCCTTCTGTGACAAGATATGAGGTACTTTTAAGAAGGACGTCATAAATTTTTTTTGAGGCCGGCAAAGCGTTGGGTGCACCCCTCGTCTCACCAAATTCCATAGATGACGGCATCGAAGTATAATGTATTTTGCTTGCTATTGGTTAAAAATTGACATGAAAGCTTTATACAAGTAAAGTCAAAATTCATTCGATGGTAACGCAAGTGAATACATAGGTAGTAGAATATAAGAACCGGCAATTTAAAAAAATTGGGACTAAAAGAGTAATATTTTTTCATGCAACGTTATCACTAAAGACATTGAATGTAATTCATAATCTAAGGTTATCACTTCGTGGGATTCCGTAGATGTAATAGTATTTAAGTTTGAGTATGGAAGAAGAATACCTGAAACAATAACCGCTCCTAAATAGATCACTAGATGGCGCCACAGGTAATTCTTTTCTTGTTTCTTGATTTTTTATTACGTATAAAATGCTGTAAAACCGTTGATATATAATTATAAATCAATGTATAAAACACGAAATTTGAACTATTCATGGTAAATTAAAAAAGTCAACTCTGTGTGAGCAGTGTTTAAATCTTATATATATAAAAATCTTGTGTCACGATGATGTTGCCAATAAACTCCAAAACTACTGAACCGATTTTAATCAAATTTGCACACCGTGTGCAGTTTGATCCAACTTAAAAGATAGGATATTTTTTATACCGTTGGAACCGGTAGGTGGCGCTGAGATCGAATTCTAGAATCCTCCTAATCACCGGGAGCGATTTTGTTTTTGTGTGTTTGAGTGGGTTCCCGGATGGTTTAGATTCGCAATTAGAACCGGTAGGTGGCGTTGACATCGGGTTCTAGATTCCTGGACCGATTATGGTGATTTAGTATTTGTGTCATGAAACAAAGTCTTTTAGGAATTCAAAAAATATGGCGGTACGAAGTTCGCCGGGTCAGCTACTGATTAATAATAATTTAAATGGAATGAAAACTAATTACGGAACTGCTGTTTTAATTTAATAATTTCTTGATATAAAATTGTGGCCTGACTGTGAGCAGTTTGGTCTTGCGACAGGTCTCCCGGCCGCAAAAACTGTATTCTTTCTCTAATCTAAAAAGTCTAACGAATGCGACCAGTTGTGACAAGGACGGGTCAAAAAATCATGAAATTTGTGTGACACATTTGTGGATACCTCCTTTAATAAATGTTTATTGCAGAAATATCACATATAGAAAGTAATATTGAAGACTGGGTGTCTGTGTTTCAAAATTGAAAAATAATAAGTTAGACAGTAAGTTAAATAATAAGGTAAACTAGTGGTTTGTAAAATATGTTTTTAATGTAGACAAATTATAATCTTTAGCATCGACTTCAGTAAAAGTTCTAAGGCATAATAAATCAGTCAAATATAAGACAAAGTTCACAACTGGAAAATAATAATTAATCTACGTGGACTGAGTGATGCCAAATTGCTTCTAATATAAATATATATATACGATTTGGCATCACTCTGTTTGTTAAAATCAAGGTTTGTTACAATCAAGGATTATTCTCGCGGCTCCGTGGATAAATTTCAGATCTACCTGTATCCCAAAGAAACTGTGTTTATAAAATCGTACTCGAGACAAAAAAAGCATCTTCAGATTTTAAACATAAAATTATTCTTGATTACAAATAAATATTGTCCATTTAAAACCAATTATAAGTTATGTAAGGTAATATTTAGTAAAAATAAGTTTCCGCCAATTTCCCACCGGCGATCACGACTGATGGTATTTTTTTGCCACAATGGCAGGCAGAAGAACGTATGGTAATCCCTACAGTCTCGTCTAAAGTAATGTCTTCTAAGTTCAGCTTCTTCTAAGGTCTTATTATCTGACGCCCATCCAATGTGATCTTGTAACAACTTGGCAGGCCACATTTGACTATACAGCTCACATTGTTTACAATAAAACGTAATTATTACTCAAAACCAATCAATGTACTACAATTTACAACTACTGTTCATTTTAGGGGCGATTTTTCAATCATCATATAAAAGTTATCAGTCGAATTAATTATCACCTCAATAAATTCAAAAGTGAAGCCATCCACCTGTTTTGTTAATGCAACTGACATCTTTAATTTTTCCATGTTATGTAACAGATAAAAATCTGTAAAAGTAATATTAAATATCATATTTTTAGAAAAGTAAGTGCACAATACAACATCATCCTTCAGTTCCCGCCAAAAATTCATAATGTCATAATTACTACCACTTGATTTTCAGTTCACCACAATGGTAGGCAAAGGAACCTAGTTTTATAGTACAATACACTTAAGTCTAATTTTATTTAATACTACTAATAACTTCTGGCGTTTTCTTTAAAATTCACCCTGATGCCCAATTGGCGCCACCCTAATTTAATGTATTTTGATAGATTTCCATGGGCACTTCTTCACATACAGAGATGATTCTCCTTACCTCTACCCTCTATATATCTATGGTCTCGATAGTTATGCCTCGTGTCTCCCCACCAAGAAGCTTACAGCTTCTCCCCACACTTTCTGTTTTTGATTGTTGTCTACGGTTAATGTCAATTGTTTTGACATATTTGTTTGACAATTAAATTGATAGTAAGGCAACAATTTGACATTTCGTCGCAATAAAAAATGGATATTGCCAAATAATAACATGAACAACTTTTACCATATTTTTGGCAGAATTACTTAGTCTAAATCATTATGTATTTCATAAGACGTAATGCCGACTTTAAGACATTGAATTCATTCATTAGGTTGTACAGGTAAAGTATAAGTTCATTATTAAACTTTCTTCATAGAGTGATCATGAAATGCATCCTTAAAATCTTTTATTTTACCGCAGCATAGCTAGGAAAAATCACTATGAGGTCCTCAATCTACGAAAAAACTGTAGTGACAAAGAAATTAAGGAAGCATTCATACAAATGAGTAAAGAAGTAAGTATTGCAATATTTAAACACTCACTGTAGATGTCTTAGGTAACATTAAATTTACCTACCCAAAACTTGAATTTATAAGTTTTATTTTAATTTTTCAGTATCATCCAGATAAAAACAAAGATGCAAGAGCTCAAGATAAGTTTGTACGTATTGTAGAAGCATATAACGTTCTAAGCAAGCCGAGCAGTCGTGCTCAGTATGATAGCATTACAACTGTTGCGAGCAGTAGTGATAAATCAACGTCTTATGTTTATAGGACACATGTGCCTTACAAGTCAGTTTACAACTTATTGGTTAATTGTGGAAATATCTAACATAATATATTCACATACCCTGCTTAGTGGATTTAATCTTGTGGGCTATTCTCATTGTCCACATGTCTGCATTTCATAAGTAGGAAATCTATGCAACACATCTGAATCTCAACAGGAAATTCCCTCCAGATCATTACTATTAATAGAGTAAACATTCTAGAAAACTTATATATACCTTAATATATACAACAAAATAACTAAGTGATCTGTCTAGCCCTTCCCTGTTGCGAATTTGCCAGCACAGCAGCATTGTATTTACCATCTGTCTGATCCCCTATAAATGTGAGGTCCAAACCCAGCAGTGGGATATTTATTATTATATAAATGGGTTGGTTTTACGATTATTATGTATTAATAATATAAGCTTAAGTCTGTGTTGGGATAATTTTCAGTGTTTCCCCTAGATCAGATCTCGCTTCTCAGAGTGCCCCCTGACAAAGGCCTCCTATAGCTCACGCCAGTGCTGCTGATCTAAGGCAGCACATTGCCACTAGAGTCCAACAGCAAGCCTGATTTTGTCCTGCTAGCAATTGCTTTGCCTTCCCCTACTCATTTTACCAACCTTTGGGTGCTAGTGGGTCACTAGCTTGCTCCACTTTGGGAACTTGCACCTGAGCATATGCACTGTCCATCTCCATTTCTGAGAATCTATATTTGACAGTATATCTCTTAGTTTTATTTTAGCTCATATGTTTTCTCTGGTTACTATTTAACATTTTGATGCTCAGGATACTGAGTTCCATGGCCTGTTGGCATGTTCTTAGTTGCTCTTTGTGACTTATTGAGAGACTGTGTTGTTTCACATCTATATGTTATTCATGGCACTGTCAGGCTTACATCTTTGTTCCATTCATTTCCTATAAGCTCCAGTACTTATTCCATCCCAATGCTATTTTTTTGTTTATTTCTTGCATGTTTGGTCCTAGAATGTAATAATTTGACCTAAGTATGTATATTGAGAGACATATTCTATTTCGTCTTCTCTGACCATAATCATTATTTCTTCTGTATTTGTGATAATTATTGTTTTGGATGACTTCATTTATAGTCCGACTTTACTGCTTTCTAGGGATAGTTTGTTTAGCATTGTTTGTAAGTATGTTATTATTATATTATCAAGGTCCAAAAAATATTTCCTATCATCTCGAAAGTTGTATGGCGCTCTGTTGTTCGTGCCTACCCTGCAAGGGATCAGGCGTGAAGTTATGTATGTATGTATCTCGAAAGTTAGTTTTCTGGATAAAAAAAACCTCCACAAGGTGCAGCTCGATATCTCAACTATACATAACATGCAATGAGGATGCAAGCCCATGTGGGAAAACTCTGATATTCCATATACACTAATTTACAAAACATTGCCTAAGGTTAACAGCTATAATTTAGATACTTTTTTTTTCAATTTCCAGTTTAAGAAAGAATCCGAACTACAGCTACTATAATCAACAAACTAAAACGCATACAGCAAAAGAAAATGCAGATGCATATTATGGATTCACAGGAATAAAAAAACTGCCCAATTTTTACATCATAATGATTTGTTTTGGTATTGCTAGTATAGGAGTTTTTCTACAACTATATGTTATCAGGTAAAATGTTTACATTATTAATTTCTGTAAAAAGATATCCAATGTAGACAGTACATAATTATGTATAGAGGAAAAATCTGATTACCAAAAGTACACACTATTTTGTGGGATAATATAGCATCACACAATAATAGTAAGTTGTAGTGGCAGTGGGCCAGTCATTTTAGATGAGTCCTGGAGTGAAGACCCCATTAAAGTAAATGTATAAAATGTCTTCCAGGCCTGGTAGACCAACCACCTGCATAAAGCCGCTGGTAGGTCTAGATGATGAAATCGAGAGACATGATTTGTGTAGCCGACTTGGAGTAGCTTATGTTCAGCACATTGATTGGCTTTGACTGAAACTGAACGAAATACTTTATTTGAAGAAATAGTGATGTGATTATATATATCTAAAAATCATAATTTAAATATATTGTATTGTATGAGAATTTGTAGGCCATCAGCAAATGAGGTTTGCACTTAATTTAATGTTGTGTCGAAATCATGTCCGACATGAGAAGAGATGTGTGATATTCATACTTTTTTCTTTTATGCATTGGGGTTTAGTAATTATCCCTTAAATGTTGAGTACACATATGAGTGTATATAAAATTAGATTTTAAAATTGGATTTAGTATAAAATCAGCCTGGTAAAACACAACGGAGAAATACCATCAGCTGAACAATTTGCATAATTTTATGTATACACAAATCAACTTGCTTTTAACTGGTGTTTTTCAGAAATCTCTATGTAGCACATAAGCAGCAGTCTTTGGAAAGGTCTAAACATCTCGCGGAAGAATTAGAAAAAGTACGCTCTGCAGCAAGGGATAATGGAAATGAGGTAGTATTATATATATATATATATATATATATATATATATATATATATATATATATATATATATATATATATTAATATAATTGAAGTGTCTGTCTTAAGTGAAAATCAATCTAAATTACTATTAATATGATGCCTATATATATATATAAATGACAAAATATGAAATGGTTCAATGAATTTTAATGAAACTATAAAATAGCAAGTTTGCATACATAGTGACTAAACGATGGAGGGCTGGCTCGGCTACTTTTAATATGTGAAAATGTGTTAGTTTTGTTTTGCATATTTGTAAATAAAACATGCAATTTTAAATCACATTGTTACAATAGAACTGGTCATTTCTACAAATATAACTAAATATGATATCAGCGAGAGATGGTGTACACCCATGTTTTCCAAGGTGGGTTGGGTAGCTTGATTATTAATCCCAATGAATTGGTTTACTCGGGATGTTTTCTTAACTGTCATATGGTAATTGTAAAAATACACATACTTAATAGATGGTGTTACCTCTGCGCCACGTCATGGCTTCTTAAAAAAGACGTTTTTTATATTATGTTTATGTTAATGCCTTGTGTTACGACCGCCCATAAGCCACAATTATGCCGATTTTATTCCGACAGTGTCAAAAGTTCGTTTTCTAATAAATCCACAATAGCTTCTGGATATTGTAGCGGTAGAATAATAGTCGAAAAAATTGGTATTACCATTAGTAGAAATGGATTTGCTGAAATGAATATTGAAAAGCAACCAAAAAGTTACAACAGTTCTTTCGCAAGGTTTTGCGTATGGATATTCATAAATCTATATATATATATATATATATATATATATATATATATATAAACAAAGTTTGTTTTCTTTGTCCGAGGTAAATTCGAAAACTACTGGACCGATCAGCATGAAACCACAACAATTCGACGTGGAATTAATCGTAGATGGTTATAGGCTATATATTTTTCAAATTCTATGAGCCCTTTGCAATGTTTTCTCAATTTGTTTGTTTATTAATTTATTTGCTCCCATAAAACAAAAGACAGGCATTTATCCTTGGTTCATTTGTTTTCTAGCTCATAAAAGAGGAACATGATTTAACATAACCTCTATGTTAGAAACAACTATAGTCTTAACATATAAAGCAGAAGAGCCTGAATGTATGCTTGAACGCGCTAATCTCAGGAACCACTGTCTGATTTGAAAATTCTTTTAGTGTTAAATAACCCATTAGCTATATATCATCGCGATAAGATCAATAGGAGCGGAGTACCAATGAAGAATGTTTCAAAATCGGGTTTTTTTAGCTTACCTTCTTTTTTGTTATTCTAGCTAGCTAGTACCGTATATAGAGAGTGGCGTACCACGGGAAAGACTTTGATAAGATAATAGCAGAATTGGGTTGGGATCCAAGATTATGATGGGAGATGCTATCAATCTGCAGTCAGCCTCGAAGAATTTTAAAGTTTAATATTATCATTTCAGCTACAGACGCGTATACTGTTGGACAAGATAGTGAGTGCGGCGAATCCGACAGTCGCAACCGCCTCTTTGGGGCAAGCGCTTGCCAACGAAAAGAAGTGACTTGTATTATATTTTTACTCAAACATTTGTTTAGTTGGTAGTACAAAACTTGAATTACACATAATTCGAAAATTAGTACAGTACAGTGTATTAATAGATATTTAAAGTTTTTTTAAGTAGCTAGACAAATTATGAACGTTGCTCGGTTCTTTAACGATTTTTATTATTCATTTGTTCTGGAATTTTATACTATTTTTGGCTATTGGGCTTCAACACTACTGGCGCTGATTTAGCCAATGTCACAGTAATATAGAGAATGTCAGGTGTTGGTAGGCTTTTGTAATAGTAGCTCATTAAAATAATGAATTTGGTCGGTTTTCTTTCCATTTATATTCGTAAATCTGGGGACGACACAACATAAAACAGGCTTAAACAAACTACCTTAAATAAATCTTATTTAAAACTTAAAAAATCTGCTATATACAGATTTTTGTATTGGTCAGTATGAATAGAAAATATATCTTGACAAGGCCGCGGGATATCTCCTGGTAAAATAATCATATAAAACCTTTCACCCAAAGATGTTTTTTTTTAAAGTAGTGTTCCAAACTTTCTGTAAGTATATGTTTTAAGAAGTTGTAAGTGAAATAAAAACTTGAATGACTATGTGCCAAAATGTTGCGTGGGAAGATTCGTACCGTCCACAGACTAACTTTGTTATTTTGCCATTTTCCAACAAAAATCAGTTATAAAAGATTCGGAAAGTCAATGTTATTACTAAGAGTTTGTAAATAAATAGTTATGCTTAAAAATCATTATCATAACAAGCTAATAAATAATACTTGGTTATGGTAAAGGGACTGCAACGAATTGGCATATACTAATAAAGGAAAACAACCTCTCTTAAAAAGTAGCGCTAAACTTTTTGTTTGTATGTAATTTCTTTAAATAATTGACAGAGAATGGTTTCATTTTAACTTATTATATTTACTAATGAATAAACTATAAAATAATAATTAGAAAATCTTTATGGTGCATTGTAAATATAAAGTAAAAGTTATTATATAATTTGTAAATCTTTTCACTCTTTATAATAGCCTATAGATATTAGCTACCTCACTGTTTGAACTGTATTTTATGTAAATATATCAAAACAACTGTATAGACATTGATTTTAAATATTTTGTATAATAAAATTACTTGACTATTAAATTATTTGTGTATACCGTATTAAGATACATATATTCGAACTGTTTTCACTTTCGGCGTTGGAAACGTGTTGGAAAGAGATGCAGTCGTTCGTTCGTTACTTAAAAAGTGGTCACTAGTTCAAAAGCACGACAGTGATATTACACTAGTGACAAACACTTAATACAAATATATTCACAAAAATCATGGACATGTAAGTATTTTTTGATAATTACAACTAGAATATGAATTGTAATTATTTTTCAATTCTAATTTATGATTCGTCCGAAACAATAGAACGCCAAGACGTGAACACTGATTTTTACTATACTATGAATAAGAGAGCTTTTACTTGGTTTTTATTTTAGCATGGTTTCTATAGTATTAGTGATTATTCTGAGATGTAGATATAAATTATGTGTCACAGGTACACAAAAATGTTAAATTTGAAATATATTCTAATAGCGGCAGGTTTTTGAGCATAGGTTTTTTTAATTTTAAAATCCTTTGAATGCTAATCAATTTTATAGTCGGACATTAGGTATTTTTGTATCGATTATTGTGGGTATCATATAAAAAGACGGAGTTAGTGGTTTTTGAGCCACTATTTAATGTTGTCTAAAATTTTGTAGTTTTATTTTGGGTATAAGGATTATTTACGATTCGTATAAATGCAAGCCGTAATATGTCGACAGTGTATGTTTATTGTATTAAAAAATAAATGGTGTGCAAGGATTTATTATAAAATGATGCACTAAAGCGGCATCTATTGGCAAGTTCTGCAAAATATTTGCATTGTTCAAATATCTATTTAGAATACCAATGTTCCTGATGTGCAGTGGAACTTTTATGAAATATCGTATCTATAATATTATAAAATTCTAAACATGCCGTGCTACATTGAATACATTGAAGCTATTAAAAAGGCCTATCTGGAATAGTCTATATAAACGATGGAGAACACGATGTATTTTTTTAGCTTATCTGTTTGTTCGGGATTCACGTGAAAACTACTTGGCCGATTTAGATGCGGTTTTCACTGATCGACACAAAATTCTTAAAACCTGCGTTACTTCTTAACCTGGGCATTCCGCGGGCTTTTTCTGGGAACGATTTAAAATAACCGATTTAAAAAAAAATAATTCCAATGTGATTTTTAGACTGGTTGATGGCAAATATTATGTAATAAAATATGTGATATTTTTTATCCCGGGAACCCCGTTTGTAGTTCTCACGAATACGATAGCTGCGTACTTTGTGACCCGGGAATTAACTAAGCAATAAATGAATTAAAGAACTTGCGTTCTTTTATGCGAATGTATACAAAAGAAAAGGAATTAGAAGAATAAAAATTAGATGGAAAGCTTTTAATTTTGTAAATTTGCAGAGACGCCTCGGAGACTATGCTCACAGAATTCGGGATATCTGATGCCACCGACGACTGGACAACCTATAGTAAATCGCCACACCATGAAACATGGGTACTTGATTTGGTAGAATAGTGTTAGGGATGACAATCGCCCACTGAATAATGTAACTGTAAATCTCTTGAATATCACATTAGGTACTAGATGGCGGCACAGGTTCCTTATGTTTATTATTGATGTTTCGTTACTTACCTTACCTTCTTTAGATGAAATGAGTCAACATTTGAAAGTTTTGATAATGGTGATATTATACTGCTCTACCAATTTGAATCAATGTGGTTGAAAATAAAGTTCCGACATTTAATGACATTGAATTAGTCAATTTTGTGTTTAAGCCGATATTACACTTCAATTATGGATGAATAAACCAGAATGATCTATAAAAACATAAATGTCATTGATACCGTTGTATTTTTAGTTTCGTGACTTTCAACCATTTCTGTTTTATTTTTTTGTGGTATGGTATTCGGAAAAAGCTTCATATAATAAAATATAAGCCTTTAAAGAAGATATAAAGATATTCTGAAATTGGTATTTATTATGGTATTTAATGGGTGGTTGTCATTCCTAATATTCTTATGGTATATGAACATTTAACATCATCACTCGAGTGTTTAATCCCGGTTGCGTCCGCTTCAAAGTCTTCCTACTTCTTACTTCACATCACAGAGTACTTTATATATACTGGTATAGAGTCAACAGGCATAATATATATACTAACGCACTCTATCGGTATACGGCATTATTCAACGGCAAAAACCATCCAGGGGGTCTAGTGTTGTTTTGATTTTTATATTAGACTTTTGGAAATTGCGGGAGTTATAATTTAACTCCTGCAATTCCCAAAAGCCTTTCCAAAAAATGTTTATTTGTTAGTAAATAAAACAACAATTTAGCGGTAGCGTGATTTATTTAATTTCCTTTTATTAAAATATTCAAAGGCATACATTTCCATAACATCATTTGTATCCACATCTACTCTGGTGTCGTTAAGATGATGTACTTACAAGTTTTACCATATCTGGGCACACAACAACCTCTTTCAGAAGAAGCCATAAATAATCCAAGTCATCAGAAAACAAATCGTTAGGCAAATTAGTGTTCAGGGTACATGCGTAAGTCCAACGTGATCACAGAACACTAGTAAACGTGATAAGCGAAGTCTTTGGAGTCCAGGAATCAAACAAAGTTATCGAAAAATAATCAAAACACAAACAAAGTACATACGTTCACGAATGTAACTTGTATCAGTCGGAATGTCATTTTAGTTTTGACATAATTGACATCTTTGAAATAAGTTTTTGGTAAATCGACAATTCATCAAAAATCTATTAATTAAAGTTAAAAAGAGCTTTATAATTTGAAAAAAGTGAGGACTAGAATTTACACACTATAAAATATATTTATTAACTGATATGGCTTGCAAAAACATAAAAACATATCAAATATTTCTTAAGCAAGTATTAAAACAACTGCGTATAAAGAAACATATTATATTCATTCATTTGGTGATTAATTTGAGAACAGTGACATCTACTGCAATACCTACCTACTAATAGAACGCAAAAAAATCTCTAAGAAAAAATAATTGTACTGACTGTTAGGACACTGCTTCACATTCCTCCATTTTTCTTCACGGTGTGGTCAGCATCCTTTATCGTGAGACCAATTGTATAAAAGGTTAATGCAATGTGCCCTGTGATATTTGCTCTTTATATATAAACTAGTGTTTGACGCGAGTTGTAGTCGCAGGAAAACTAGCAGATATTGACATGAACTTGTATGCATTCTATATGTCTCTACATTATGATTTAGTAAAATCGTAAAAAGACTAAAAATAATAATAGAGGATGTGAGTTAACTGTACTGGATTTTTTATATATATCAATGCCTGTACTTAACCATTTAGTGTAGCATGTACCCTTGGCCGATATCTTTAAAGGCCCGGTCACGACCTTAGTTTCACTAACAGACAACGCAGCAATTTGCGACATGCTTCATGCAAAATAATAATATTTTTTTTGTCGTCTGTCACGTCGCGTTTAGTGACATTTAGCGATAAGATCCTGACCGGGTCCTAATACTAGCATCTACGTATGCAAATGGTTATTTTTCAGAATTAAACATCTTTTCAGGACTATGATGAACGCATGTCATTTCATAATGGAAAAAGAGGATTATAAATAAAATGGTTTGTAAGGAATTAGTTGAAGGTTATTTATTAAAAATCTGTATTTATGATTAGTTTTTATTATGGAAATAAAAAGTAATTCTCACAGTACTATTAGCATGCTTAATGGAGAACCTTTTACATTTTTTATGTATATCCATTCTTACAAATCTGCTCTTAGGCTGCCAGTCGAGACTGGAAAAATGGAAAAACATCAACCAATATAGCATTGCATAAAAACTGCGTCAACGGACAGGCAGCCTTTATCTTCTTCACTCACTGACGGATGGCATATGAAATGCGTTACTAGATGCCTAATAAAATATGCTAGTATTATCTCGGCGAAGTTTGGTCTACTTGAGTTATGCTAATAAGATTTCCAGGTCACGGAGATGAATATACTGATCGTGTGTATTCAACCAGAGGACTGTGTTGGTAGGTACATACAGAAGTACCTACCTTAATAGGTAGGTTACCAAGGTCGCCTTCATGTTAGTGAACACACTGCAAGGATGGTCTCGATGTTGCTACGGCCATTTTCCGGATACTGACAAGTGTATAGAAGTTAAGACGGAAGAAATGTGTAGCCTCTGCTTGGTTCCAGTAGGCATGGGTACAGTCTGTACCGTACAGAATGTATTGACTGGGAAAATTTGGAAAGAGGATCCTAGGATGTAAAGCGGACCTTCTGAACAAACACAAATTATTGAAGTGAAAACTTCTATATAGGTATGTTGGGCACTTTTGGGATGGAGAAAAACTGATTTTATTACCTGTGATGTACACAGTCTTACGACTGATATTTCATTTTATTTTACATAGCTTTGACACAAATTATCCAATTTTTTAATGTACTGGAATATTTTTAACGACACTTATCTTTCGAACAATGTTTTAACGTAAACTCTATCATCTACATGCGGTGGTTCGGGCACAATAAGTGGTTTCCCATCCATTTTTATTTTCGTGTAAGGTGCGCTGTACATGCAGGTGAAACCGAGCCTTTGTGCCGACATTGCTGAATAAGCGCTTGACGTATCCATGCGCAGAATGCGGATGTTCCGGTCTATGGTTGCTTTTCTGAAATGATATCACAAGTTTATAACCTCGGTAACAGTAAGGAGGCTCATTCACTATAACTAGATATAGACTTAGAATTGAAGACGTGAGTGGATTAAGGTGATATGTCACATATTCGGTTTTTTTGCTTTTTTTGCGTAGATGAAGGTTATAAGTCGATACCAAATGATACCAAAGGCATATTTAAAAAAATAAAGAGTTGAAAAAGGTGTTAAGTTCAGTTCAGTTTAAAATAAAAGTAAAACTTTTATCTCGATTTACTCAGAATTGTAATTATGCGACTGATCACCTTCATCCACTCATGTCTTCAATTATTTAGTAATAGTGTAGCATTGTTTGGCGCAAAGTTGGTAAAATTCTATTCAAACTCAGATTTATCAATTTAAGTACCTTAATCTATGCACATTTTTATTATTGTTTCCTTGTATAAATTTCTTTTTAATTCTCTTTACTTTTACTGTTATCTGTGGAGGCTTATTAAGAGCTTCTCTAAATCTATCTTATTTTTAATTATTATTAATGATGCTGTTAGCCCCCAATTAAAATAAAATAAACTAGATAAAAAGTAACGAATGGCAGTTTTGCAGTGGGCAGTGCTTGCAGGATTTAAGAGGCATCCTGCTCTTTGTTGCTAGACGAATTGCACGCTGCAACGAAATTCACAATCCTGGATTACGCAGTGGACTGCCATGCAGTATAGGGAATGAGACTCTTTAAAGAGTTTATAACACTTCTGGTGTTGCATGTCTATCAACGCTTTCAATTTGGTGGGCCGTTAGCTTGTCTGTTGTATTCTAGCATTTATAAAGCCTTTAATAGTCTACAGTAATTTTGAGATCTGGTACAGAGGGCGATCGTGGCCTACCTATAACTTCAGTCTCTTATTATAACACATCACGTGATATCTCACCTCAACTTACAGAAAAGATCTTAAAATCAAGTAGTGTAATATTTAAAATTAAGTTGAATGCTACGTAGGTATTTTAGTTTGCAATGAATGAGCAGTTCAATTAGTGCCTACACAAGTTAATGTATGTATTTTTGTCTGTTTCTTTACTTAATCATAATGTATATTGTTTTTAATGGCTAGTTTGTTGTGGATTTTATTTTAATGCAGTTTGATTACTTGTTAAAAAGCTTAGTATCACTAGTTACTAATTAGTTGTTAATATGTGCAAAGCTGCTAGCCATCCTAAAATAGAAAAAAGATATCTGCTTTAGTCGGATTATATTTTCTTTGAACTTTAGAGTGATCTGTCTCCTTGATTAAATAAAATTGTAGATAGGTACTGTAGTAGTGTACCTACTGTCTTTTATTATTGTGAGATAAAAGGGTACGCACCTTGCACAAATTGTTCGTGTCCTTCGATAGCTTAATGAGCAGGCACCAGTATAACACTCTCTCACATCTTCTAGTTTAAAAATATTAATGTTTTACACACGTCGCGGCGCGGATGGATTGATTTTGAGTACTTATTTTAAATATTTTGAGTTGAAACTTTTTAGTAGGAGTGCGTGCGTAGCGAGCGAGATTTGCAACGTCTTCTTTTTTGGTGCGGTAGCGGGGTAGAGGGGGGAGATTTTGAATACGGAACGGGAAGGAGTGAACGAATGGAATGAACGGCCCGTACATCTCCCCCGGCCTAGAGGTTATCCTCTAGAAATAGAGTAAATATATTAAATAATAATAGCGTTATATAAATACATATTATACGTACTTATACATTACATAGCGTGAGATAAAATAATAGAATAAATATATAAATAAGCGATATATGTGAGTGTTTTATTGCGATGGTAGAGGACAGACTTTGACCACAGGACGAATGTAACTACCACTATTAGTGCGAACTTTGACAGTGCGTGTAACATTATCTTTGCCGTGGTAGACTTCTTCGATTACTCCTAATGGCCAAAATATAGGATGCGTGTTATTATCTTTATCTATATTGTCTTTGATAACCACTACCGAACCTAACTCCACGGGTTCGGTCAGCGTGTTCCACATCTCGCGTTGAAATGAAGGACCAGTATCTAATTAGATACATGAAAATTAGTCAAAATTAACTGAATTAAGCAATGTTTAAAGACAGTGCAATGGGGTGTTTTTTTGTTCAAAATTGAGGTTTGAGTTTTTAAGTCGACCTCCGTCGCGAATAATATTATCGGAGTCGATAAATGGGTTGAGTTTGAGAAGTGCTTTAGAGATGCGTTTATTATTTTTAATAGCGTGTATATCTTGAGCAAAAAATGTATGTTGTATATGGCGTATAAGAAAGAGTTCAGCGTAATCTAAATCTAATGGCGTATGTTGAGCGTAATATTTTTGCGAAGCGTAAAACATAAACCGTTGCACGTAATAGTATTCTATAAGATGAAATGCGTTGTATTAATTGATCGAGAATGTGAGTTTCCGATATATCTACGTTGGAAACTAATGCTATAGTTTTCATTTCTAATAAATTTTCGTCATTAGAAATGACTTGGAATGGCTTAATAGGCCACTGCGAAAGCGGGTGGGAAACCCAACTGGGTCCGTGATACCAAAGCGGTAAATTTATTAAGAGTTTGGGTATCACAGGTCGTGATAGCACGTCCGCGGGGTTTTCATCACCGCCGACATGATACCAGTGATCAGAGGGGAGTTTAGAGTTCAATTCTGTAAATGGCATTTATGAATTACTTGAACATTATTCTATAACTAGAATATAGATACTTGACACCGGCAAGATATATAAACCGTACAGAATAAATTAAATAAATAAGTAATATTTTATTAAATAAATATTCGTACTCAGTAACTTTGACTAGTTCGTTCATAATTCCCCGTCTCCTCCACTTTGGGTCTGTGGCTGCTACCTTCACTTCCACCAGAACTGTCTCATCTGGAAACTTCTCCCACAGTCTAGAACCATCTTCTCGCTTTGCTAATATATAGAGGATCTTCTGGAATTTAGTGTTCGTACAACGTTGAGCTTGACTGAGAAGATCATTGCCATTTTGATCCTACAATAATATAAATATTTGTTTTTATAGCTTTTTTGTCGAAAAGTTAGTCGAGGTCAAAATCAAATTCACCATCAATTAAGCTGTTACACTACATTGGTAATATTGTATTAAACATTCTAAGTATTGTTACGAGGTACAGGACTCGAATTAAAATGCCGTCTAAAATAACAACACGTATTATATAGGTACAAATATAACTAGACGCAATAAGTCCCCATGTAATGCACAATTCAATAACACGCGCAAAGTCCGTCACTAAAATGTAGACACGTCTTGCCCCGTTTGTGTTATCGCTTTGACTGCCCCACCCCTCCGTTCGGGCATTGTTTTATACTGAACTGTATAACTCCGACAAAGGGCCGCATTCACCGAGTTAATTCGCACATCTGGCAAGCTTCGACGCAATGCAATAACAACAAGGATTAGTTCGACACTAATGACGGCCATAAAACAAATACGATAACAATATGATGTTTTTCTTAATTGAAAATTTTAAACACGAAGTAAACAAACGAACTCCGAATCAGGACTATTAAACTGCGTTTAACGACAGCCAGGTGTGCGTATTTTTTGTCGGTATGTAACAGTGTATTAAATAGGTCCTTAGTGTTTGTTACCTCTTTCAAAGGAGATACTCCGTTAATAATAACCCCGACAATGTTTCCATCAGAATCCAGAGCCTTGTAAGACAAGCCCTCAAGTAGAGAATGTAAGCAGTATTCTTCTAGTTCAGGACAAGTACCAGTTTCGACACACAACGCTACTGTTTGGTTCAAAGGCTCGTCGATGAAGAATGTTCTGGAAAGTAAAATGGTTACGGGTTTATTTTTGCTAACAGTGCTATTCCTAGTCCTTACCAAACTATTAGGCACTTATTTCGATGTATATTAATTGTGTCTTTTTAAACCAGCGTCAATTATTCATGAATCCAAGGTAATTTTTTTAGCCAACTGGCCAATTGTAGGCCCATGAAATATATTTTATAATGTACCATCTCAGCTTTAACCAAATTTTAAGGCTGAGGCCCAATAACGGAGTTTTATGGTAGGAAGGTTATACACAAATATACGATTTGTAAGAAAATAAATCAATATCCTACAGCGATTGTTTATTTTAAAACAAAAATGATGCATTTTTTTAAACCAAAGACTCTGTTCAATGTTTCGTTATTTCTACCTACATTTATTATCTGCCTTTCTACCATGGAAAATAGTACCAACTATAATCTGGAAGGAAGAAAGAATCTTGGACAGCTTCGTATAGCTTTCATTACAATATCGATACATCTAATGTCTGAATCTGATCCACGTACGAAGCCGCACCACCTTACCATACACTTATTGTGTGCTACCGGGGATAGGTTGTATAAAACGTGCAATAAGTTAGAAGATAAAATATGATATCATATGTCTTTTGGCAATTGTAAAAGTCCTTAAATATAATTTAAAAGTATACAATTTTCTAAAAGAAGGTACTCTCTAATAATAAATCTCATTATTTATGACATAAGTTAAAGCCAGACAGACATAAATAAAGAAATAATCTCCAAAATTTAATTTTAAGCCATTGTTTGTATTTCTTAGGCATATGAGGAGATGAACGAAGACATTTTGACACAGGTATTAAGTAATTAGGGAGTCGAATATTGTTGTGGGTAGATACTAACTTTTTGAGTAATTTCATGACAGCGTCCACATCATCCTTCTCCACAGGCTTTATAAAGTATGGCTCCGTTGACATCCTTTCAGTATCCTAAAGTAATAATAACATTCTTTTAGTACTAAAAGTATCAGATATGGAAGAAGATTATTAGCAAGGACCTGAACTGAACTGAAAACTTCTTATCTAATAATATTATGATTATCATTTAATGGCTATAAAATTAAAAAAAAAACATTAAGGATTTCTAAATTTTTGAATAAATTAACAAGGTGCCAACCAATGAGAGGGTGAAAATAATTATCCTATAGTATTAATTATAATGAACACAGTGTTGCTATACATTATTTGGTGACTCGATAATCGTTTCGTTTCGTGATAAATAATATAATAACAGGCGATAATTGTCCCACGGCTGGACCCGGGCCTTCCACGATTGGGGAAAGGGCAGTATACCCGCCACGCTTATCCAAGGTGGCGTGGCAGGTTTATTGACACATCAATTATGTTGATATGCAGGTTTCATTACAATATACACATACAGTCATTTCTTTGTGTTAATTTTTTTAGTGTTTAAATGGAACCGCCAATTGTCAGTCGCTAATCCCTTTGTTGTTATGGCCGATACGCAAAGACCGTTTTTTTGTTCAAATTTTACTGTAATTTATTGGAAGCCATGTTGTTTCGGATTAAGTATATACATTTTAGAATTCCAATGTATGAAATATTTTTAGGTGTCCATATCTATTTTGCGAATATATAAGGTCAGCCCGTTAAGACAGAATTAGTTTAGAAGAACCAGGCCTTAACAAGTCGGAACAGGACTCGTGCATCTATCGACTACGCGGTTTATCTTATCACGATTTTCTTCCTTTTGGTTTGGACTTGTTGTATTGGGTTGTGTTTATAAGTAATTGTGTAATTGTGAATTACGTGTGTGTACTTCCTATAGACTCATTTTACTCTAAATATATAGATATAATTGAGAAAGTCAAGCAAAGATTCCTACAAGACATGTATTTTAGATATTTCGGAAAATATTTGACCTATGAACAATTGCTTTCCAAATATAACCTACCTACACTAAAGAGTTGACGCAAATACCTAGAAGCTCTTACACTGTAAAATATAGTAAATAATGTGTTTGACTGTATGGAACTAAGTAACAACGTGTGCTGTGTGCGTACGGGTAGACTGTTCAAATAAATAATCTGCAGACAAACACACATCACATATTGTATATCCCTAAACAAGCAAGTTACTCTTGGTGATATGACTGTACAATGGACTACTCTGGGGCCGCCAATCCCAGACCACCAGACCATAGTAAATATTGTAGACAATTCGTATTCAAAATTAACCATACCAGGAATTGAACACGGAGCCTCTGCGTTGCAGTGAAGTAAGCCCCCAAAGGCTTAGCTCAACCACAGAGGTTCGCTCGTTTGCTTTAAGTGTTTGCCGCACAAACTCTGGCCTTCGTTCTCCTGTCGTAGATATGGTTGACGCCCGTAATAAATTGTTCGAACACGAACATATTTGCCAAGTCACCTTCGAAACTCAAAATCCTGCTTCACAAAACTCTAACTTATCTAGACTTATTTTCTCCTTGCTTTCCTTTTTCTTTACTAACTTTCTCTGCCTTCCTTCTTTTAATACTAGCTTTTAATAATATATGTTCATTTAAACCTACATGGAAGTGCTGTGGGCTGCATTGTTGCTTAATAGTTTAAGTGGTAATTTTGTATTTAATTTTAATAATATAGCTGTTTGTTGTGCCAATAAAATAAACAACAAAACATATCATGTAAAGCGTAATACTTATAGATAATACAGAAGCAATGTCGAGAGTTGGAACGACATTTAACACTACAATATATTAATACAAGTAGTTCGTCACACTATTTTTGGTATAAATTGGTCAATTAGTTAGGCTTATTACAAAATGCTATGCTTGCCAGTACCTACCTAATATGAGTTAACATTTACATGTCTATACCTTTAGAGGTTTTGTAGCTTTATGAATTGGTGTCATCTTTACGATGGTAGAATTGTTTACTAGACTTGTTCATGTGGTTTTACTCGGTTATACTTAGCATCGATGTGCAACAGGATAAGAATGATTTCCATTTAATGTCTCCGAGGAATTAACAAACAAACATCCAATTTTAGAGATTCATTCACGTTCATATGAATTAACACGACTTAGAATATTTAAAATACCTACTTGGAGGTCATTATCGACCTTGCTTACGCAAGACCTAGAGGCTTCTTAACTGACTTTTAAACCGGTTATTTTTTTATCTTCAAACACATGTAACACAGATGTTATGACGAGTTTGTTATGAATTCTAAATCACTTTAACTTTGTAGTACTTTAATTATTTAAAGGGACTTCTATGACTGAGTTGTTTCAAGCCTTTGCCCGTAAAGCTCACTGAAACTCGAAAGGCGCCGAGTTCGAAATCTGGCACAGTAAATTTCGTAAACAAAATTTCCGGTATGGTGTCTAGCTTCGGCCACCATAAAGTTATCTTTGCACAAATATATTATCTATATTAGAAGCGTAATTAGCGCTTAGCTTAGAAATGTACGCTGTGTGTTTGTCTGCTGATTAATATTAAGATAAGAGATAGAATAAGAAGTGTATCTTATTTTCTTCCGCCAGTCTTAGTCCACTGCTGGTTGTAGACCTCCCCAAGTTTGTGCCACATATCTCGGTCTTCCACTTTCCTCGTCCTCCTACACTAGGTTTGTCCAAACACTCACTCCATCGCAGCAGACAAGCTGCTCCATGAACACTAAATTTTAAGACTCCTGATCAAATACTACCACTTTTAGAAATATTGTTTGTCTCGAATAGACTTCTAAACGGGATAAAGGATTTAAATGAAGATTTTAGGGATTAAAACTGAAATTTTATCTCAACTTTCAATATATTTACATGTCAATATCTTGCAGGGTTCAATAATACGAACAGAAATAATCTGTAAGTATAGCTAGTTTAGAATACTCATATTACAGAGTCGATTTCTAAAATTGAAACTTCTTATTTACCTCTTTGAGGATTGGAATGTTTGATGGGATGAACGGTAATTCATATATTAATTACAAAAATCACGAGATGTACCAAATGTACTTAAAGTTGGAATATATAAAAATTCAAATTACCTTACCGTCCAAACACTTCGATAGTATATCAAATATTTACGATACGATCTATAACGAACAATGACAAAAACACTTCACTGTACGATAGAAAATATTAAATCACTAGATTAGTATTTTCAAGTTGGCTCTGAAACTGTTCTCAATTTTGGTATAAACTTTTTAGTGGAAAGGAGAATAATATATTTTAAGTCTAGTCGTGTAAGTACAGCGACAATGTTTTGACTGACTGGCGCGATACGGTGCGCAAGAGTGGGGCATTTACATAATAACGGCGAAAGATAAAAATACTACATAGGTATAAAGCGACGTCGATAATGTTGTTTACTATGTTATGATCATAATAAACCATATTATTATTTATAATATTATAAAATTCTAAACATGCTGTGTATGTATGTACATTGAAGGTATTTAAAAGAAACTGGAATAGACTATATAATCGAACACAATGCAATTGTTTGTTAGATTTCTTGTCTGTTTGTCGTTTTGTCTTTTTGTACGGGATTCACGTAAAAATTACTAAGGCGATTTCGATGCGGCTTTCGCTGATAGACAGCTAATTATTAGACGAACTCTCTACTCTACTTTTTATCCAGGGAATCTGCGGGCCCTTAAAACATATAGCCTTTTTACACTTGGATATTATTATTATCACGCCTGTAGTTTTAATTGGCTTAATTTTAAAGTATGTATATGATGATCATTCAGCGTGTTGTAAACCAAAAACATATGACGCGTTTACTATTGTTAATTACATTTCATTTGTAGTTTTAGGACGTGTGTTATATTAATTTTTATTTCTCATGTTCCCTGAAAGTACGCTTGCAGTACTTTTCGTGCCTGTGAAACATTTTCCCTGTTGTCAAAAAAATTAAAAACTATGCGATTCATAGTAAATGTGACTTAAATAGCAACTTTTTTACAGCCACTATTAAATCGCGGCATAAATTATAATAAAAAATATCAACAATTTTATAACATTATTTAAACTTATAAATTATTGTTTAATTTACATATATTTGAGCCAAATATTTACTACCATCAGTGACAAAAAAATACAGGCTGGTAGAATGCTACAGCAAAAAAACTTGATGTTTCATATGTGACGTATTTAATGAGTGCATTAGATTTATATATACTATAACGCCTGATTTCATTAAAGAAACAGTATTTTTGTTTTAACTAAGGGCTAAGGAAGTTTTTATTTACTTTTCTCATATCCGAAATGAAAATCAGAGTGTTAGCGTCGGATGGAAGGCCTATTTAGGCTCTCGAACTATTAGCGCCCTCACTACGCCTGTGTGCCTAAATGCATCACTTTCCTCTCTCGGGTGTCTTCCCCCAGGCCTGGCGATAGTGTCGAAATGCATTTCCCTTGCATTATCAAAAAAGGTGATTTTAGGGTTTCATTTTTGACTGGGCAGTGTACCATGATACTGGTATCACTGGTATCAAGGGTTGTATTAAATAATAAAAGCATTTTCCTAATTACTTACATTTATTATAACATAATACGTTTACATACGAAAGATACATCAAGAATTCAACGTTTCTACGACTACATTGACAATACAAGTAAATTAGAAATAACAGGTACCAATAAATAACAATATCACACCAATAATAACAATATTGGAATTACGAACTGTATGAATAAACAATTTTTGTATACAAATTTATGCTATAGCATTCTAGAATTAGTTAAGATATGCTTGAAATATTTTTAAGGAAGTTTAAATTCACTTTTGTCTTCAATTAATATTTCACCTATACATCCACATTAAACATGATCTGTGAAAGATATTTCTAATATTATTTTTTTGTATTTTTTAATAAAAATATTCCATTTTAAATTTTGATTATATTGAAAACATCACAGAATTTTAAAAACAGCGTCGTCCAGTTTTTGTGTGGAACTTAAGCCTAATTTTGACATTCACGAAGCAGCAATTGTAAAACTTCTATAACTGAAAGGAAACAAAGAACTGACTTCGGAGCGTCGGGTACTTTCTCTCGTTTCAAAGTGTGCTTGAACTTACTTATTTGTCACTTCGCGAATGTGTAAAACAGACTAAGATTTTTTGGAGTATACAAAACATGAAGCTTTTATGAAGGTCGAAAGTTCCTACAAGATAGGGATATTTCTTAACCAAACGCCTAGTCATTTTTAATAGCAACATGTCTTAATTGTGTGCAGTAGGAAATTAATATCAGGTACAATAACGTACTTTAATATGCTTGCTGTTTGAATAAAAATATGATTTGTTATTAATAGAAACACAGTTATAACGACTACACTATAAAGGAACGTGTATGATTAATGAGTGATGATCTTATTATATTGCTATTACCAACTTATTAATCATAATAATGATTTTGATACTACGTAATTGGTTTAAATGCTTTGCAATTTAGAACCCCGAGTCTGTAATTCAAATCGTTTCGAATTGGAATCGTAACTTTTGACAGTTAACCATCTCGGATCAATATTGAAAAAAACATTTGATTTGACCGATACTGAATCAATATGAATTTAGAGAGACAACGGATATTTGTCTATCTTCAGTCGAATGGATCTTGATTCGCACTGGCTTTTTTGTGAAAATTACAGACTTGGAGCCCTGGACTATTGCATTGATTCTGTGGGTATATATGGCTATAATACGTATTTATACTATAATGGCGGATGAAAATGCATGATCAATAATTGAGTAAAATATTTGGTTTCTTATTAAATTCGTATTTTAGTATATTAAGCTACACTAAAAAGTGCTTCTTTTAATTGTAATAACATGTGCCTTATTAAACTTAATATAGTGTGTTTAATCATTATGTAGGTATTCTTTGTTGATATGATGTCAAGTCATTGAGAATCCCCTGAAATAGAAAAAACATATTTGTAAATACATTTCTTATCATAATTAAATTCTTACTTATATATAAGTAATTGTATAAAAATATAAATTAATACACTGAAGAAAATATAATCTGAATAAACCTAATTATTAACACCTGTTAATTAGTGTAGTATTCTAAATATTATTATTAAAAAATTCTCATGTAGTATTCCCGCCTATAGAATACTAAGCCCAGGAAGGCTCTTCTTACCCCGGACTGTATTGTACCCGGGCGCAGGAAGCCAGGGGGCGCAAGTTGAACGCCTTATACCTATCATACCTTGCATAGACGGAGATGAAATTTCATGAGTACTTAGCCTAAGAATATTTTTTTTTATTGTAGGAGTTCAGCACACAGGCAGATGGCCCACTTGATGGAAAGCGGTTACCATAGCCTATGAACATTTGCAAAACCAAAGATGCTACAAATGGGCTGCTGCTCTCTTAAGGGAGACTGGAACCTGGCCACTAATGCCGGAACACAAATCAAAGTTGCTATGGAGATATACTTTAGACCAGGGGTGGTAGCCACCCAGTCGGGCAAATGCCCTACCACCTCGCTGTGGGTGTCGCCTCTTACGACAGGCCGCCCGGCCGCAGGAAGTTGTATTCTTTATCCGGTCCTGCACGGAGGTAACAAACATTTTATTATTTATTGTTGCTAGTGCAGGCAGATATTCGCACTGAAGCGCGCAATACGTTTAAAGTCACCATATCCTATGGGCAAAGAACCCAGAAGCATCGCTAGGTTACTATGCTGGATCAGCTGATTTGCTCGGTATGTGCCATACCGATACCAAGCGAGGATGAAACGCTCATAGTAATCATAACTACTATATAAGTTTTCGGAACAGCGTATACAAATAAATGACAAAAATAATGATACATTTTATTTTTATTAGCTGGGCCCCGCGGTCTCTCACGCGTGGTGATTGAAAATCGTCAAAATTCCAAAATAAAGAATTTTTCTAAAATAAAAGTAACCTATGTTTCTCCTTATTACATCAGTTACCTGCCAATAAAAGTCCCGCCAAAATCAGTCCTGCCATTTTAGAGATTAGCCGGAACAAACAGACAGACAGACAAAAATGGTAAAAAAAATATTTTGCTGTACTAGCGTATACATATATATTCATATGCATGTAGCAAAAAGCGGTTATTTCAATATTACAAACACAATCAAATTTTATTTATATCTATAGATATCTATGACCTACTACATATTAATAATGATAGTATTTTCTTTAAGTGCGGTATTTTATTCGATTTTTATTCTGACGTTTCGGCTACTTTCTACCAAACAAACAAACTCTTCAGGTTTATATATTAATATATTTATATAAGATAACAGCTATTACTATGTTCGGCTATATAACTTACTTCACAGTTCCTTTATGTAAACACTAGCCTCGGTGTGTGGTGGGTCTGGTTGTGGTGCGTATGGAAGTTCAGAGTAGAGTACTCCGTAAATTTTCTTGTACTTAAGCCTCGCAGCTGCAGCCGCTGAAAACGCTGATGTTGTGTCCATTCGTAGTGCGCCTGCGTCGATTGATCTCGCCAAACGTCTATAAAGAAGCTGCTTATTTAGTTCCGTACTCACTAAATGCTTTACTAATAGATTTACGGATTTTTTTTCGTCCTAAAACATATTATTCTATTTTTAAATATACGAGTTACGCAGGATTCGAATTAAAATGCCGTTGGAATTACTATAGAATTATTAAAACTATACAAACACGTATAACATAGGTAGACATATAACTAGACACTACTAGTTTAAACTGCACGATTCAAAAACACGTGCAAAGTCCGTCACAATATAGCTTATCAATGTACACGTCTCGCTTGTATCGTAATCTTTGCTTGACTGTCCCCTTCCCCCGGTTCGGGATTTTTTAAATAGTACACTGTATAACAAAACAATCGAATGCGTGTACTGAGTTTTTCCAAGAAAACGTAATCTGCACTCCTGGTAAATTATTCTTGCGAACGACCAACAAAGTCGAAAACGATAACAATAGGCTATTGTCTAATTGCAAAATTTTAAACAACAAAAGAATTCCAAATGCGGGAAGGGTAATTAAACTAGGTGCGCATTTCTTTGTCGGTGTGTAACACTATGTATTATTATATGTATCGTCTTCTGATATTATTTTCAAATAATAGTAGGTAATCTATAGATGGTAGACAAAACATAAAATAAACAGTCTAGCGATAAACTTTATACTTGGTTAAGTGCCGCATATCCATACTTTGATAACATTAGTAGAATCTTAACCCGTTGAATTAGACCGTTCAATTCCGACTTTCATTTTGTGAACATAGTTTAAGATGCTTATTTTATTAATAATAATGGCTACATTTTATAAGCAAGAGCTTTAACACCTTGTGATTTGATTAAAAGGAGCTGAACTAACTAACATTACAAACCTATCATGTGGTCTGTTCTCTGGTAAATATCGTCGAATTATATCGAAAAGATTTTTTCTTCAAATTCCACTAGGCATCCTTGGTATACTTAAATCACTGCTCACGTGAAACTTGGTATTGTTACATGTGTATATAGTTTTAGATACATAATAAAAATAACATGTATAAATTCGCTTTGTTTATGATTCGTTGACCTTGACTTCAGATAAAATATAATATTTCTAAAAGGCAAAAAATAATTCTCGTTCTAGATGTTATGTGTTATGGTCAGGTTAGATTTAAACAACAACACCTTATTATGGGTACAGAATATAGTCTCCACAGACAATTAAATGATAATATTCAAATATTTAAGCAACGTAAATGGAAACGTTTAAAATTTGATATTTATATTTTAGTTTTTTTCGGTTCAAAATAACGTGACGATTCAAATAATAAGATAAGGAAAGATGATTCTGATTTTAATTTTATATTAAAACATAGGTAATATGGATATCTATATTGTATATTTTTTACATTATAATGACTAGAATTGTACTTTTTGTTTTAATTTCTGAGCTAACGGATTTATATTCTTATTATAATTATGTAGATATTATATATAATGATATAAACTTATGCGCAAAACAAGCCAAGCATGATTTATCTGTTTAAAGCGACTGGAGTTTACCTATTTCACACGTGTTTGTTTTTTTATTATAACGGACTAAGAGCAACCGTATGGAGAGTATTATTATCCCCGCAAATTGGTAATGCACTGGAACCTTGTCAAATTAACATTCACGTGACGGCATCCGCAACTCGATATGTACGCGTAGTCGCCGGCCAGTGATGCTAACAGTACTGAGTGTTCGGCTACGGTTACGTCAGCAAAATGGCGACCAGGCGCAATAGCAATTTGCGGGGATAATAAGGTTTTTTTTAAGGCGGGGGAAATGCTATACTGGGTCCTTTGCAAGGGATTATTCCATTCCATTAAAGGCAATCCAAACATAATTGATCAGCTTATGTGAAGACTCGAATCATTGGACGGCCAATGATTAATACCCACTAAAACCACCCTCCTCCCATGTGCCCCGCGCTTATGGTAGGAAAGGCCTGAGACTTAGAATGTAGTTGCGCCCAGGCCGAGGGGATAATACGGTGTCATAACCGTAACCAAGAGGGTTACCAACAGGCTTTAAAGAAATGTTGTTTTTTTTGTAAAAACTAAGTATCGTAGGGCTGTGGAAAATTATTTCCTGGAAGCTGATTTCTAACTCTTAAAATGAAACCAACAAAAATATAGCCTCTGTAATATAGTGCAAACTAGTTTAGTTTAGGGCTAAAAGAATCAACAAAATACTGTCTGATCAATGTATAAGTTTCAAGTAAAAAAGTAAATTGGTTATTCCGCTATACTTGAAACGGGAGTCTTAGTACATCCTATCCGTTATGACGTACGTAGCCGAGATGTATCTAACGATAGTGGGGCGGGTCCACAGACTTAAAGTCGCTCAGTAAGCTATGAAGCCATAGAGCTATGTTGGGTATTTATCTCATGGACAAGATATGAGATGAAGATATTCGAAAGCGGAATAAGTTTGTCTATATATATTGCTAAAACAAGCTGAAGTGGCACTGGGCCGGTCACGTCTGTCATAGGACTTATGGCTGATTGAGCAGACGATTTTTGGACTTAAGACCGCGTCAGAAACGTCGTGTAGCGCCCTTCATGGACCGATGTCTGATGGACTTTTAACTTGTGCATTGTCGCTGGTGTGGACTGGAAAAGATAAGCAGACCGGGATGCATATCGCGTGAATTTGGGTGGATCTACGTTCAGTAGTAGACTGTGATTGGCTGACGAATGACGGACGGTGATGGTAAAAATTGTAGACAGACGCAAATACAAGAAGTTGTACAACAACCTAACTGAGGTTGAATATTTAGTTACATCATAACAATACCTCATGATATCCACATTGTCCTTGTTACGCCTTGCAAATTACGTTGTGTGTCATAACCATAACGCAGATACAATTGCATAAGACACGCTCATTCATTTAGACGGCTGTGTTAGGTTTAGGGTTACCAAGCTAAATTAAAACCAAAATAAACGAATCGAAAAAAAATCAAATAGAGTTTACGATCCCCAACGATGCTGAGTATGGCGCAATATGGTTCACTTGATCATTGCCACTTGTTTACCATCGCCTATAGACATTTGCAATACTAAAAGTACTAAAAATAACTATGTTCTAAAACTAATATAAAGGACACAATAATATAACGGCATACTCTAGAACAGGAGTGGTAGCCATCCAGTCGGGCCAATACCTTACCACCTGGCTGTGGGTTGTTTTGTGCCTCTTACGACAGCAGCTCTTACGGCCGTAGGAAATACTATTTTTTCTCATTGCATATCACGGACATGAAGACTGCCGCGGGAGTTCCTGATACCGTCTTTCCGCGTGATACTTCACATCTACTGCAGCATATTTTTTTAGCTATGTAAACACTACACAAAAAATTGGGTTGAATATCTGTTTTGTTGCCACCCCTACTGTCATTAGGATACGCATTTCTGAATGGCAGATGAGGCCGCCTCTTATTGTTATACGCAATTTTCCTTAACTATATTTAATTTATTTTATATCTTATAACTCTACGTAAATAAGAGTCGGTGCATTTAATTAAAGAAGTAACTTTATGTGTATACGTTGTAAACAATATGATTATCTCATGAAAATATATTACTTGGAATGTACCTATATTCTAACATAATTATCCAAAACTAAATTTTACCTATGGTAAATATAGTTAGAACTTTATAATCACAAACTACAAGCCCACAAGCATCACGCTATTGGACACGTTGCGTTCCAATTTAGGAGAATGGATAGTTCTCTAAGTCGGATTTATGGGTTTCCCACATCGGTAATTATAATGAGCGCCTGTATGAATGAATTTCATGATGAGCGTAATATTAAAACGATGGTGACGTATTTCTTACCAATAGCCTAAATATACATTTGAATATCTCTTAGAGGGTAGCTCATGTTCATGGCCATCTTTAATTTCACTCTTTCATATTTGTTATTGAAATAAAAGATATATGTTCTAGACTGTTTCACGACGAAAACCCTCCGTAGATGGGGCGCTACGGTTTTTATTTACTACTACTGGTTTTTAATTACTTGCTTATTTTGCAGTAGGACATTTTCGTGAGACACCACTGTATTCTGTCCAGGATCAAATCTGACAATTTCATTAATATTCGTTCAGCCATAGTTATAAAAATGTAATAACTATTATTTTCATTTTATACAATATCATTATTTGAATGTACATACATCGTCAATTAAATCTATAAATAAACTATTTTCATTCATACTATTTCAAAATATCAGTATAAGTATTGAAAAAAAAAATTATAATTTGAAATATATTTAAATAATCACGAAATTACAGGCATTTAGTAATAAAATACGCATCGTATGTAATTCTCTAGTGTTATTATTTATGTTAATTACAACTACTTGGTAAGTAAACATATGCGTTATTTCAGATAAGTAACAGAATATTCTAAAATCAAACGAACTTAACCGTAAAAATGCTTAATGTTGATAACAATTAAGATAAATAGGTTTACTACATATAATAACTTGGTAATTTATACGGTGAATAACATTAATTATTTATTTATTTCAAGTTTAATATTATATTATTCTAGTGCTGTTTTGATTTCCGGGTGACACCCGTCATTCAGTTTTTTGTCTATCGCACCGAGACATGATATAAACGGTGCTTGTACAAAAAACAAATATGAAGCGAATGTTGTCTATAATAGCTTTAAAAATATAATTTTAGAACGTTCGTATTGTCATGCAAAAACAAAAGACGTGTTTTTTTACATTTTTAGAACGATTGTGCTTATTTTTAAATAATCTGTTTTTAATTTAACTCGTTTGAACTTATCAATTTGACACGTGTTTTGAAAATGTTTTCCAGCCAGTGTGATTAGAATGTTTGAAATTTTGTTTATGGTTTCAACAGGGGCGTAGTCAGAAATATGTCGCCTGTAGGCTATTCAAATTGAGAAATTAAACTGCCGAACGGCACCTACTTGGTACCATCGCGAGACTTTTGATTTGGTATATGCGTTCGTACAATTCATCGCCATGTGTCTCGCTATGTAAAGACCAAATAAATGTATTTTCTTTCTTTCAAATTTTGCCGCACTTACCGATCTCTAAAAATCGAAGTCCTATTTCACGTTTATACCTTTTTTGACAATAAAATTTTAACTTTATGATTTAAGCACTGTAGTTTTATTAAACCTCCTGTTTTCCGTAATTTGAAGATTGTGTAAGAAATTTAATAAAACGCCTTCAAATGTGCTGCCCTAAAATCTGTTGCCATAGGCTTCAGCCTACTCAACCTATTGGTAAATCCGCCACTGGTTTCAAATATTTTTATTTACTGCTTGTAAAATAAGCCGATGGAATTTGAAATAACGTAAAATTATAGTTATTCTTTTTTTCAAATTTGAAGTTTATTGCCTGTTTTAAATATACTTAAATTCAGTGGGTATGAAATTAAATTATTGAACAATTTTGACTACCACTAGCTGTTTTCCGCGGTTTCGCTCGCGTAAATTAAAAATAGCCATAATTTGAGTAGTCAAAAGAAGCGCTCGGCGCTAGACTAGTGGTCGCGTCACGTCCATCTATGTAACATATTCTACATTAACTAATATATTAACAACTCTTCACGTCCCGCCAGCGTCGCGTCGCCGTCCCGTTCCGTCCGCTGTTTGACCAGTCCTTAAGTCTTTAAGCTTTTATACCAGTATTGTAAAAGTGATTTTAAATCTTTGTTTGTTCTATTTCCAGACCTTGGGATTGTACCGATTTTAATGAAATTTGCTATATATGTGTAATATTTTTTGATAATGGGAAAGTAATTGAAACATTGGCTAATATTAAGGGGTGGGACTAAAGCAGAGCCGCATGGAAAACTCTATTAATTAAATAAAAAAAAAACCTTATAAAGTTTTCAAATGGACGTGACTTTAATCACTCTAATTTCTAAATTTTACAAAATACTCAAAAATGAAACATTTGAATTTAAATATTAATTACATTACTTAAAGCCAGAATAGGTTAAATTATTCCTTAAGCTAGGTTGCCAGGAAGATATTGATTTAAGCGATAGGGCCGCCTATTGTCTAAGATGACAATATTATAATTGTGCATTTTTGAAATTGTATATTTGATGAGTAGTAAAGTGTTATCTATTCTATTCTAAATTACGTTAAATATTTATATTAAAAATAATTAAAGTATTTGTTCAAAAGCAGTATTTTGTATAATGAAAATGATTTATATATTCTATTTTTTATATACATACTCTGTCTCCTCGCATAGCGCCCTCATAAGCCCTCGTCCTCGCCATGCGGAGTGCGTGGATACTATCCTGATTTCCAGGACTGTGTGGCATGATGGGTGCAGCTTGTCCCATATCCTCGCTTCTCGGTCCAAATGTCCAAGCACTTTTAGAATGCGTCTGAATTTGGGATCAGGACATTCCTCCGACTTGTCTGTGTAGTCTACTTCCTGGAAAAAAACATGAAATGCAACTCAATATCTCAACTTTACACGACGCGCAATGATTTTTCTATTTCTCCTTCATTGCCCGAGGAAATGTCTCTTTTCGATTTTACCCACAAAACTGTAAAATATTTTTTCAAATTTTCGATGGGCATATTCTTTTGAAAATTTAATTACCTAAAAATAGCTCTGGTATGTTTTTCTTGTAATTGTTACAGAGAAAAGTTATCAAGCATTTAAATCTAGAAATCAAGTTCTTAATTACATGTCACTTCAAAACAATTATTATTATTAATTATTATTAATGTAGAGTGATTATAAACCAAAAAAGCAGCCATCAGAGGTCTCATTCATCGTAAGAAACGCAATCAAAACCATAGAGTAAAGGATTTTTTTGCTATGCGTGGAGTGACATGCGATTGGTCAATTTTTGTTATACTGCCACATTGAATAAGTAAGTATATATTCCAGATAGATGTAGATTCTTGGTTAATTAATACAATCGGATTAAATTATTCGAGATGCATTCGAGCATATCGATTCGTCAAGCGTGACCCTTTCCTTTTAGTCCTTGGATCTTTGATATAATTGATTATACCTATTATTCTACGATGAAGACTAGTGTTAAGGTAGATATACTATCAACCACTTTTTTATTACTTATTAGGCGAATAAAATATACCTATAGCTAACTATAAAACATTTACAAGCACCACAAACTACCCACTATATGAATCATCACGTTAAACCAACATTAACAGCAATATAACATAGACATGAAATATGACACTGTACAACTATAGATTACATTAAACGCATAGGAGGACAGTACAGTTCATTATCATTAATTTAGGTTTATGGCTTGGCAGCATGGCTTTAAGTCAGATCTTAGTTTACAATATAGTTTCTTCATGTTCTCAAGCCTATGTGTACCACAGCTGAACTGTAGGTAATCAGCTAGTGCGATAAACGGAGTTCTTGTGACAACTCAAAAGGCCACATTTGACTATACAGTTCACATTTCTTACAAAACACATAATTACTACTCAAAAACTGTCAATATCCTACAATATTTTTCATTTTGGAGTAATTTTACACATTTTTAGAAAATGAAACTGCACAGCACCACATCTCCTTTCAGTTCCCACCAAAAACTCGGGAGTATAGTTTAGCTGGCGCGGATACAGCCCTCAAAAAAGGTTGTAGTCATAGCCACCTGAAAATGGGCCAAGTGCGAGTTGGCTCACTCAAGGGTGAACTCGCTCATGATCAATAGTGCATTCCTACAAAGAAGACGTTTACAAAATATATGACGCCCTGATCAAGATTTTGCACAGTGTATAGTTCCGCGTGAGCAAAGCCGTGGTAACACTACTAAATTAATATAAAATGTTAGTTTGTTTGCTCTGGAAAATTACAAAAGTAAATGTGTGTTAGTTTGCACATCACAGTGTCATATTTAGACTATACTACTGAACCGATTTTTATATAAGTACTACAATTTCAAAGGATATCAAATTAAATTACATCTCTTTTTTCCAGTACAAGTATTCACATGCCAAAAAGAAACTATAATATGTGGTTAAAAATTCATTATTGTAGCGATCGAATGGCGGCTACTGTAAGGATGCGTGTTCCGCGTAGTGTATGTAGTATAAAGAGTCTAGTGTGATACTATTGTAATAAGCTCCGCAGGGTTTGCGGCCGCGTGGATTCCGCCGTATCTGAACGAGCACTATGATGACTAATGACTTTGATGCGATTCGAATCACGCACGATTAACGTCACACGCAACAAGTCTATTAGGATTGTGGGCATGCCCATTGTGTCCTCAACAGTGGATCCGCGCTTCAGTAAAATGCAATAAGGAATAAATTTGTACACACAAAATAACTTTTTGAGTTCCGACTGAAGATAAAAACTGTCTACAAAACTGTACTTAATAGATAATATGAACGACGCGATCATTGCCAACAAACTGCTTTGCAGTTTGGCAAAGTAGGTGTTTGTTATATCTTGTAGCTCTTTGATAATAAATAAATTTAAAAAAAGAAAATCATCATGTCGTAATATCAACTAAGGTATATATCTCAAAAACTGGTATAGAGGTAACCAACGTTTATCGATTTGTTATCAGGGCTCCACATCTATCCTAAAAAATTAAGAGAAATTTCTATTTTATATTTTATGGGCACTACAAGCTTCACTTTTTAGGATTTTTACTGTTTATTCAAAACTTAGAAAGAGGGAGGAAACATTTTTACAACATCCAATAGCAATGTAATTCCTTCCAGCTTCCCTAAAATTTGAAAGGCCTGAGCTCTGGTGTAGATCTGTAGGCTTATTTTCAATTAGTTTAATATTAATAAATTCAAAAATAGATAACATAATTGCGTTCCAATCAAAGCGTGTTGGTGCATTTCAAATTATTGCATTTATTACACAGCGGGCGCCTGTCAATGTGTTGTATAATTACGATTGGAAACAAGGCTCGTTTAGCCGCATTCAGTCAACACTGTGCGGAAATAGACAAGGAATTTTAAAAGGTGTGTAAAGCAAAGCACTTATATAATGTGGACATTCTGGGAACTTCTTTTTTTTGCAGGCAAGAAAACAAGTAGACGGTCCTGATGAAATATAATTACCATCGTCTTGTATTAAACGTGTGCAATAAAAGTGAAGAATCTATTGCAAAAATTGAGGGTCTTTGTGTGATTTTAATTTTAACAGAGATCTTCACTTTTCTGTATGCATCGAGTTGTTTTCAGCCGCGGCGTAGTGGTTAACGGCCGCCCGGTGCGGAAAGTAATTTTGCCGCCCTTTTATTATGTTATTTCAATTTAATGCATACTATATATATACTACTGTTGTTCGTCCCTAACTAATACTATTATTATTAGTTCCTATACTAATATTGTTAAGAGGTAAAGTTTGTGTCTTTGTGATTGTTGTCTCTGGATCTACTGAACCGATTTCGAAAATTCTTTTCGTGTTGGAAAGTCGATATATTGAGGAATGTAATGGCTATATAACATCACGCTAGGACCTATAGGAGCGGAGTGGTAATGTAAAATCTGCCCGTGTTGAGCCGGAATGTACATTACATACTCACCCATGTAATAAAACATTCCATGTTCTTTTCATCAAATTTAATAATAATTGTCTCTCTAGCTACAAATAATAGCATAGATACAAAAAAAACGCAAATACCGTTTTTGTATGAAAACCAGTCTGTCAAACAGATTTCTGTTGCTAGCTCGGTAGGTATACAAAAAATTACTTTAAAATATTAATTCATAGCAATAACAACGCTATTCTATGAATCATGTTAAACTACTTTTTTATACTTATGCGCATATTTTAAAACCCATTACAGAATTCTTTTGTATCCCATTTTCCAAAATATTTTGACTTGACTTTAAAATGCAAATACTATAATAATTTCATGCAGAAGTTAATATTAATGTATCTGACGTTTTTGGAATTTGCTTTAAGTATCATACTAATAGTTGGTTATTAAAAGAAAATCTCTCGTGTGTAGTGAGCCTGTCAAACGCGTTTGATTTTAAATACTTAGTTGATATTAGACGGCTCAACCAATAATCAAATCGATCAATGCCGTTCAATAGCGCAGAGCTGAAAGAAAACAACGACGTTCAATTACATGACAATTGCACGTTTCCATGGATCACTTTGGTTGCTTAGTTTAAAATGAAAGACGGGTGAACCGTGTAATCACAGCATTATGGACAGGTATTTCAGACACGCTTGACAACGTGAGCTGAATGAAACGTGTCCACCTGCTGTGATTAATATGCTAATGAAGTTAGAAGGCGAATATAATAATATTGTTTCAGTAACCGCATTTATATTCTATGTACGTGAATGAATTTTAGGAGTAGATTTTTTTCTTTATTAATTTGTGTTATTACTTTTTAATTATTCATTGATTGTGTGAGTCAGTTTGTTTTTTGCGCTGTTAGACATGAATCGATTATTTTCTTTGTTGGCTCATAATGTACTTTGTATTGGAATGGTTATAGGATATTTTTATTTTTAAGATTCTGTAGTATTTTATAACTTCACTGTTCGTCTATACATTTAACAGTCATATTTCTTAGAAGTTACTCTGTTTTTGTGTAAACAATTCGAAATGTACTTTTTAGTAGTAGAATTGTGAAGAAAATAAAATTTACAGGTGAAGATTTTACCTTATATGACATATATGTGTACGGTAAGGTCATCCTCCAATTACATCAGACGAATTTTATAATTTGAGGGGGGGAACAAATCATGGGGGGGGGGCTCACTCGTCCTTGTCGCAGGTGTTCACATTCATGAAACTCTTCCCTCCCTATTGTAACATCAAATATTTTGCAATTTTACATCAAGAAATTAATAAATAAACAACAGTTCCGTGATTAGTCTATTTCAATTATTTTTTAATATTTTAAGCATTGTGCTCATATTGTACTACAACTCTATCAGTTGGAATATTTTGAATAATTTAAATTTTCTTGTTTTAAGCCTAAATATTGTTACGAGTTTCAGGACTCGAATTAAATTGCCGTTGGAATTACTATAGAATTTATTAGAACTATATAAACACGTACAAATACTGGACACAACCAGTACAAACTGCACGATTCAATAACACGGCAAAGTCCGTCAATATATAGCATATCGAATGAACACACGTCTTGTTCGTATCGTAATCGTCGTTTTACTGCCTCACCCCTCCGTCCGGGCATTGTTTTATACTAGACTATACAATATAATACTCGACCGCGTGGACTAACTTGTCCAAGAATCATACCTGGCTAATGACCATCATAAAGGATTACAATAGGCTGCTTTTCTAATTACAAATTTTAAACACAAAGTAAACAAAATAAGTCCAAATGCCGAAAGATAATAAACTGCAGATGTGCATTCACTGTTGTCGGCGTGTAACTACATTTTTTTTAAAAACCTCTTAAACTTTGCTTTTTATTTAACTTATTTCATAATTACAGGTTTTTTCACTCACGGTCGCCAGATGTGATGGACCCGAACGAGGCAAAATTGTAAATATTTTAATAAAAATGGGACTAAATAAAATAAAACTCCATTTTTTTCATAAGTTCGAATCTCAACCAACTCGATTTTATTTTATTATGAAAACTTCGAAAACCGATCTGCCAGTACTCTAATATTTACACCAAATAAGTAATTATTCTACAACAACTATACTAAATTTTTAAATGTGACGTCATGAAATTTAGGAACCCCTCCCATCCCTTATCACACAATGTCACACTTCGTCGACCTCTTCTCCCCTAAATATGTGTAGTGTGTAATTTATGGATGGCTCCTAAGTTACTTTACACAGAAACAAACAAAAATCCTCAATCGTTAAACTGCATGTCAGAAGTGAAAACTTTGTATCTTGGTGTGACGGTCACATGAGTTTCGTCTTTACACCAAAGGTGCCTAACGCGCCTAAAAAGTTTTCATTTTAAAATCCATGGAATATACATATAAAATAACGTTACCTCTCGCCGAACAACGCCATTGATGATTAATCCAACATAATCTCCGTTCTCGTCTACAGCAGCGAGCGACACCTCGTCATCCAGAGTTGCAGCGGCATAGTCTTCCAAATCCATACATCTGGACTCTGGTGTCTCAAGCAAATTCACCGCCAAATTCATGGGTTCGTCGCGGAAGAAGAACCTGTTGATTAATAAAATATTAAATATAGAATTCAGTAAGACGGCTTTGGGTAGAGAAATAATATTTCTAGGTTCATGTGATAGCGGTTATATGATAATGTGAGTCGATTAATCGGAGAGCTAGAAGCTTGTCAGGAAACTACCAGCTCTATGAGAACTAAATTCAAGGTATTGAAGTCTCCTTTCCAGTCTTCAATTACAATCCAATACACTTTTGAGAGTGTGCAACGGATTTTTCTAACCCTAATCCATTCTGCTCTCCTAATCCATATTTTCCACCACCCGACACCAGACAGACGCATTGGCATATGGTACAGGTTTACGGGAACATATCACATAATATACGATAGAAATGTTTCACATCCAGTTTCTTGATGTGTGTGTAGGGTTCTTAATGTGTGTTCTTTTTGTGCATCACAAAAGAGTGGAAGTCATTGTTAAAGTTGTTTTCCGATATCTACAACCCAGGTATCTTCAAGTACCACACGAATGAGTACCTTCTAGGTAAGCGTCCTCCATTCTAGGTCATACATGTCACACATTACCTTGATCAAAAGTCAAATAATAACAAAATACTATATCTATCGTTTAGCTCTTTAGTGGTGATTTATATATAATAGATTAATACTTCTATTAGAAGAAACATCTGTTAAATAATGGTTTATTCGTAGTATTAATACACCGAACTTTCGACAAGATAAATATCTATCTTATCATAATAAGTTTATGTGAATCATTAACTCAATTAATGTTTCTGCTTTAAACAGAAATAATATAATTTTCATTTAGTAACATGTGACTCTGTAAGGTAAGTTAAATTTGTATGACTCTTATAATAACTTATATGTATTAATATAATATGATAATTAGGACTTAAATCTTTGAAAATGTTTGCGTTAAATTACTGACGTTTTCAAATGTAATCTACATAGCGAATTAAATTAACAAACAAACACAAAAATAATGTTGATTTAATACACGATTTCCCAATAAAAACAGGTCAATGTTTTCAGGGTGCCTTTGTGAGTACTCAGCAGCGAAAATAATTATTATAATGTAATTAAAAATATGAAGTATAATAAATCATAAATAATGAACTAATTATATATAATATTATATACTAATTGTTTTAGTCATAATTATTTTTGTAATTCCTTGCTTTTTTTGTTTGTTGTTTAGTACGTACTCATTTTTTATGAAAGATAGATAGATAAATAACACATTATTGTACACCATTACAGAAAACTTACGAGCTAGTATTAATCTAATTGGGTACAAAGGGTGGTCTTATCGCTAAAAAGCGATCTCTTCCAGACAACCCGTGGCAAGAATATTTTGATTAGGAGTGGTGATGGTATACATAATTATTGTACGAATTGAAAATGAACGCTATGATAGTTATTTCTTCACTAGTAATAATAATATGCCCATAAAGTTTCCACTACTGGGTTCGGGGTACTTATATATTATCTACCCACCACGCTTGTTCAAGGCGGATTGGCGGGGTTGACACTCGATTATCTCGAAGTGCATCACAATGTTTTCCATCACCGTCAACAAGTGATAACAATGTAAATATTAGTTTACAATATTTGTTCTTTTTTTTCGTAGTATCTAAGTAATCTTTGATACCTGTCTTTGCATAAAACTCTTCATTAAAACACACATATGAAAAAGTTCATTTTTATTTTAACGGGTAATATACTAGTGACAGTCAAGTAAATTGATTCGGTGAACTCTCAGTGAACGTTATATGTTTGTGCCGTTTGGTGTCGAGACGCTTGAACGGTGGGATCCTGAGGCGATGAGCGTCTACCAAAATTTATTAAAACGACTCATTGACTCTTCAGGTGATCAGAAGGCTGGTGCTTACCTCGGAAACAGATCAGTATGGCGATCCAGCGTGGAAACGTAGCCAGCCTTCTGGGCACCTTACGCATAGAAGACGGTGATCTAGGCTCAGTATTCTACCTATAGTCTTGAGGGACTACGGGTAGAATAAATTCAAATAGGTTAAGTTTCCATTGATTGTATTCGTTTATATGTAATTTTATAAAAATAAATGTATTTTAAAATAAAATGATACACTTTTTATTATCTTACAAAAAGCCTTTTAGATTTGGCATGAGAATCATGGCAATTGTGACGTCGTAACTTCAACGAGTCAGATATCGTAATAATTACCTTTTAAACTGTTATTAAACTATTTTTATGATTATCCAGACGCTGACGCAATAGATATATTTTGGTTCTGGCGACAAAACTTTTGCATTATCAATAATTGACATCGACAAAAACGCCATCTATAGCTTAGTATAACTAAACGGTTCATTGGCAGAAAAGCTAAATCAAGTGCCATATTTTATTCAATTTGCTGTTTACGGTTCACATTGTAGTATTTTTTATTTAATTATACCTAGACATAATTTGTTAAAGTATCTAAGTTAGGTTGCCTGAAAGAGATCGCTTTAAACGATAAAGCCGCCTTTTGTTTTATGTAAAATTATTGTAATTATTCTTTTTGTAATTGTTTATTTTGGTGTGCAATATAGTGTTTTCTATTATAGTCTATTAACATTGACAGCTAAATCGTCTGTTTATTGAACTTCTTTACATTCGTTTAAATTCGTACCAGCGTAACGATTATTGTAAAAAAAAAAACGATTTTCGTCGTCAGCTATTTGCAGTCCACTGCTGGACGCAACGCTCCCCAATGTTGAAAAATCTATCGTTTTGAGTACTATCTTCCGTTCCTGCTTCATTTTTTTTACGAAGCAGACTCACGGCAGCCGGCCCAGCTCATGGAAAGTGGTTACCGCCGCCTATAAACATTGCAACACAAGGGGTGAAGCGAACATACCGCCAGCAATAGAATAGTATAACAGAATGACAGGATTTAGAGACATGATATGGGATAGATGGACAGAATTTGATATTGGAATATGGAAGATCGGAAGGGATGGTTCAATTGGGCCTTCGAAACTCTCACCCATTTTAAGAACACGATTAGATCAAACTTCCATGCCGATGTTCTCTGAGAGCGTGAGACGTTAGCGCTCAATCTTTTATATGAAAGTATTTAAGAATTTTGTAACAATATTAATGGATCGTCCTTATATCTTACCGACGGTTCATTTACCATAATATGAATGTCATAAATAATGTCAAAATTCAAACGATGAATAAGATGTTATAGGAACGGGTCATAAACAAGAAAAATCTCTAAGGGGCCATGCTTTTGGTCATGATGCAAACCCGCATCATTAATTTTGAGATCTGAGTTTAGGATGCAACTGCATTAAACTCTAAGCTATAAAACATTTTTATTTCACCTTCAGTATTTTGTAACAATTAAAATAAAATGTTTTTGTTTACCAACTTAAGTTTGCATAAATTATTTTTTCAGTCGAACATAAAGATGGTAATTTTAATAATTAATAAGCTTCGTATGATTATGGTTAAACCCGGTTAGATCAACATAGACAAATCGAACATTGATAATCTTGGAAAGAGATGTGAGAAGAGGTTTTAGCCGGAACATGAACTACTTTTGGTTTTTTTATTCTGTAGTTTTATTTTCGAAATAATTTTATGAACTTTAAAAAGAAAAATTATGAATTTGAACTGTCACAAGTACTCCCTTGTTTGGTGTCCACGAAAGATATACGATTCTGCTGAAACTTGCTTGAAGTTTGTGTAATACTTGATTATTCATGAACACTTGATAAAAAAACATTTAGAGCTTTGTTTAAAAAGAAGAAGAGATATGAATGTCAAGAGATAAGACTTGGGAACAAGGTAATTTTAAGTGAAACTTGTATTTAAAACCCGATGAAACGAAAAAGTGACACTAAAAAGAGATCAACACATAAATCTATAGGACTACGCCTGCAAGAGAAGAGATAGAATATATTATAATTAATAATTTAAACACCTCACAGATAAAATTGGAAAGGTTTGAAATTTTTTATTTATAGTTTTTTCTTATTACATCAAATTTCGTATTTTAAAGTCTATATTATAACTATATAATATATGAAATGTGACGTCACGAAATGGAGACTCCCCCCACCTCGTGTCAAACTTAGTTCCACTTCTATCGCGTGTCAATACACACATAATTATTTGTTTTTGTCTAAATCGTTGAGGTGTTCTGGCTGTCCCAAAATTGACTCAGTTGATTTATTCTATATAGAATTAGGTGATTCTTTATTTATTTCATTTTAATTGCGAACCAGGCAAACAGGCAGTTGGTCCGCGTAATGGGAAATGGTTACCACCCCATAAAGACGTTGGGAACATCAGCGGTTACGCCAATACATTGCCGGCTTTTAAGATAGGATAGGGTGTAATGGGTTAAAGTGGATGAGATCGAGGACTCATATAGGAGGAATGGAAAGGGAGATGAGATAGAGAACAGGGAAGTGGGATATCTAAATTAGCAGTCGTTTAATGGAAAATGTTACCATCGCTTATATACGTTGGAAATAACAGGGATGACGCCAAAGCGTTGCCACCCTTTGGGATAGGATAGGGTGTAACGGGATAAAGGGAATGAGTTAGAAGAATTGTCACTTAGTGTACGAAGCACGATACAAGCTCAAGGCTAACTATTTTACGCCGATATTCTGTGAGAGCGCGGTATCCTGTCGATAAATCAAGTAATCAACATAATGATTCCTGTACGGCTCTGTCACGATTCTGCACAAATAGCAGTGAAGTATTGGCGGGTTTTACATATCGGTAATATAACAGATTTAAATCTGGTTTGTAGCGAATCAAGCAATCTAGGGCTTAGACGAAAAGGCTTTTAAAATCTTAACGCAACAATGTATTAACTTATTTACTAGGTTTGGTTCACCTTATACCCATATGAATGACAAACTTGGAATGAATGCAGACCTAGACATTCGCAATCGACAAAGAACACAATCACCACAATGCCCACGGCAATACATTTGCATTGTCCTGACTAGATTCAGAGATAAGTATCGATTTTATTATGCATCCTATTTTATCTATTTAAATTATGTACCATTGATTTATATAAAGTAAAGGTTACAAAACAACTTTTCAAAATGACTTACAACCATTTTGCATTGGAAAAGTAATGGCAATCTTGTTTCTTAGAACATTTTTTTGGTTACAAATTGATCTCCGTAGAAAATCAGATTATTAATGTAAACAGCAGGTAATCTTAATTTTTTTACTAATCGGCAGACGAACAATGACAGATCTTACCTATGTCCCCAAAGCTAAGCTAGTTACGTTTATGTTATGGATAATACACCATTGACCACTCTGGGCCCATTCCCAGATATATCCAGACCATATTAAATAAGGGGAAGTTCACTTACAATATTTACTACTCAAAAATCGAAAGCAAATCGGAAAGAATCGAGCCTCTGTGCTTTACTGAGCTCGGCCGGCAAAAACGTAACCTATCCAACCAGAGACACCTAGATAGATAGATAGATAGATAGATAGATAACACTTTATTGTACACCATTACAGAAAAGCTTACGAACTAGTATTATTATAGTAGGGTACAAAGGGCGGTCTTATCGCTAAAAAGCGATCTCTTCCAGACAACCCGTGGCAAGAATATTCCGATTTGAAGTGGCGACGGTGGTATACATAATTATTGTACGATTACTTAAATTTTATTAATAAATATATAACTATACTATATATACAAATATACACATAAGTTATATACATATATAATGTATAGCGATAATATGCAACTATTTAAACATAATAGACATATAGCTATATGCAATATAATATATACTAATTACATAAAATTACATATCATTATATTGCAGATAGAATTTTCTGACTAAATTCTTAAATATTATTAGGGATTTTGCTTGTCTGACAGCAACAGGCAATGAATTCCAAAGTTGGACAGCCTTAACCGTGAAAGAATTATTGAAGAACGTTGTACTATGAATAGGAGTAATAAGTCTATGTTGACTGGAAGGGCGTAAATTGTGAGAGCAAGAAATAAATTCGAAGCGTTCTTTAAGGTACTGTGGAGTAGTAGGGATGAATAAAATACTGTAAAGCAATGAAAGAATATGAGTATTCCGGCGAATACGGATTGGCAACCACTTGAGCTTTTTTCGAAATTCAGAAACGTGGTCATACTTGCGTAATCCAAATATGAACCTTATGGAAAAGTTTTGGAGTCGCTCAAGTTTATTAAGCTGTTCTTGAGTTAAATCTAGATAGCTGGCGTCGGCATAATCAAGTATGGGCAAAAGTAGCGACTCTGCTAGCTTAATTTTGGTGGCAATGGGCAGGAAGTTTTTCAGCTGCCAGAGTGATCTGGAGGAGAGAAACAAACGCCGACTCAACTCCGTTATATGGGGTCTCCAGGACAGCTCACTATCAAATATAACTCCTAGGTTTCTGACCTTATCACTGATAGGGATAAGCTTCCCATCAAAAAGAAAACTTGGCATACAGGTCCAGTCAACTTTACACAGCATCCGCGAGCTACCGATGATAATTACTTGAGTTTTCTCAGGATTCACAAGAAGTCCGTTCGATTTACTCCATTGCAGTATGCGGTCAAAGTCAGTGTTTATCGTTGCGACTGCTTGATTTAGTGTAGCAACCGGTGCCTGCGTGTAAATTTGCAGATCGTCTGCATAGAGGTGATAGGATGAAGTAAGTTCATTGGAAATTGAGTTTATAAAAACAGCGAATAATAAAGGAGATAGTACGCCGCCCTGTGGAACACCGGCAGAGAGATCACACCACGACGAATAGTCGTCATCAGCTCGAATGCGCTGTCGGCGTCCATACAGGTAACTATGAAACCAGTCGATTACTTCAGGAGATATGTTAATAGAGCGTAAGATGCCGAGTAACACTTCAAAGTCAACATTATTAAAAGCACTGCTGAAATCGAGCAGCGATAGCACAGTCAGCAAGCCATTGTCCATGCCATGCCGGATGTCATCTGTGATTTTAATGAGGGCTGTGGTGGTGCTGTGGCCAGGACGAAAACCAGACTGGTAAGGATTCAAAAGGGAATTACGGTTCAGGAAAACACTTAGCTGCTGATGAACTAAGCGTTCGAGGACTTTGGAAAGGAAAGGTAGTATGGAAATAGGACGAAATTGAGAAAAGGAAGCGGGGTTGGGTTTTTTTGGTAGAGGAGTAACCTGGGCTTCCTTCCAGGCAGATGGGAATACACAAGATGTTATGGATGTGTTAAGGATATGGGTAAGGGTAGGATTTATGACATCCAGTATGGGTAGGATCATGTTGCGACTAATGCTATCACTGCCGACAGCATTTGATGTAATGGATTTTACAGCTTTCTTAACATCACTATCAGTAAATCGACTAAAAAGAAAAGGAGAATGCTTGGGTGTTGGCTTGGACGAGATTCTTTTCAAAGTTTCAGACTTTATTACTACATCAAAGTCAGAAGTGGTTGAGAAGTGTTGATTTAAATCATCAATATTGAATTTTTGACTGACTGAGTTTTCTGTTTGTTTGCCAATCCCCAAAGAGCGTAGAAACTTCCATACTTTAGCTGGATCATCATTTTGAACTGATTCGTGAATATAACGGCGTTGAGCGTCCCTACACACTCTATTACAGCGATTACGGATGCTCACATAAGCAGCTTTGTTTGCTTCGGTTGGCTTCATTTTGTATCGAGTTTTAGCTTTAGATTTCTTGTGCATCTGCGATTTAATATCATCGGTAAGCCACGGTGCAGGCAAGTGTTTGACCTTGATACGGCGTAAAGGCGCATGAGTATCATACAGCTTCATCAAAGCAGCATGAAACACATGAACCTTATCATCAATAGTGAGTGCACTGACCACCCCAGACCAGTCAACTTCCTGAGCGTCTTTAAGTAAGGCATCTAGGCTCATGCCGCCAAAATTACGCTGCAGGATGATTTTGGGCTTAGCTTTCGGCGGATGTAAGTTATATGAGAGAAAAATCATGTCATGATAGGAAAAAGCATCCGCCGAACATTGACCATAATGAGATACGTGAGGTAGTGATGAAACCATTATTAGGTCGAGAAGAGAAGGGGATGAATTAGGGAAACGATGAGTAGCACTCAGAGGAAGTATATGTATGTTAAGGGATCTTGTTAAAGTTTCTAAAGCAGAAGAACGATGGTCTTGTTTAAGGAGGCAAGTGTTGAAATCACCCATGATGATACTATGCATATATAAAGGAGAAAACTTTTCTAGTAAAGTTTCAAAAGAGGAGAAGTAATTAATGCGAACAGACGATGCGTAAAATACTCCTAGTAAAATTTTGGTATGCGTAAGTTCTACTTCTATAAATAAATACTCACCGTTATCCGGTGTTGGGGGTTGTGAGGATGCACTTAAGATTTTGTATGCTAAATGGGAGCGCAAGTATATAGCAACACCTCCACCACCAGTACCGATACGGTCATTTCTAATTAGACGATATCCTGGCAAAGAGTATGAAGTAGAGGACAGGCAAGGTTTAAGCCAAGATTCCGAAACTAATACAGCGTGCAAATTGTTATGACTAAATGACGCCAGCATATCGGGGAAATGAGCTGGAATACTCTGAGCATTTATGTGTGCCACATTGAAATTACGGGAAAGGCCTGAAAATTGATTTTCAATTACTTCTTGTAGTGAGGATAAATCATGGTTGCTGCCATGTGAACTGTCAGATGAAGACAAACAGGAATGAAAATCTGAGTCAGAATCACTATAACTCTCATAGTTATCCATAAAATAAAATAAATACTTTATATAAATAAATTACAATTTCAAATATATAAATAATCAAATATATAATAATACACAAATATTGTTTATAAAAATACAAATCAGTCAGAATGTGTCTGCCAGGTGTGCGGATGAGATAGCTGATATGAGTATAACAACACAATAATAGCAAAAACAAAACGCAACAAATGACACAGGGCAAAAAAGTAAATTATATGAATGACATTGACAATTATGACAGAATTACAAGAAAAAGAGACTAGAGAAAAAAAAAAAAAAGGTAAACAAACCAACATAATAATAATTAAGTTAATGTAAAGTCAATGTGCGAAAACTATAAAAGAACGAAAGTTATAATAGTAATGAGATTTTTGTCATATTTTATAAATTACACAACAAGAAATGGAGTACAGAACAATTAATAAACGGAAATGTATAAAGCGGAGCGAAATAAAACAAGCAAAAGGCTTGTTTGAGAATCGCTACTTCTTAGCTCCTGCTGTTGGACGACGAGTTTTGGGAACAACTACAGGTTCTTTGGTCACAACCTGTGCTGCAACCTGGTCTAAATTAGACGAAGCGGGGAAGCTTTCCAAGTCGATTAACTTTTCGATGCGTTGGCGTGTACCGTCGCGGGCTAACACATAGATAGTGCCCTCCCGCGTCCAGCAGTTCCTCACTCCTAGGCGCTGCCTAGCTTGGATAAAGAGTTGATGTCGTCGTTTAGTTAAAAACTCCGATATGGTGATCCCGGTGCCCTTGAGCTTAGTTTTAGCAAACCAGATTTTGTTACGGTCCACTGCATCACAGAGCTTGAATAGAATAGGTCGCGGACGCTCGGCTGGAGCTGGTGCCTTACCCATTCTGTGCGACCGGCGGATGTCAGTTTCTTTGAAGCCTTCTAACTTGAGTTTTTCACAAATGATGTTAGTAACAGCAGATGTGGTATCCTCTTGTTTATTCTCAGGGACTCCATGTAACAAAAGAATTTTTCTTCTAGACCGCATCTCCACCTGGTCTACCGACTGCTGCACAAGGTCTATCTGCTCCTGTAGAGCCCGAAGAGACTTCAATATAAAGGTCTTAAAATTGTAGAAGTCACTACTCAGAGCAGAAGTAGAAGTATTTGCTGGTGCACCCTTGTGTAGTTCACCCTCCAGGGCATCCATGCGTTCAGCAAATGTTGAAGAAAGCTGATTCATAGCTTCCTGTATGGCATCCATATTGTAGGAATATGTACTTACAAGAAAAAATGTGTGTTGTGTTGTGAATTGGTAGGAGATAACACCTGACAGTTATTATTGCTACAAACTGTAAGTAATCATGTAATAATCACTCACTAATTCTTATTTAGTTAATTAAAAAGGTTAAATAATTGCACAAGTTATTTTCAAAGATGTTACCTTTTCCAAATCTACCCACCAAAAAAAAAAACACCTACTCTGTTTGTAACTAAGTATGAAGTGAATTTACTACCGATAGTCAGCGCTGACTACTCGATCGTGTCGGTCCTGATGTTGGTAGATCGAGGTTGCCTACTTTTTTTTAAAATAAGGTGTCTACCACCCCTAGTCAAGAGTATATCGCCATAATAACCTTGAGTTATGTTCTAGCATTAGTAGCCAAATTTCAGTCTCCAGGTTAAGAGAGCGGAAGCACATTAGTAACACGTTTGTTGTAACTAATGTCCATAGGCTTTGTAACTGCTTTGTCTCACGCCATTTGCCTGTCTGTTGAACTCATGTAATATAAAATTAAATAAAAAAGCTCTAGAGCGACTCAGTAAAGGAATCTATGCAGATTGTATAAGTAACCTTAAGTCCTAACATAAACCTAAGTCGACAGCTATTATAATTTTTGTGTAATATCTCTTTCGATCTTTCTGTAGGTGTATCTAGAACAGACAGTAAATATGTTGTCTCTTCTTGCTTCATATGTAAATTCCTTACAGTGGCTTGTACAGGCAGGTTGAGTATTAATTGTTAATATGGTTTGATTTGATTGATGTTTGTTAGAAACAATGTGATTTGATTGTCCTCTTACCTTCTCAGGAACTTGAGCACAAGATCCTTGTCCTTTGGCGTTACCCTGCGGATGGTGTAAGAGGGTTGGGTCATGCTGCGAGGCCGAAGATTGAGCTCCGAGAGCTGGGCTGGGAGCTCGTCGGCGAGCTGTGAAAAAATATCTCATTAGTTATTGAAATATCCTATATTATTATCGAGAAACTTTGTGGGCATGGGTGGATTTTTAAGTGGTTTCTATGTGGTGAATAATTTCGTAATTATTTCTTAATGCTTTGTTTGCGAGAATAGTTTCGTTTTAGCTGGACTGTGGGTTAATGAAATCGGATGGTCGTTACTTTTGTGTAAAAAGGGTTGAACGTATTTTGATGATACTTTTTGGGAGCCCGGCTATTAGCCCCTTCTCTCACCCCGCTACTTCCTTATAAAGAATACTTCTGTCTCAGAAGAGGAAGTGAAGGTATCTTCTACTTCTTATTCATACTTATTGCCTCCCGATCACAGCCTGAACCACAGCCGACAACAAACCTAAACTACTACCAACTACTACAGAAATTCAAGCAATCCTTGTAAGAATGGAGAAAGAACACAATTTTCTGCGCCGGCCTTTCGTAAGAGATGACAAAACCACCCACAGCCAGGATGTACGATATTTGCTCATCTGGATGGCCACCACCCATGCTCTAGGGTATGTCACCATAACAACCTTGAAATGTGTTCCAGGATTAGTGGCCAGGTTCCAGTCACCCTTTAGAGAACGACGGCACATATAAACTATAGTACCTTTGGTAAGTTTCCATATGCGATGGTAACCGCTTTTCATCAGGTGAGCCCTGTGTCTGTCTGCTAAACTCGTCTAATAAAAAAACTACATCGAATACAACAACAATTGTATTAAATTTAGACAATTATTATAATTGTTTTGTAACATTTATGCTAGAAAATATTTTAAATAGAATACCACCCAAGCAGTTAATTAGCATAAATTAAATCTAACTACTAGCAAGCGAGTGTTTGAAAATGTATAATATTCTAATTATTTATTTTATTACTAGGTAATAACTTGATTCCATATAGCACCTTAACGGTAATTTCCGCTGATAATGGTATTGAACCCGTGGCCGCTATTTAAGGTTGAAGCTGACACCTACAACTACCTACAATTAGATAAATACTAGAAGTTGCTAAAGTGAAGGTTATTTGTCATTTTAGAGAGGATAAGAAACAGGGATGCCCAAATGCTCCATCTGCCGTTCCACTAGGCGACCGACCGAATATCATAATTGTAGATCACACAACGCTCACAACGACACATGTCAAGAGGTGAGTCAAAGTGGGCGTTGACCACAGAGCATTAATTATCTCAACCTTTTGATATTGAAAAGGCGGGATTTTCAAATTAACCAATGACATTCGTGTGTTTCGTCGTTTATTACATCAACGCCCCGTAATTCGTTCCACTAAAGTGTAATTGTAACGTCTGCAAGCAGGTGGAACGGTCGTGACCGTGGTCGTGGACTTCTGGAACTTAGCCTTAGAAGACTTAAACTAAAATAACAATAGAAGCGTCAAGTCTGATGTGGCGATATTCTGTAATGTAGTAAAATGAATATTTTTATTTACAGGAATTAAACGTGATAATAATGACAGCTCGAGCGTCCATTTACAAGGGCACAGACGGTATACCAGCCACGCTTGACCAAGGCGGATTTGTGTGTTTAACACGTCGGTTCTAAAAATGAGCAGGTTTGGTCACGATTTTTTCCTTTTACCATTAGCACGTGGTAACCGCAACAATATGCACATTATGTCAGAAAACTACCTAAATGGTGTATAATTTCCGGTCAGGAGTCGTACCCGCGCCCTTTGAGTCCAGTACGCGATTGTGCTAACCATTTAATTAAGTTGCCAAAGATTGTGGTAACCAAATTAAAATGTAATGAAATCTTTATTTGTATGAAACATGAAAAACAAGGTTTTATGATATACTTAGAACATGTTTCGACATTTACTAGCACACAAATATTGTTCAAAACTAATATGGTTTATAAACATTATGTATTTTTATTTAATAGACGTGTACAATTTGTTGCACAATTTTGTCACCTTTGTGTCAAAGTTAAATACAATTATACATTTTATGAATGTCACTTTAATTAATTGTCAAATATGTTGAATAATGATCGCATGTTGGTAATAAAATAATAATATTAAAACAAATTTATATGTCATTTGATCTAATTCAATAATTGTGATACCCGATAAAACATTTTTCATCCAGCCATGAAAATAATTTTCTTTCAAATTGTTTGAGAGGTAATTCTCTTATTGATGCTGGTATTCGATAAAGATGCTGTTTTATTTACAGGAAGATCTAAAAATAATTATACTTCAACATGTTTCATCAATTGCTTAACCGACATCCAAATTTTAATGGTTATTTAAGTGTGCTACTATAAGCCTAAGACGCAAATTATAAAGTTAAAATCATCTTATAAAACGAAGTAAAAAATTGCATATTATTAAGATTTTCAAAATTCATCCAAGCTATAAAAACGCTTATCTAAAAGTCATGTAAACACAATAGATAATATAAAACTATTTGGTTTTAAATTGCTGTTTTAGTAATTCTTTTACTGTGTTTGAAAATTTACACAGTTTTTATGAGACAATTTCATTTTATAATTTCGCTTTATAAGCCTTGTCGGATTGTATTTCTCCACGGAGTTTAATTTATTATTGAATGATGCAAAGTAAGAACTGTGTTAACGCACAAACGCACAAATGTTGTTGTAGGTTTTTAAATCTTATTATTCACTTTCACTTGCCCTAGCATCGGTTGAATTTTGGCCTATTATATCTATATATATAAAAGAAAGTCGTGTTAGTTACACTATTTATAACACAAACCGGCAGTACCGATTTAGCTGAAAATTGGTGGGTAGGTAACTTAGAACCAGGAGACGGACATAGGACGGAATTTTTATCCCGTTGGAATCGGTAGGTGCCGCTGAAATCGGGTTCTAGAATTCTCCTAATCACTTGGACCGATTTTGGTGTTTTTGTTTTTGCGTGTTTGAGTGGGTCCCCGGATAGTTTAAATCCACAATTGGAACCGGTAGGTGGCTCTGGGATCGGGTCCTAGATTTTTATTTTTTCAGAGCAGGACAGCGTCTGCCGGGGCCGCTACTGATATCATATAAATTAACCTAGGAGTTTCATAGGCTACAACATGACGCTATATACCATGGGAGCGGGACAAAGCGCGGTTAAACCGCACCGGGTTATTTATAAATATAAATTATAATATACAATAGCTGATTTATACACCCTGGCGCCTAATTTAATGATGGGTATATCATACTAATCATACACTTTGCCTATCGACGGTTGAATTTTGACTTTACTTGTGTCAAAGCTTATGTCTAATTGTAACCGATAGTAAGGCAAATACACCTCCGGTAAAATATAGGAACAGGCTATATGACAGCCCTGCCAGGCTATTTGAATTACAACAGTATTTTTTGTTTTTTTTCATTGCGTCAGTAAAATAAATTAAATTTAGTATCAGGGAAGAATTTAGTTGTAGATTTGAACTGGAATAAATTCGTTCCAGAAATAAAAGAGTCTTTTAAATTAAATTCAAGCGCTACCCGTTATCACGAGCGTGTTATAAAGGTAAAATAAAAAAAACATTAATTAATAGTACGTAATATCTTAATCTAACAAAGACATTAGTTATATTAAATATCATAAATAATAACAAAAAATTAAGTTCTTTATTTATTCTATTGTTTAAAGTCTTCCTAATTTTTAAATTATACAAAATTAATATACCGTAAGAAGCTTGAAAAAGCTTTGAAACAAAAAGATTTAGTGTTAGATTATAATCCGTTATACATACATTAAAGGTTAATCATATACTAATAGCTGAGTTAAAGACATTTATTAATTTTTAAAATTAAACTAATATAAAATTATTTATTAACTACCTTCCAGTCAAGATAGACTTATATAACTCCTATTCATAATACAACGTTTTTCAATAATTCTTTAACGGTTAAGTTTGTTCAACTTTGGAATATATTGCCTGTTGGTGTCAGACAAGCAAAATCTTCTAACAACATTTAAGAACATGGTCAGGAAATATTATCTGCAATATAATGATATTTAATTTTATATAATAAGTATTATATTGCATATAGCTATATATTTATTATTTTTAAATAGTTGCATTTTATCACTATATTTTGTATATGTATAGGACTTATATGTATTTGAGAATATAGCATAGTTATATATTTATTATTTAAATTTCAGTAATCGGACAATAATTATGTGTACCACTATCGCCACTCTTAATCAGCAATATTCTTGCCACGGGTTGTCTGGAAGAGATCACTCTTTAGCGATAAGACCGCCCTTTGTACACAACTAGAATAATACTAGTTTCTAAGGTTGAATGTAATGGTGTAAATTAAAGGGCTATCTTTCCATTTATCTATCTAATAAAGTTACATCATGTTGATGCTAAAGTTTACCATCAAGAAACCTGGACAAAACTATCGTCAATATGTAAAATCCGTCAATCTGCCTTCGACTAGTATAGGGTAAAACCGATTAACCTTTCAACTGAGAGACTGTGTTGTGAATCTTTTTTTTTAATTCAAACCAGCAGTCACTTCCTCCTGAATCCTCTCCGGATCTCTTAATATATGGTAAATTCTTAATAAATGAATGTGATATATTTCATTTATCCATACATGACCTTTTTCTGTGAGTTGATTGGCACTTGGCTAATTTTTGTATTCGCTAGAAATTTATTCATTCTGTTGCTTATCAAGGAACATATCATAAGATTTTTTTGTAATTCTAGTAGGTGTCAATATAGTATATAAAATATTCTATACGCATGTCTGAAATCACGTGAGTTTATTACATTATGAACAGTACTGCATGCACTATACGAAATTTATGCAGGAACCAAAATAGCATTATTAAATGGAATTACTACTAAATAGTTCCTATCGCAATTTATTATATTTAATATTGTGACTTGATACCTAATCACGAAACCCCAGTGCCGGTGAACGCAATGCAAGTTGCTTAAGTGCTTTTAAGAACTTTGCTTTGTCCATTTTAGACGTGATTAAGACTATCTTGTCATTTATCTGGGTTACATGAAGTAATGCTACGGAAAGGGCTCAAGTTTTAAAGATTTTATGATCTCGTCTTTTTTGTGATTTGATTTTTATAATTTGTTTTACATACATAAAACGTATACTCGCACAGTAGAATTGCCACCAACCTGGTTACCAATGTGGAATACTCTTACAAGTTTTTTGAAAAATACAGCATTTTAGCAATACGACGAGATCGTGAGTGTTTGAAGGTGTAGGTAATAAAAAGTCACGAGCTTCAGGAATAAAGAATACGACTCAAGGCGGACAGTAAAAAGTTATCTATCTAATTAGATTCCAAAATTAGTAATGAATTTTTTTAAAGCTTAATATAATAAGTAGAAATAATCTATCACATAACAATTTGCATTTTAATTTGGATTCATTCATATGTGTTACAGCAATATGTAAAGCTGGGTATCTATGTTCGCACACCAATTTTGCTCCGTGCATCCACAACTGCATTCGGGAATACGGCATGCGCTAGTCTACAGGTAATACGCACGAATAGATTGATGTCCTAAATTTTCGCACAAAAACCGCCACCTATTAGAGCGCTGAGAGCAGAGCGCACACTGTTGTATGCTGCAGGGCGTAACGCGTAAAGCAAACGTATCCACTATAGGAGTGCTTGCAGGAGCGCGGACCGCAAGAGGTTTGCGAACATAGTGAATATATCCAGCTTAAGTATTTAAAGGCCTAGTACTTGTTTGGCGTAGCCTAAATGGCGCTCTGTTGTTCGTGCCTACCCCGTAAGGGACCTGGTGTGAAGTTATGTATGTATGTAAGTCTTTTAAAAAATATGAATCACGCTAACAAGAATTATTTAAAAAACCAGAAATGTGTAGATACAGCTGTGTTTATTCATAATGCGAATAGACAGAAATCGTAACTTATACTGACTTTAATGTATTCTACAGAACAAAATGAAATAAAATTTACCTCCACGAACAAAATAAAAATAAACATACATGTTTGTTTTTATTTTCTTTTTTGAGGTAAAACGAGTGAGGTAAGAATGGAAATGAAAGTATTATGCCGAAATATTATGAACGATCACTCGAGACTAATAAGCAATGACTCGATAACTTTACAACACTAACTTTACGATTTATACAAGCCCTTAACATACCGATCCGTACTCCAGTTGTGAAACCTTGGTCGATTGCGATATTATGCAAATCTGTTTTGTTTGTATAAGGAAATGATTGAATGAATCTATCATATTTCATTAAATGCTTTATTAAATACGATTATTTATTTACGACATTGACATCAGTGCTATAACGAGATTATTCTGCATAAAAACCGGATGATAGACAAAGTTACTTACACTGTAATAGTATAATAAGTATGGAAACAGCATACCTATTCTAAGAACAAAATAAAAAAAAGAACAAATATATCCAAAAAACTTCGCGACTAGCAAACAATGTAAATTAAAAATTGAATTTTGAGCCATATTTTCAGTTCGACTTTGGCCTCGTGCGTATTTTATTGAAGATTATTTTTAAACCTGTTTTAAGCCTGTTTCTTTATTTTATTTTTTTAATTTAATCATGCCTAGATATAAGTTATTAAAAGCATCCTTTCCAGACTTCCTTCCTTCCTCCATGGTTGCCTAGAAGAGATCATTTTAATGCCTGTTGTTTTGCCGTTAAATGGATGTAATTATTCGTTCTGTAATTGCTTACTTGTTGAACAATAAAGTATTTTCTATTCTATCTATGAATACATTTCAGTTTTTAAATAAATTTAAAAATGTTGACAAATTGAATATTAAATAAGCTATATTATTACTCTACTGAAATCATCAATTATATAAGAAATCTGACTATCCAGGCAGATATAATGAATGATACATATACTTATACACATATACTTTTTTATGTATATCATAATTTATGTAATTATAAAAGTATATTATTGTTTGACTGAATATAAATCATATATGTAACTGAATTTAAAAAAGATATTGTATTACTCATACGTATAGTACAAATATATGAAAGAAAATTATTTACAGTTTCCAAGCAAGGGTCAAAAGATCATAAATCGTTGAAGCTATTTAAAAAAACAACTGGAATAGACTATATAAAAGATGGAGAACACGTTACGGTTAATAATTTGAATTTTAAAAGTAGTTTTATTCGAACTAAAAAAATCGAAGGAAACTCAAAGCGCTCTTGACATTTTACAGAGATAATAAATACATCTAGCATTGTTTTAACTTTAATATATTTTTTTGGTTCAAAAGTTAAAAATATAATTAAAACAACTGCTAAAATGTATTTATTAGCTCTGTAAAATGTCAAGAATACAATATATTAAACTGGACATTTTATAATTTATACGTATTTACATAGTACAATGCAAATTATAAAAGTTAAGTTAAAATAATTTGCATTGTTCTATAGGTTGATAGTCATGATTCTCTATCATTAATATGAAATTTACTTTGTTGAACCTATGAATTGTATATCGAATTTAGGGACTTATATTACGTATAATAAGCTTCCGACAAAGAGCTGCAAGCATAGCCTTTTATAATGTCTACGATTTCTACAATTTAAATATTTCGATCAGAGAATATGCCTCATGGCACTATAAAAACGCACTTAAATACTGCCCCGGTCAATGCAGATATATTTATTATAGGACTATTGAGATAAACTTGCAATGGAGGTTGAAATTTTTAGGTGTAATGTTCGAAGTACACGAATTATATTATTCATACGTTTATAATGCTCTTTAAATATGTTTAGTCTTTTATTTTCTTGCATTTATGTCTTGGGTATTCTAGCATATCTAGAACGAAGAGAGCTACTATGAGCTTTTTAATCTGGTATCACCGTTTTACTTCCGCGTGGATGCGGTGTCATATACACTCTATAGCCTTTTGCTTCCAATCAGAAATATATAAGGGTTCTAGAACATTTTTTACGTTGCGGAACTGTTGAGGTTTTCGTGCTGCTTGTAGCATAGATATTCTGCTTAATGATTCTGCGGAGCTTTTAAGAATTTGTTGCCCTGTGTAGGATCTTTAACATTACAAATGTCTATAGGTGGACGTGATCAATTTCTATCGGATACTTGCTTGCTGTCCACCAAGCTATAAAAAAGATTTTGTGCTATTTTTTGTCACTGTTATGTCCCAGGGATAATGTTAGTTTTATAGTGATTGTGCCACGTAGATAGATGTAGCTAATGTGTTATTTAAGATGCGATATTTTTATTAATTATATTAAACATTGACTGATAACGTATGGATAACTAATGTAGGTAATCATAATAATTAACGGCGTTATTTTTCAAATCTATAAGTAAGGCGCAGTCGGTAATATTAACACAGATGAAAAAAGTTTATAAATTAAGTGAAACTCTATAACATTATCATTTTCAATCATCACGTTATTATTTATAAAGCTATTTTATATCTAAAATTATTTTTATGCACAATTTAGCTTAAAAATTAATAAAAAATTTCATGAATTTAATTCGCATTTATATTTCACGGTGAATAAACCCTAAGCTTCCTAGTGCAACAACTATCAAATAAATATGCATTGATTTAATGTTGCTTAGTTTAATACAGACCGAGTCACGACTGAGGTGTGAAGTATTGAATCGTTATTTATTTTTAATTTTGAATGCTGTCATGTGTTGCGTCACCCAATGAATGTTTTCTTCTGAACATTGCTCTCCTTAAGTTACCATGTCATATGGTACAACGATTTTCCACTCTTTTTCCTTTTGGTTTCCCTCAGCCATTCCTTTTCGGCAACCTTATGGTGGTGCCAAACCATGTATTTTAAATATACTCTGTAGTAAATTAGCACAACTAGGCTTAAATAAGGGTGGTAATTTAGTAATAAGTAAAAGTGTAACAAAGTCGTTCCGTTTTAGTCCTTAAAATCGGGTTCGTTCAGTCTCTAGTGCTAACTAATAAAAAAATTGCTCTGGATTTTGGTTAACTAATATATGTAGAGCGTTTCACAATACTTCATAAATTGATTGCTTGTAGTACTTGAAATAGGTTTTCACTATGTAATAGACAGAGTTAAAACACTAGATCCGCTTGAGATGTTCAATATTTATTGCGGTTTTTACTGCATAAATCAATTAATACGTGTTCAATTACGTAAAACACATTATAATGATACCTACGGGTATTGTACTATACTGTAATGCGGCAGAAAATTTTTGATAATGTATCGTCACATTAGGTTAAACATATAGGTTTTAGAGTTTCACCTAATAGTCCAAAGGAAAGGTTTTTAGGGGTTGGCACTTTTTATAAGCTTAGTGTTGCATATATCCATATCTATATAAACTTAAATAAAAAAGTCATCCAGAAACATTATTATGGCTTTGAGATCAGTGTAACGATATCATTAGATATTGGACATTGAAAAAAATTGATTTTGTTATTCAATCGTATAAAAAAATATTGGGCATTGACGCCATGTCAATTCATTAGTGATTTTTGTCCATGATTAACCATGTTTGTTGGCGCCACTTATTTCCAAATTAATAATTGTGTCTTGGGTTTATAGCGCCTTGCAACCCCCGTATGTTTCCGCGGCGCGTGAGTTCAGTACGTTGGCAAACGCTACGCCACCGCGACGCACATAAATAGTATCGCACCCGCCTTTATACAAAATACAGCCAATTAGCTATCGAGGATTTCCGCATCCAATCAAATACTTGGACATTCGCCTGAAACTATAAAACTTTAGTGTCAGTGTATCAGCGTCCCTTGCGCCCCAGGGGCTCGTGTAGAAGGACTTCACCTTTATCGCGACGCAGCGGCAGAACCCTAAACCAGCGCTGTAGTGGGCTGGTGGCTGACTGCGAGGTAAGTGCAAGTTTCTATATTCTCCGGGCACCTGTTCTTGATTGGGGAATAAGGGGTGGCCATACATTGAGCACATAACCCCCCAACCGCGGAGACTGCCTGATTGCGTCTCCATATCTTTTTTGGTACCTTCGAGCCGATCCTTATTTCTGGCACCTTTAAGCCATATACCGCTATATTGTATCCTTATACTGGTCCTTCGAAATCTATTTTATAATTTAATATACCTAATTTATAGGTTTTTTCTATGCTAAATCCTATTCGTACCGCCCTATTAAATTATTTTATACCTCCTTATTTTATTATTTCACCGCTTTAGGCTATTGCAGCCATAATAAACTTCTAATTATAAGAGTTTATTAAGTATTCGAGTAGCGCAATATACATGTAACTTATACTAATTGCTAGGAAAGTGCATTATATTCATACTCAATACACCGCATAGGTATTGCACCTTATTTGTCCCATATTTATCGCATTTATATTTATATTACCGCCTTATATACGTATATATACTTATATATTATTGATTTATATTAATTTCATATCGCAATATACATTTATTTCATAAATTAATACGCAAATTTATAAATCGATATATTTAATTCTCGCGCTGTAGGTAGTTTGTAATCGCGTAAGTCGCATCGCCTCGCTTGGCCACCGCTTACACTCGACCGCGGCTACTCATCGCAATTACAAAGTTGACCCGCAGATCTTTTACCTTTATAATTATAACTCACGTATTTATAAGTTTCCAAAATGACTACTAGAGGTAAAGAATTTTCGGTAGTAGATGCCGAATTAACCATTTTGGAGAGTAAGCGTAACGCAATATTTGAATACTTCCAAGAAATATACGACGAATATAAATCCCTACAACCTAGTGATAAAGGTTCTGTAGAAAGTTTCCTTGGAGCAACGTCGAATATTGAGAAACTTAGATCCGAATTTACGGAAGTTTTAGATAATTATAATAAGCGTTTACTAGTTATAAACCCATCCGCTAAACCTAGCTACAAAAGTTTAATTTCGTTTGAGCAGTTGTACAGCCGTATCAAGTGCCTTAGGAATCAGTTCTCGTCAGAGTCGTCATCGCAAAACACCGCGCTGACACGAAATAGGCCCGCACTACCGCCTATAGAATTAGTCGCATTCGACGGTGATATTCGTTCGTGGCCAGTTTTTTATGCAAGCTTTAGGTCGACTATACACGAGAATGCATCGCTTACGGATTCTGAAAAACTTTATTATCTTTTGGGTAAAATTAGTGGCAAAGCACAAACTGCTTGTGCCGGCATTACGCCGAGTGCCGAAAATTATAATTTAATTTTACAAACGCTTATAGATAAGTATGAAGATAAGCGAATGTGAGCTTCGACTTATATAAATCAAATATTTGAATTTAAACAATTAACTTCCGCATCCGCAAATAATTTCGATAACTTTTTAGATAATTTTGTAACCGCCGCTAGGGCTTTAAATAATTTAAAATTAGATAATCTATCAGATTTAATTCTTTTACAAATCGCTTTAAAGAAACTTGATTATGAAACTGTTCGATCTTTCGAAATGGAAAATAGTTCCACCGCCATACCTTCGTTTAATAACTTAGTTGATTTTATAACGAACCAATCTAAAATATTACAACGCACCCCGACTTCGTCAATTGCGACGAGAAGGGTTGAAAGTACTAACAAACCTCGCACAAGTAATATTCCAAATATACAAAGTTTTGTTAGTACAGTAAATGAAACTAATTGTTTATGTAAAAATTTACATCATTCACATTTATATAAATGTATTTTATTTAATAACATGTCTCCCGAGACTCGCTTTAGCACCGCTAAGGAACACAATGCGTGTATAAATTGCCTTAGTCTAAAACATAGATCCTCAGCTTGCAATTCGAATTCTCATTGCATGGTTTGCAAGAAAAGACATCACAGTTTATTACATTTTAATCCAAGTCCGCCTCAGGAAGTCAGTTCTAACTCCGCAAGTACAACCGGGATTAATTCGGAACAAAATATTTCGAAAGAAAATATTAATTTAAATTCGCATGTGCCGAGCCTTAGTCACCGCACCAATGTAGTATCGCTTTGTTCAACATCCATGCCCGCGTCGAACACTGTTGCCGCGCACGCAGCCGCAGTTTTGCCGAGCGATGAATGTCGTACCGTTTTGCTTGCAACTGCGCAAGTCATTATCTATGACAGCTCGGGTCGTGCGCATACAGTACGCTGCCTAATAGACAGTGGCTCGCAGTGTAACTTTATAACAGACGAATGTTTTAATCGATTAGGTATTGTACCTGACGAAACACCTTATACATCTGTTAAGGGCATAGGAGGTTCGGAGCAAGTTATTAAGGGTTTGTCACAATTATCCTTTTTCTCTCGCTTTGATAAAAATTTAAAATTTAATGTCAATACTTTAATTGTCGATCGCATTACTGGTTGTTTACCAACCGCTTTTATAAATTTATCCGTGCTTCCACATTTGGAAGGCTTACCGCTCGCCGACAGTACGTTCGCGCGGCCGGGCCCGATTGACATGCTCATCGGTGCCTCGGTATTCCCGCACCTGCTGCTGCCCAATGTCGTCAGTTCCGACGCCGTTGGTCCAGTGGCAGTAGAAACCGTTTTAGGTTACGTAGTTATGGGAAATACGCTCACTACAACTGTTACGTGCTGTGCACATGTGACATCGTGCTGCTCTGTGGAGCGACCTCAGCCCATGGAGAGTTCAATTAAAAATATAATTGAACTTGAGAAGTGCTCTCAAGTTCAGTCTCAGCGTCAGTGTGACGTTGAGGCTCACCGCGCCACCACTACATGTGACTCATTATGTAGTCAAAGTATGGTTACTTTACATTCGTATATAGACACTTTAAGTGATACTTTTAAAACCGCTCTCTGTCACCTTCCTTGTTCGGAAGGAAAGCCTGAAGCTTTGTCTAAGTTGCAAGCCATATCCCATCCAGTAATCGACGACAATAGCTGTCAAGGTTATATTTCAGCCGCACCTGCAGATGACTCATCAGCATCTATCAGTGCAATAGATGGTGATTGTCAATTTCGTTATTTATCAACCGCTAAATTAAATTCATCCTTCAAAAACAACGGCCCACCTTGGGCCTCTTTGCCTTCCACTGCGTGGCCTCTTAAAAGAGTCGACCACGTACCCGCCGGAGAGGTTGAAAGTAAATTGAGCGCAAGCCCTTTAATGTCCCGCGTAAATGAAAATTGCATTTTTCTTCCACTCCCCGCTCGCTCTTCTTTATGGAGCCAATTATCAAGAAATAATGTTGTATTAAAATTTATAATACTTCGTCCGCGTACTTCGTCTTTACGTACACTTATTACCGCAAACAACTTGAAGTTCGTACGAAATAATTTTTTGCGAAGTAGGAATAGCCCGCCAAAGCGACACCCTGACATCATACCGTCTCAGGATACTGTGGAAAATGTATTAATTGCGTATTTCTGCCCTTTGTTGCAAGTAAAGCAGCAAGTCTGGGCTCCATTCGCGAATGGTATCTTTCGTCAGCGCGTTCACCGACGTAATGTACGCTTTAAGTCAAAGGTTCCTTTAGCTATTCTGTTGAACGCTAACCTAGTAGATACTCGAGTACAACGTGTTACTATAGGTTTTACGCACACCGACTACGTCGATGCAGAAGTAACTTTAAATTCTCTTTTATGCTATCATAAAGTTAGGGTTCGCACAGGATTATTGTGCGTAAATATCACGTACGCTTTTACTTTACTTTAGACTTTTTTAACGTTACCGCATTTAGTAATTATTTAAATTATCGCTTTTATTTTTATCCGCACTTAATGTTGTACCGCTCTTTAATAGACGTACTCTATTAGTCAAAATAGGGTAACTTTTCTGGAAGGGATGGACCCTCGTTTATTGTAGTTACCTGCACGTTTTGCAAGTTCCGGATAAGGGCAACCTGTCTGCTGTTCTTATGGCACTTGGCACGGTTGTGTTAGCCAAAAGCGACAGCGCTCCGCTATTTTTATGGTTGCTAAGTATAGTAGATAGGTTTCATCCTTCCAAGGAAGATATTACCCGCGTAGCTTCAGTACGAACTACCAATGGAGCTTTCTTGCGTTCTGTAGTGCGACTATGTCCGCTACCGAACCAGTAGTTCCCATATATTATATTTACCGCAGCATTGGTTGGTTGTTAGTTGAACAACCACCAATTTACCTTATCTTAATTACGCTTATTTTATTTATTTTCACTTTTATTTATGTATTGTATCTCACGCCTACTACATCCGCTATAATCTATTATTTTTATGTTTATATTTCCGCTTTGTACAAGTAAGTACATCCCTTCTCTTTTTAAAGGCAACCCTTTAAGGGCGGGAGTAATGTTGGCGCCACTTATTTCCAAATTAATAATTGTGTCTTGGGTTTATAGCGCCTTGCAACCCCCGTATGTTTCCGCGGCGCGTGAGTTCAGTACGTTGGCAAACGCTACGCCACCGCGACGCACATAAATAGTATCGCACCCGCCTTTATACAAAATACAGCCAATTAGCTATCGAGGATTTCCGCATCCAATCAAATACTTGGACATTCGCCTGAAACTATAAAACTTTAGTGTCAGTGTATCAGCGTCCCTTGCGCCCCAGGGGCTCGTGTAGAAGGACTTCACCTTTATCGCGACGCAGCGGCAGAACCCTAAACCAGCGCTGTAGTGGGCTGGTGGCTGACTGCGAGGTAAGTGCAAGTTTCTATATTCTCCGGGCACCTGTTCTTGATTGGGGAATAAGGGGTGGCCATACATTGAGCACATAACCCCCCAACCGCGGAGACTGCCTGATTGCGTCTCCAATGTTGTTAACCAACTGCACGTGCCAATAAATTCGGACAGTCGCCGTGTTCAAAACCGATCTCCATTAAAGACAGCAATTAATCACTACCATCAATGCCACAATGCTCAGCAGTGATCAAACCACATAGAAGAAGAAACCCAACATCATTGTGTACCAGCATATATGTATAACGCACTTTTTTCTAAATCGTATCCTTGTAAACCCTGCAGTTCATGAGAAAAGTTTCTGTGACTTGTATAAATATACGGACTAACCAGACATGACCATTTCATGAAGGTTTCGTTTTGCTACAGACCACTAAAGGATTGGAGAATAGAACACAATTTGTTTTAACCTAAGTGATATAGGATTATCTACCAGGATATAAATTATTCGAGACGTTCCATATAAGTTTACAATATAATGTTCAGTAACGTGTCACATGATTTGCTATATTCCGGAAGTCAATCAGAGTTTATGGCTGCACTTAGTTATTGTTGGTCTTACTAGTCACGACGTTATTAGTCATGCGGCAGTAGACCTACCGGAAGCATCTACGGTATGCGCTACACCTTATTAGGTATTATCTATGACAATGAATCAATAAATATATTAAATTTAAAAAAAGTACATGTTCGCACTTCCTTATTAATGTATAGTAAAGTAATTAGTGCGTTGAACGCAAATATATATGTATCTATTCCTGTATCTTTTAATTATACAACTTTAATTATTATTGAGTCAGTAGATAGATAACGCTTTATTGCTCACCAAGAAAACAAATACAAAACAAAATGCATAATTACAACACTTCTTGGCAAAACAACAGGCGGCCTTATCGCTAAAAGCGATCTCGTCCAGGCAACCTAGCTTAAAAGAAATTCTTAACTAATCTGGCGATGTAGGTGGAGCAGAAAAAGATAGGACTGTACAATTTAAATATACATACTTACACTATTTCAACTAGACTATAATATTTATTTATTTACTCAGTAGTATAAATATGTATGTAAAATAGTAACTTCTAAAGGCCTACTTGGCCAGCCATGCTCCTTAAACTTAAAAGTTCTGGCTTCATTCCCTTACAATATGGTATTTTAAATAAAATTTCCGTTCTTCTAGCGTAAAGATCGGCCGCGGAGTAGTCCGTGGTATACTTACTACCCATAAACACAAGCATATATCGCTAAGCTTGGAAACGTAAAATATCTATGTTTGCATGCCCATTTGTAGTTTATTATTTTTATACGTACTAGAGCTTTTAAGCATATTTACTATTTTAATTTGTAGTAGAGTTTTCGACGTAGGTAATTTCGTGTTCGTAATCTACAGCATCGTATTCCTAGTCAAATATAGATTTTTCTGGAACGTAATGCATCTCGCAGTCAGCTCAGCCCCCGTAGCCAGCGAGTAGACTAAAAATGTAAGGAACTGACAAATCATTGTGCTGTTATGTCAGTATTCAGTTAGCGCTAATGTGACTTGCTTACTGGGGATGGACTTTAAATAAAATACGTATAAGTATAATGAATGTAGTTTTAATCGCGTTAGCTTTGAATACGTACCTTAAGGTAAGTATTTAAAGCTAACGCGATAGTATCGAGACACTATCAATAGCATAGCGATACCATTCCTAATATAAAACATATCCAAACTGTATCTCCGTTGAAAGTTTAAATATCGAAATTCATAGTAATAATAATTCTCAATCAAGAAAAAATAATATTTTGATCTTGATCACGATGTTACTGATATGTGGCGTCTGGAGTCAACTAGCACTGTGCCGATAATTGTCACCGTCAACGGCCTTATAGCGAAGACCCTCGAGCATCACTTAGAGAGCCGGGTGGAGAGCCAGATACAGAAGGAACTCTTGGATACGATGCATATAGTGAGGAGATTCTTGTATGGAGCCCTAACCACAGGTATTGGAACCCCAGGCCCCGCCGCCGATGGACATCGGTCTTTTTTTAATATGTGTTTTTTATACAGTATTTCAAGAAAAAGATAATTAATTTGATATGAAATAAATATATTCTAAAATCATTTCCAAGGCTTTCATTAAAAGCCAGAAGTAGTAACTATTATTGTCGTTATGTATGCATTATTCTGACAATATGATCCAATTACGTCTGTAATATTCTTGTTAACATTTCGAAACATATACTTCTTTATTGCCCTACTTAAGTATATGAGCCAAGGTGTGCCATGTAAAGATTACTATACGTTTTGTTTATGGTTGCAGTTCTAAAAATTACCATCTGATGAACTTTTATCTGTAACTCCCGATATATATATTTTGACGAAGGCCTTATTAGTCAGGTCAAGACATTGTGAAATGACATCATATAATTAATAAGTTGTTTCTTTTTATATACAATAAATAGTAACAGGTCATAACTGCTCATAGTGTGGTGAATGACATACGGTGTCAAAACGTAAATACTGACGTCGACGAAGGGAATGGTCCACAAAAAATTACTCAACAGGCCGTATGAATAGAATAAGAAAAGATGATATCCGTAAGAGAACAGCGGTCAGTGATATAGTTCGTAAATTAGCGAGTTGAAGTGACAGACGGTCGGTCTCGTCTGTTGCAGGGTCAACGGCCCATGGAACTAACGTAGAAGTTATATCATAGACTGGAGACTGTGTTTCGGTAAACGTATAAGCTACTGACTGATGTTCGTCGTAAGGTTGCCGGCGGTAGCTGTATGAGGAAGGCGAGAAGAAACTGGGATATGTGTCGTAGACTTCGGGAGTCTAGTATCTACTAGATCGGTTGAAGAAGAAGCAGAGAAAACGGCTCATAAACGCTAAACTGCTGCGCTCGAGTCACTATAGCTTTAAGACAGCGGAGCTAAGAGAACTAACATTATAATAATTTTTTATTGTATTATTCTAATTATTATTTATCAATGATACCTCGGGTATAAATTAATGATTTAAATGTTCTAATGTCAATGACTTTTAGAATAGTTCTTTGCCTAGGTATTGTTTGTTTATAATTTAATTTCTAAAGATATCACGTTGAATAATGAGGTTATAAAGATAATTTTACATTTATAATTTTAAAAAAACGATTAATATTCATAAGTCTATGCTAATTAAGTATTGCATTATTATTAGTTGATCTTGTTAGTTAGTTTCGGTTAAGTAAGTTAATAAGAAACCCGTCATCAAGTATTCATAGTTAAGTCTCATTATTTATTCAGGAATAAATTATCAATTTTATTTTTTGATATGAGAATAGTCATTATAGAATCGCCATGTTTGTGAAAAATAGTTCATGTGCATTCTCGTGTGCTTGAACTAAAATTATAATAATGTTCCTTAAGATTTATTTTGTTTAACAATAGAGAAATACCTATTCATTTTCAAATTCGTAATATGTTCCCCCCTCAAAGTTTTGAATTAGGGGTGACAAACTCTGAGATTATTTTTTGGAGAAGCTGGCAAACAAGCAGACGGCTGAGCACATGAAACGAGTTTACCGTCACCTATAGATATTTGCAGCTTTTAGGATTGGCTAAAGAAGATGAGATAGAAGAATGATCCTGACACTCATCCAGGTGCGTACAGCCCTGGTCTGGATGAGCAGCGTCGATCTTCTGCCGCATATCTGGATGGTAACGCGCTGAATGACAGCGTAATTATATCTCTTCTCATCAAAAAAAGTAGGATAGAGGCAGGTGGCACATTCACCGGAATTCTCATTCATCGCACGAAACACGTTTAGCTCATGGCTAGCCGTTTCACACCGTAATTCTATGAGAGCGTATTAGACCAACCGGGCCGGCCCTAACAGCTGTAATCAAGATAATATCCAACATGGTTCTACCAAGTTTATTGGAAATAAAAATATTTTTCTTTTAATATGTTGAATGAATTGACTGAGTGCCAATAATTGGGCGGGCTGCCAGCAATGATATAGTTTTGAGATTTTGCGGTCTATAAAAATACTGACAGTGTTCATTTCTTAAAATATAAGACATGTCTTGTTCATATTTCATTTGAAATTATTATGTATTAATACGTGAAGCAAAAACACAGCAAAAAGTTTGCACCCCTTTTTACGAAAATTGCGCAGACGGAGGATATACAGAAGGAGTGCTAAATGATATTTTTATACATAATTAAAAAATATATGCATAAAAAATACGTTAAATAAATAAAAAACATAACACGCACTACCTACTACTACTACTCTTTTGTTTATTGTTAAATTCAAATTAACAGTGTTGCCTTAGCGAAATCAGTGATAGATAGTCTTTGACCACAGAACCTTAATAATGTTCAAACTTATAATTTAAATTATTTATTATGGTCGAATTTCGACTACGGGCGACCACTAATGTATATTAATAGATTGAATTAATTCAACAACTTTAAATTAAAATGACAGATACATTGCACTTAACTGTACATGGCTCTAATATTGACGCATAATGTTTTGTCTATAAATAGCTGATACCATACACTGAGAGTTAAAAGCCAGTTTCATAACAATATTAAAAACAATCAATTATGTTATAATTGATGTTATATAACGTAGATAAATCATTAATTGCAAATCCGTTTAAGACTTATAATGACAATAACCTTGAGAATTTGAAAAACGATTCTATAGTCACGATTGATGTTCTGGTGCATTACTATTCTTAACTGGCTTTAAAAAAGTCGCTGTTCTCAATTCGTCGTGTAAATATATTTTTATATGTTTGTTCATCGATATTTGTTTTGTTTCTGAACCGATTCTTTGAATTATTTTTTCTTTAGGTTAATAAAGTTTTAAATTATTTCATATAAATTGTATTGCTATTGGACTTTGAATTCTGAAAATATAGCAGAAAACTAATTAAAATCAGACAGAAAATTATCGTTTCAGCGGTTATTCAGCTATAACATTTTTGTTTCGGATCCAATTTTGATAATTCTAGAGTTGGATTTAGTACAATTTCAGAATACTTTCATATAAATCCATATTATGTAACTTAAAATTTTAAAAAAAATACCAAAAAAGAATCGGCTTTAAGCTAAAAAGTTGATATTACATGATTCATTTCTGTCAATCATCCAATGTGATCCACAAATATTTCAATATCAACCCTTCACTGTCGTTGAATACGTCGTATCCTTTCATTGATAATGTTTAAATAATAAATATCTTGTGCTTTCAAATGTTGTTACGCATATACGCATTAATGAGAACGAAACACAATTCCTTATTTTATTACTTTCACAGGCTATTTCCCCCTTGTATAATAAAATACTACTTATTATTAATTATTACATGAAACATGTATTCTTTCGTAATTTAAGTTTGATGCAAAACTACATTTATATTATATTTCAATAACAAATTTAATTAATTGTAATTAATACCTATTTTTATTTCCAGTTCACACCTCCACTTTTTTGTTTTCTAATAACTACTCACAATAACGAGTTCTCTGGAAGTGATAAAGCATCTTGTTGTTCATTTGATTTTTTTTCATTAATACATTATTAAATTGTGTTTTTCTGGGGAATATTAAAAAGCTATTTACGTAAACTTAACTTGTATTATTTAATTAATTGAAACCTTTGTCAACCAAATTGGATGATTTTGGTTATTGAATAAATCTTATATATAAAATTCGCGTGTTACAGTGTTAGTTACCATACTCCTCCGAAACGGCTAGACCGATTCTCATGAAACTTTGTGTGCATATTGGGTAGGTCCGAGAATAGGACAACATCTATTTTTCATCCCCCTAAATGTTAAGGGTAGTCCACCACTCTTTTTTTAATGTTTAGATATTTTTCATGATACAACATTACAAAATACATATAACCCTAAATTTTCAACCCTCTACGATCAGCCCCTATTTTTTAATAGCGATATTATTATTTTTATAATTTTCTACTGGGATGATTTAGATTTTAATTTGAACCAGGTAGATGGCGCTGTAATCGGGTACCAGAATTTAGGAGTTCTTTTTTGTTGTATGTGTTGAAGTTTGTCCCGGAATGGTTTAAATAAACGATTGAACCCAGTAGGTGGCGCCGCGATACTTTTCCTAAAAACTTGGCCTGATTTTGATGAATTTTTTGTTTGTTCAAGTGGATCAGAGAATAGTTTAGATTAACATTTGGTCCAGATAGATGACGCTGGAATCGGAATCTAGATTTTTATTTTTTAAAGGCAGGACCACGTCTGCCGGGTACAGCCAGTTATTTATATATTATTTCAGGCTCTTTTTTTAAATACATATAGAATATATATTTAAATTCATTTTCAAAACAAATATGTATATTTAGTTTATTAAATAATATAGGATTGTACTATTTTCCCGTATTAGAGGTAGTCCATAAAGTCGTCTCCTGGTGTCATCGGTCAAAATTATCTTATAATTTTAAAACAGACTGTGAAAACTAAAATTTGACTGCGATTACCAAGGCTCACTATTCTACCTACAATCTCAAGGGAATAATTGTAGGTAAAACACAATATGAGTTAAGTCTTCTTCGTTGCATATACTAATTTATAATTTGTTTTTTTTAAAGAACAGTTCTTTAGCAAGTAAAAAAAGACAGTGGGAATTTTAAATGCCCTATACCAATCGCGTTCACCTTGATGTTTTGAATAATTTCCATATTAAACAATTTGAGTATTCACAAAAAAGCGTTTATTTTATAGGTCAATATCTATCTGTTTGAATAACAAATCTGTTTATTAGACATTTATTATTATTATGTTTTTCTAATCCAAATTTAGTCAAACTGATAATTTAACACTATTGTTTCGCAAAGCATAAATATTCGAAGGTCTGTGAATAATAATTACAATATATAAGAAAATAAAAAGACTTACGTACATTCTTTTTAATGTTTAAATAAATTATCCACCATCAGCTTGATGTTTGTAGCGCTAGAACTTGACAAAATTATAATGTTAAAACGACTGAAAAACTTGCGTAGCATCAGTTTAAATTCTAGTCAGATAATGGCTTGGTTCCTATTCAAAATAAAATAACCAATACTAAAACTAATTGATTGGTAACAGTTTCTATTCAATGCCTAATTAACCATGTAATGAGAACCGTATATTTTTAACCAAAGGCGATTGTGTGGTATTTTAGCAGATAACTAGATATATAACAAATATGTTAAAGTCCTGGTAGTTTAGCGACTAACTTTCTCGAGTCTCAAAACGTTGAAATAAAACTTGATTTCAAATCCTATCCGTAAGTAGCACTTAAGCAGTACTATAGCAATCAAAGATACCGATTTCAAGGAACGAATAGATTCACACTTATCCAAAATGGATTAACGTGTGTTACACATAGGTAATTTCTTAATTAAAATTGTTAGTCAATAAAAAACATTGTAGAAAATTCTAAATGACGTATGGTCTTTTAACAATAGCTCGTTTAGACATTTTCTTGTCAAGATTCGTTATTTGAATAAGACTGTTATCTTATCCTCTTTATTGCCACGAGTCTCGAGTATTAACGGGCTATTGACTGTGAACTAAACCCAAAATTTAAGTACGCTGACCTTTTGTAGCCGCGTGGTTCGAATTCGGTAGATTTACCTTATTAGTTTAAAAAAATATGATTTTTGTAGAGCAGTCGAGTTGCAATTAATTTTAAATAATAAAAAATGACAGGGGCCTTATTCGGGACAAATGATTCCAAACATACATCTTTCAAGATTTTTGCCTCTCTATTTGTCTGTTCGAGCATCATGTGAAAACTCCGAATGGGTTTAAATAAAATTCGAAACCGAGCTAGCTTACATCCTAGGTCAAACTTAGGATATTTTTACAGATACGTTGTCGTCATTTTTATCCGAACGAAGTACGCTGGCACATGTGAGTAATTTAATAAAAACAGTTACCCACTGTAAATTATGGTATAGTCATCGGTTTTTTAGGCCTCATTTTTATAGAGGTTTGATCAATTAGATTATGTCACCCTCGACCATAAACTTAACTAACAGCCATAAACTTAACAAAGTAATTATCTACTTTTAAGTGCTACTCTATATATTTTCAATACCATACTTTTCTCTTACTAGAGGGAACACCTATATACTTTTACAGAGACCTATATTTTAGCTTCTTTAGATTACAACACTTGATATAGACACCTTTTTCCACTTCATTCCGGGTATATTCCATTAGAATATAATAAACATCTTCAGTCACTGCATACTCTGAAGAAATTGGTTAGGTAGTTTTCTCATGAGGTGAGTCAAATATGTCCGGATAGACCTTTGTTTACATGAGCATATTTTCAAATTAATAAGGCAACTGAAGGTAAGCGTGCTCTATCTTAAGCCGCATCATCATAACACCAGGCGAGACAGTTATCAAACACGCAATAAGTCCTGACCTCCGAAATGAGAATATTCCACTCCTTTCTGTTCAGCGCTGTCTCCTGCCAGTCATAGGCTCGAAGCTTGCGCAGATCAGCCTGTACTATGTCACTCCAGCAATATTTGAGTCGACTAACGACAACGACGATTAGTCACCGTCCCGTTGGTTTGCCCAGATAGGCTATTTTCACCATGCGATCCTCCCCGTAAAACCGTAAAAATAATGGGGTAAAAATTAGGTTAAAATCTTAAAATGATTATTTGATGGTCCACACATGATACATAATACAGATCAAGCTCAATGTGTTAAAAATGAATATGCTTGACAATAGAGATATGGTTTAGTTTCTACCGTAATGAGAGGACACTTAAAATAAATTCATGCTAGGTTCATTGTCTAAATTTACGTGTGACTGGAAATCGTATGTTTGTTTGTTCTTGTTTTCTATTAATACTCTCAAATAAGACTGTGTTTTAGTTGAAATGACACATCTTCTATATAAAATGAATGTTTGTCTGTATGTCCTTTATAGAATCGTAAACTATACATTTGATCATGTGATGATCTTTAGCAAAGTTGTTGTGCATGAGCCAAAGAAGGTTTCTGAGTTGGTTCACAATTGGACCCGGTAGGTGGCGCTGCTGTCAGCATATCGATTGAAGCTTTTCGGGCGGGACGACGTCTGACGGGACAGCTAGTTACTTATATAAGAATAAAATTGCAGTTGCAAAATATATGGAGTGAAGTGTCTACAGTGGGTACATGTCAATTATTCGGTCAAATACAGTAAGACCAATCGATATGTAAACCATCTTTTGTACTATTACCTGTATTTCTAGAAATAAAGATTCATTCATTAATTCTGCATGCACACGTTTTTCTGGAATGTTGGTGTTTTATGGATAGTAAATGTGGTGCTAGCTGGAGTGGATATTATCAAAACAAATGTTAGCTTAAAGGATAAGAAGATATCCTAGGATATAGGAAGTAGACTTAATTTAGACATATCTCGAATGGAACACAATTCGAATAAAAAACTTTTGAAAAAGACAGAAAATTAGATGTTAAGAAGATATTTCTGAATGTTGCGTCACGTACTGCATGGAATAGTGTATTGCTACACAATTACAAAGTTAAAATTTAGTAGTCCACGTACGTGCCAAAAACTGTCAATACAGAAAACAGAGAATCTTCGGAGATGCGTCTAAGAATATGTTTAGATTTTACATATACAAATTAGCGTTCTGTCGGATACAACGCCGGCACAGTAATAAGCTGAGTGCAAACCTTGTTTTCGGAAAATGCGGCGTACAAATTTTCCAAAAATGTTTTTAATTTTAGATACATATTAGCAACGTAGGTACGTCGTTATTTCTTTCTTTAAGTAATTTTTTTCTTTATTTCTTCTTTTTTTATTGGGCGTTAGCACTTTAGATTTCTGTATATATAGTCTTAAGTTTAATGTTAAATTAATTAAGCAGTAATTACATCCAGAGTAAAACATTCGTCGTCCTATTTTGTACTGTCCTCTTCGGCGATTGAGCAATGGGCTCTCGCCAGTTTTGCGTGACCCCATCTCGTTAGATACCATCAACGCACCACACAACAGTGTATAAAGCCCTACACTAAATATTAGTTAAGTGTAGAACAATAATTTTCCGTAAATCGTCTCATAATAATTACTATGACTAGTGGTCAAAATTCGACCGTAATAATTAATTTAAATTATAAGTTTGAACATTATTAATATTCTGTTGTCAAAGAATATAACTTCTATAATCACAAATTTCGCCAAAACTGTTAATTTGACTTTAACAATAAACAAAGAATATATGTCAAAATACATGGTGTATGTAATGTTTTTTTTGTTGATTTAATAAAATTAGCATTCTGCTTTCCTCTATATAAACTATAAGTGTGCGATATTTCATACTCCTCTTTCCGCGCATTATCATGAAAAGGGGTACAAAGTTTTTGATTCACTTATTAATATAATGATAGTATGTATCATTTAAAGTCGCGTTCACCTTTAGAAATATTACCATTTCTTTTTTATTATTTTATTAAATCCCAAAGCGGAGTACAAATAAAATTTTATATTCATGGATATCACTAAATTAAGGATTTAAAATGCGCGATACAATCCAACTATATAATTATAATAAAGAATTAATAAGAAAAGATAGGTATTAAAGATGATTAGTATAATACTGGTTTTTCTCAATACAAGGATCTCAGATCATATAAACGTCTTATATCTCAATGACAAGTATACATCTCTATTACTTATTGAGGATTAAAAAAAAGAAATGATGAATAGGAAATACACACGTTAATTTTGTTATAATCATTTATTTATAGAATGGTTTTAAAATATTCTATTAAGTAGGTTCGTGAGATTCGAATCTCAACCAGAACGCATGCCCCATTTAGAGCAGGGGCACACGATGCGTTGCGGCAGCGGCGCGGCGCCGGAGCGGTGTCACTGCGTCATTTTACATAGAAATATCCATGGCATGACACACGATGCGCTGCGGCGCCGCACCGGATTCGCAACCACCGAGACGAGGCGGGAGGGGTGAATGCTTTGCGACGTCGGAGCGGCACCGCTCAGTTGTTTATGCGTCGCACGCACGGGCACATAGTAGGGCCAACAACAGACGTCTTTTACGATCCATTTTTATTAAGCGACTGTCCAACGCTGCTATGTCGCAGCGGCGCCGCACCGCCGCCGCAACGCAACGTGTGCCCCCGCTCTTAGACAGTTTTCTGACGTAATGTGCATATTATTACAATTACCGCGTGCTAACAACGGTAAAGGAAAACATTGTGATGAAACTTGCCCATCTATCCATCATGAAGTAACCTGTGTCCAACGAGTCGCTTTGGACAAGTACAGCGGGTATATTGTCCTCCCCCAACCCTCCCTTGATTCCTATCAAGGGAGGCCACAGCCCAACAGCGGGATCGTTATGGTCTCTTATTATTTTATTAAGTAGATTTGAAATATGACTAGTTGAACAAACAAGAACCATATTACAGGATGAATTCCGACATAATTAAGATCTTAGTATTAGTTACACATAGTTAAAAACTTCATAAAAAGCTGTGTAGAATGGCCAAAGAAACTTGTTTTCCAAAAATATATTGCATATTAAAATTAAATACTTTGGATCTTTCTGGCACCTATAAGACCGGCAATTTGGTTTTTTTTCGGTTTCCATAATTAGGTTTATATGACGTAACGACTGTTTTGTACATTTTTTTAGTCAGAAGCTAAAACGAAAGACCTGCAAGTGTGTGGGTCTTTTATATTTAAAAGAAATGTTTCGTTACACATAATAAAATTACGTTCTCAGTATTGTTTATGTTAAAAAAATGAAAATCGGTTTACAATTGACGCAGAAATCGAGTAACAAACATACAAAAAAAACAACATACAGACGAATTGAGAACCTTCTCTTTTTGAAATAGTTTAAAAATATATGCTAAACAGCGTTTATTTAATTTAATCATTGATTAAATGCCTCTGCATACCTTATAGGGTTCTATTTTTGTAAAAATGCCCATGAAACTTTAAAATGAGGTACGTAAATAATCCGATAACTAGATAACAACGTTTACTTCGTAAAACAGCACAGATATTGTGTTTACAACAAAAAGTAGCGAGCAACGAACTTTAGACCTTGTTATTGAACGTGACCGAGATCCATTCACTGGTCAATCAGCCGTGTCTTTGTGGGAAAATCACGCAATTAATCTCACCGGGCCAAAATTATTATATTACATTTAATTTCATTGTACTTATTTTATAGGTTCTAATATATGTATAATTGAACGCGGTAATCTCAGCAACTATTGATTTGAAAAATTATTTCAGTGTTAGATAGCGCATTTATCGAGGAAGGCTATATATGCGAAATTTCATACTCCTCCGTTCGTGCAATTTTCGTAAACAGGGTACAAAGTTTTTGCTTCACCTATCAATATATAGATTTTATGGATCCGTGTCTAACTTTTTTTTTTTTTTTTTTTTTTTTTTTTTTTTTTTTTTTTTATGGATCCGTGGTCTAACTAAAATAAATGCTATTTCAGAATCGGGAACACAACTAAATTCGGTATTCGATCCTTTGTCTTCCTGCCAGGGCCACGGATATACCGTCCTCACCACTCTATAGGGTCTTGTGTGCCCCAATTTAACTTTTTACACGGATGTTTTTTTATTGCTGGAGTTCAGCAAAAAAAAAAACACCAGTGTGTTGCAGGACTGGAATCTGGCCACTAATACCAGAACACTGCTCAAGGTTGCTATGGGGGCATGCTCTAGACTAGGGATGGTAGCCATCCAGACGGGGAAATACCTTATCACCTGCTGTGGGGTTGTTTCGACGCCTCTTACGAAAGGCCGGCGAGCTTCAGGAATTTGTATTCTTTCTACGTTTCAGCAGGAATAAAATATAGTAATTATAGACGGCCAGACTAACAAAGGTCAGAACGGATTTATGAAGTTTGCGACTACCATTTTGCCACTGAAGCAAAAAAACTTACATGCACGGTAACAAAAATATTGTTTCACGCCTGTTTAATCTAAATTTATTCATTTATGTAAGAAAATTAAAACGTTAACTAGAATTTAAAACAGTTTTAGCGACTTCTTATTGTGTTCTTAAAATTAAGAAATAATATATCCAAATAAAAGCTTAAATCTACTGTTTATCTATACAATTAGCAGATAATTGAGTTTTATTATCAGAAGACACATAATTAGTGGTTTAAGTTTAAAACTTTAATTAATGGAAAATTGGTAATCATTCTGAAAAAAATTAACATAATACAAATTAAAATTTACAGCTTCATTGTTCTAACTTTGAAAATGAATTATGTGTTTATTATAATTACAATGACAGACATATTATCATTTAATTGTAATAGTAACTATTTGGGAAACTTTTAGATCTAAATAATTAACGCGTGACGTGTTCCTATTATAAAACCAACATACTCATATTTTTGTTTCATAATTAAATACGTGGTTTCTTATATAATAAACTATAAGTTGTCAGTAAATAAGTTATGCGTTTTCACATATTTTTTATGTTTCTTCTTTCTTTCCTTTTAAAATTTCAATTTTCAGGTTACTTAAGCAAATCTTCTATAAAATATAATAAGGATATTATAACCTATTTTTTCATGGAATTATACATTATTTGAAAAAAATAGTTAAATTGTATATTTAAATGGTTAATTTAAAATATTTTCTAGTTGAATATTTTCCACCTTTAGACATGTTTTCAGTCAAGTAAGATATTTAAACATCACTAAATAATATAATTGATTGCAAAATTCATATGAAGTTGTACGTAAATAAAAATATAGTGTGTATCTATTTGGTCTACGTGTAGATTTTTTGTATTTTATATGTTGCTATTGCTAATTAGATAATTCAGTGGCTCTATCGTCGCCGGGCGTTATCATTGTATAGTAACGTTGGTTAGGTTTTAACTAGTGTGGTTAAGGAAGGTGTGATCTCTACAGATATACTATTTATTATAAATGTAATATAGTTATATTCCATGAACGTCAATATTAATTTATAACACTAAAAAAACCTCCACTGGAGAACAATTGTTGAACATCATTCATATAAGTTAAAATCGAATTTTACTTCCTGTTCTATATACACCGCTTCGCAACGTGTTATTGCTGTTAAGGAGATCATGATAATTTACTCTCTTAATTCGTGAAAAAGGAAGAAATAAAACTAATTTTTAAATATTTAAAAAGCATATGATTATATCTATAAATATAATATGCTACTCTCGATTTATATCCGCCAAGCAAGGTCGATTAGTTCAAGAAAGTCGACCTACAATTGTCTATATGACGCACTTTAATATCTATGCAGTTGTCGATTAATATAAGGCATACTACAATTAGTTATATAGGTATCTAATTTCATTCCATGCATTTTGTTTCGAGTTTTAGCAAAAAACATACAACCCTTATATAGATTTTAGGATTCCATGGGGATTTTAGCATCAATGAAAACCTTTACATAACATCATCATATCGATTGTCCGTCTTTCAGCCTGTCTGGCTTGTCTATGCCTATCGCCTCTTTTCTTCAATAATGAGTTATCTTGAAAATTAAACCAATCAATAACTCTTTGTTGTTCACCAACATAAACAAAGAACTAACAGACTAAAACTTTATCTCATTATGCACATAGGGCGGTCTTATTGCTAAAAAGCGATCTCTTCCAGACAACCCCAATATAAATTTTAGATGAGTTTTGTTATATACACACATACATATTATCACGCCTGTTTCTCATAGTGGTAGGCAGAGATGATGGAATTCCATTCCAATCTTGACATAATACATTTTTGCTTCATCAACATTAAGTAATCTACTAAAAAGCACCTAAATTAAAGTCTATGTTTATACATGTATAGTGTTGTTTGTCCGCGAAGGACTCCTAAACTACTTAACCGATTTAAATCAAATTTGCACACCGTGTGCAGTTTGATCCAACTTGAAAGATAGGATCGCTTATTGGATTAATTGGAAGCGGTAGGTGGCGCTGGGATCGAGTCCTAGATTTTTATTTTTTCAGAGCAGGACAATATTGTGCTGACAACGAATTAGTATGGCGATTCAGGTAACGTAACCTGCCTTCTCACCTTAATAGACGACGATCTACGGTCAGTATTCAACTTATTGTCTAAAACAAATAATAATTAATTTATTGCATTCTGTCGTCTAATATAAATTAATTAATTAGGAATTAGTTTTCTTCAATATAGTTCTAGGTTGAGAATATGTTTTTGAATATATTAGATTTTGCTGAAGGATTTAATTATTTTATATTACATTACATATGACGTAGACCTGCCATTAATATGATAAAATTTAATTATAATCACCAAAAGTATTTCTTGTTTTTCTTATTAATAAAATAAAATGTGTTGTGAAAATGATTATTTTATACTATTTTAATTGGGTGTATAGAATTCCACTTATTTCGTTATTTGTCCAGCAACTATTTGATTCATTAAATTTTTTAAACAAATTATATTTGATTAAATTATTATACTACATTTAATAGATCGTTATCGTAGATTAAATAAGGCATGTATTTTATTCATGTTTAAGTGCGCAACTTATGCATGTTTTATAATTAATCTTTTGATTATCGAAAATAATAATTTAGAGAAACATTTTAATAGACTATTGAATATGTATTTGTTAGTGAATGTGGATATTCCAGGCATTTTATTATGCAACATTTTTTTAATTTTTAAGTCAGAATTCTATTAAAGTTTATGTTCTTAGTATGCCGACAGCGTTTGGAATGGCAACCAGACCAAATTTTTCACTGCATGAGGGCAGTAGACAGGCAGACGGCCCACCTAATGGACAGCTATTACCATCGTCTATGGACATTTGTAACACCATCGGTGCTACTAATGCGCTGCCGCTCTTTAAAGGGGGATCGGAACCTAGCCGCTATGACAGGAATACAACTGAAGATTGTATGGCGCATGCTTTAGACCAGGGCTGATAGCCAACCTGGCAAATACCCTAGCGTCTGGCTGTGGGTTCTTTTGTCATCTCTTACTTTCTCTGCAGAAGACTAACAGTTAAAGAGTAGGCATAAAATGGAAAGGATGTATTATACAATTCTGAGACACCCTAAACATCCAAACCAGAGTACACAACGGAATGTACGCTTAATAAATTTACCCTGCCGGAATCCAAACCCCGCACCTTTAGGCTCCAGTGAACTAGAAGATTGAATGATTAGACCACTAGAACACAGAAAATCGTAATTACGAGTAAAATGACAATGTAATAAGCTTTTTGAAACCGTGGTATTTTACTGTCTATAGTGAATCCTGGTAAAAAATATAAACCTCTTAGTTAGTTATCTAGAATATTGTGCGATTACGATTTATTATAAAGACAAGAAAATGTGATGAAACCTGCACATCGAGATGGAAGTACATATTATATTATCATCCGTTCCCCAAACACATGGGAAGGAACTTAGTAAGGGAACGTTGTATTAAAGAGGATTTACTGCCCAAGAAAGACAAGCCAGGCTGCTGGTTCAATGGCCTCACTCATTGAAAGTTTGCTGCTGCTTGTAGACTAGACTACTTCGAGTTATAATTAAAAAATGCTTGTGTGAGAAGGACGCCACAGACATGCCCCCATCTTGGCAACTTCGACTTTAATGATGTAGGTGAGGGCCATTACACATAACATTACATATACGACACCCAGGGCTGTACGTAAGGCAGCTGGGATATCCGTTACGAATTTTATTGATTAACATATTGCCTAATCGATTTAATAAAATGTTATAATAATCAAATTAGGTATTTTTTGTCGATGAAACTATAAAAGCAGTTATTGTGTAACATACTTTTTTATTTAATTTACCTTCGATTTAATTCGAGGGCGATATAAGGTTATACGAAAAATTCATTTTATTAAATTAATGATCTTTTTTTTTTTATTGCAGGAGGTCAGCAGACAGGCAGACGGCCCACTTGATGAAGAGCGGTTACCATCGCCTATGGCATTTGCAACACCAAAGATGCTACAAATGCGCTGCTGCCCTCTTAAAGGAGACTGGAACCTGGTCCACTAATGCCGGAACACAACTCAAGGTTGTTATGGCGACATACTTTAGACCAGGGGTGGTAGCCATCCAGTCGGGCAAATGACCTACCATCTGGCTGTGGGTTGTTTTGTCGCCTCTTACGACAGGCCGCCCGGCCGCAGGAAATTGTATTCTTTCTCCGTTCCTGCACGGAAATAAATAATTTAAAAAATACGGAACACTGGATCATGATGCGCTCATGAGATTAGCCCACCAAGTTTATTTACCTCTAAAGAATAGCTGCAAAAGGTTACACATATAAATGGGATAAAAAAGAGGAAAAATGAAGAAAGAAGATATCGTAGTGTGCTTACACTGTTGGGATAGCAGATAAAATAGCAGACTTTGGAAATTGTACGCCGTATCATAAGCGTTCTAAGCGCAGTATTCTAATCAAAAATTAAGTACGCAACATTATTTGCAAAATTATATCTATACGCCAAACAGGTCGAGAATGTGATGTATTTGTTATCCCTCTGCAACGATTTATCATGCGACATAGTTATTAAAAAGCATTGACTGAAATATTTGTATATACTAATATACCCAATCATTGGCGGCGTTATTTTTAACCCTATCAAGAAGATGTGTTTAGCCACACTCACTCACATTAACATCATCTCAGATGGAGCAGAGACATATATTAATTAGACATATTTTGGACAGTTTTCAAAATAATATTTGATGAAGTAGGTAAATGAATAAAAATTTCGTTAATTATACCTTAATTTACTAAAGTTATTACAAGATGGCATGCTTAGTAAAGAATAAAATGCGGAGTACAATGTGCGTATTGTTGCTGTTACTATTTCTGACATCACCATGTTTGCGATGTGCGGAGCCAAAATAGTTTTGGCACGTGCCAAGTCTTTAAGATTGGGCAGAATATAATCCCTATAGTGGATTGTTTTCTTTTTCACAAAAGAATTTCCACAGGTCTGTGGAAACCATATAAAAATATGCTAACATGTAGGTATGCATACACAAACATATATAACATAAAAATGCATAAAACCAAAAAAACTGTTGCATTTTGTGTATATATTGTGTGACTTAGCGAATATATTGACCGCATCATTGTCCGCAATCCAATCATTTTCGGTTACAATATTATTGATTAATACTCATCATGGTATGTAAGTGTATCAAATATTACATATAAGACATATGGGTACCTATATGTTTATTATATTTATCTTGTATATATATTGGGGTGGTCCTTCAAATGGTTCAAATCTATTTAAGAAAATTCATGCGAGTGCTCTTAATTTTAATTTTAACCCGGCCTCCCCCGATAATCAAATTGTTAAATGGAAATAACAGGGGAAAATCTGTTGTTACTTTAGAATTTTTTACATCATCATCAATGGATGAACAGATCATGTCGACAAACAATAATTGTTGTAGAAAATTTTACGCTCTACAAAAAAGGTCTCTTATGATTTTTTGCTAACTTAGTTGCAGTTATTGATGCGCGTCGTACATATATTAATTGACAAATGATTTTTATATAATTTTAAGCTGTGTGTTAATCAACTCTTTCTTTTGTGTCATGTACGTAATAAGACAATTAATAAATTATTACTTAACCAGTTCAAAGAGGGGAAGATAATTTTTTTACGTACACTATGATTGCGCCAATTCAATTATTTTTAATTAACTGTTTTTTATTTTAACAATTGTGATTTATAACTGACAAATATTTACGATTTCCTCAGTTGGCCGTGTATTAATATGTGTAAGACATGTTTCATAATAAACAACAATAGAAGTTTTTTGGATATGATATGAATCTTTGACCGTGTGGGAATGTCTCCAATTAGGAAAATGCGCATTGTAAGGTTAGCTCGCAATCTGCTAGATAGTTTTAAGAGATAACAAATACAGGTAATCAAGATAATAATAAAGAAAATAATAATTTATTCACCGTTAAATTTACTAATAAATTAGCTTCTAAAGCCGCAAGATACTGGTACACACGCGAAATTATTGCTGATAAGATTTTTATTTTATTGTCTAAAATTTTCATTGATGATATCCGTACAGCTGTTTCAGAGCTATATGAGACATGGTTTCAGATAGATCGAGGGACTAAAATTCTAAAAATTGTGATTATTATTAAGAATCGTATAACTGTTGATATTTCATTTAAAATCCAATTTTACTGCTATGAATTTATCAAATAGAATTTTAGACATACATCTAAATTATTCATCTTCTTTAAGAAATAAAGTAATAAATAATCAACGGTCTAAACGTTTAAGAGTGACCCATAAAGTTTATTAGAGGAATTACTAAAGTAATTGACTTTATTATCTGATTAATTATTTGGTTTATGTATAAATTAATAGTAAACAAAGTCATTGAAACTAAAAATTATAGGAATTACTTAAATTACTTTCCATTATTAGAATTATCGGTTGTTATTATCCATAATACAACTGTAAATTGCTTATTATGATAATTTCCATTGATGTGTTTTTATAAGTTATATTGATTTCCTTAATAATAATATGTAAAAGTAATCTGAAAAATTTCAGGAGAGATATTGAAATTTTTCTAACAAAAACATTTAATTGAATAGCGTGTAGTAATTAAATTTTGTGGTATGTTAAGTTAGTGAAATATTGATAAAAAAAGTATTAAGTAAGGAATAATTATCTCCCTGAAGCATCAGGTGTTAGATAAAAAATATTGTATGTACCTACCGTATATTTATTGATCCTGGCATTTTCCGGCTCAAATTGTATGTTATCTTTCATATTCACAATACTCCTGGCACTTGTAAACGCCATATTGTAATTGAAAAATTAAATTATTCGAATAGCAAAACAATAAGTGCTGTCACTATTAGATTCACGCGTATAAATTGGGGTAGCGTCCGGCTCTCCCGCGCTCCTATGTGGGATCGCGACGAGATTCCAAGTTTGAATGGTTGCGAAATAGCGCGCTTCTTTATATATAAAGTTTGCAAGCAATGAGTGGATATATCTAACGCGCCTCCGCTATCTTGTCCCTTTCATATCCGTCCAGTGTCCATTGCTTTTATGCAAGCGGGCGTGCTCACACCGCCCCAGTTCTATATTTGAATTTTAAAATATCTTTGTTCCGATTACTAGTCCAATGGCCGCACTATTTCACAGATTTAAAATACATTTTTTATAATAAATACATGCGTTTCAAATACAATTGATTTCTAAATTTAAAATAATTATTTATCTCTTATATATGAAAATGAATGTTTGTCTGTATGTCCTTTATTTCATGGTAAACTATACATTTGATCATGCGATGATCTTTAGCAAAGTTGTTGTGCATGAGCCAAAGAAGGTTTCCGAGTTGGTTCACAATGGGACCCGGTAGGAGGCGTTGCTGTTGGGATATCGATTGAAGGTTTTTCGGGCAGGACGACGTCTGCCAGGACAGCTAGTACTATAATAAATATGTAAATGATTCAAGTTTGTACAAAGAGTTTAAAAATAATAATAATTCGGACCATCAGATTAAGAAAATAGAGCTTTTAGAATTTTGTCTATCTGTCTTTCTGTTTGTCTGCTTGTTAGTGCATCACGTAAAAACTACTGAACGAATTGAAATGAAGCGCACAGAGCTAGTTTATATCCCGGGGTGCAATTTAGGATACCTTTTATCCCAATAAATGGCATCGTTTCTTTGGAATAGACGGATTAGCAAAATGGATGGCGCTGCAATGCATTCTTTCAATTCACTAACAAATGCCTACGTTGCCATAAACAACATTTCATTCATTGTATTACTTTAAATCAGGTTGGCTTTGACTGGCATCCATCTTTTGCTGGGCAGTTATATCCACTTTATGGACTTAGTTTCTTTGCTATTGTACCTAGTGGTTTAACAAAAAATACGAATATCACCTCCTTTAAGCAAATAAAATATATTATTTACAGTAATAATTTATTAGATTAGAAATCATCATTTACATTTCATAAGTTTTTTTATATTTCTTGTCTGTTTGTTCGGCATACAGGTAAAAACTACTATACTGATTTCGATGGGGCTTTCGCTGAACGACAGATAATTCCCAGACTTAATATATACACTACTTTTATCCCGGGAATCCCGCGGGAATTTTCCTGGAAGCGCGTTGAAGTTGCTCGGTTGCATAAAAAATTACCTTATTCCTTATATACAGTTTCCACTAAAACGGCAGTACATTCTTTTTTGAAGTGGGCCATTAAACACAATTGGCTCAAGACTAACCGTTTGACGCTGATATCCTATGAGAGCGTTGTATCAAACCGATCAAATCAGTCCTAAAAATTGAAATCAAGAGTTCAGCAATAACAATATTAGTGCGGACTAACTCATCGCCTTTGATAATGTATGATTTACTAAATAAAAGGATTTGATCAAATTACTTACTTTTTTATAGGAAATCACATAAAGCTGTGGTACAATATTATTTCATACTTTCACTAAAACACTGCAGGGATTTGATCAGATCATTTGACTGTGACGTACATATTGTTGACACGGTAGAGACACGCTGTAATCACAATCTTGATTACAGCTCTTAGGGCTGGGTTATTTGGTGATATTCTATGAGAGCGTGTTGCTCTCATATCGTGTTTCGTGCGACGAATGAGAGTTCCGACGGTCCCCTTCACCTACCCCTATCCCATCCTCCTATTCTAATCCCATTTCTCTTGTCTGACTCTTCTATTTAATTCCAAGTTGGCAAAGCATTGGCTACGTTTTTAGTGTTGTAAATGTAAACTGTAGGTATAGTCAAATGTGGCCTTTCGAGTTGTCACAAGAACTCCGTTGAATGGCTTTAGTTGATAACCTACAGTTCAGTTGACCTGAGCTGAGCATAGGCTAGGCATATACATCTCCAACCCACGATACCCTACATTTTTATTGATTATTTAAAGAGTAAAAATATAAAAAATAGTACAAATCTTAAGTAGCTGTGTATAAGATTAAGATCGTGTCCTCGTGGAGGAACCCTACGTGCTGGTAAGGTAACTCAGCTTATCTGGTTGTGAAAAAGATATAATAAATGACCTAATTGTTTTGATGTAAATATGTATGTTTCTAAACCCCCGTAGTTTTACCTACCTCGCAATCTTTTAAGTAACAACCTCCAATCTTTAAGTAACAATAAAGTAAATAGATAGGCTTAAGAAAATGAAGAAACTATATGGTAGGTTTATGGCTTAAAGGCCTAGCTGCCAAGCCATAAACCTAAATAAATAATAAAAAGTTTCACTTCAAAATATATATAACTGTTTATTATATCTAATAGCAAGATCAGAACGAAACGGATCGTGTAGGTTACTTCTAGTATTGTAACTGGAAACCGTTCCGCGTCATGCTTTATATTATAGGGGACTCAATAAACGACTTACGCAATTAATATACGTTTTAACTTGTTAATTTATCTCGTGACATGAGATGCATATTTAGACCCTGACGCAAATAAAAGTAACTAGGTCACTTGTGTATTTTTTATCAATTTTCATATGTATCTGTCTGTTGGGATCTCCAACAAATAGTTTTTGTTTATTTGGTGCCGCATAGTACTGGCCACTAAATACATTAAATGTATGAATTTAGAACGTGTTTTTTTTAATCTAAATATAATGACATTAAGCCGAAAAGTTTTACAGAGAACCAAAACCGTCAAAAGTCGCGATTTCAATCGGGTATTTGACAGTCTAAACAACTGAGATACTTGTTATCGTCACAGCCTTCTTGATTTTGTATGAGAGTACTGGCCTAGACGTCATAATTATATCACGAACGTGCATCTTTATTTTATAATTGAAATATATACAGTCCACAAGAAATTTATATTTAAAGAAGTGTTTAACACTGTCGTTATTCATATCTCCAATCTCCACTAAGTACTTTATGTATTTTATCAAATTTGTCAGTCCCGTTACTAGACAAAATCAAAATACAGACAAACGAAAAACAAGGAAAACCAAATATCTATTTATAATATGTATTTTGTTCACTCCGGGATTCTCCTGAAAACTACTTCCTTGTGTACTACATATTTGTCTTGAAATTAATTAGTTCGTTAATCTTATTTTAACAGCTCTATTACATTAAAATAAATCTTAAATAATAATGATCGTGTAGCAGTCCCAACACAATCTAGGGTTCCGTAGCAAAAATGATTTACATTTTTTTTGTTTTATAGTTCTATCTTCAACAACTTTCATTAATCTCTTTATACATACAAGCTATTTTAAGGACCTTTTTACACGACCTTTCTTAAATTTTATCGTGGGGAGTACGTCGCTGTCTGGCACGACTCTACCTCTAATCACATTGCTGTTATTGATGGCAGTTGCTTCTGGTTTTGGAAATTAAACTCGATGTTACTGAACTATAATAATTATTGAACTTTTTACATGAATATACATAGGATAAGTACAGATCGTGAATGGTGAAGAATTATAATACATTGACCAACGGGAATTGAAGTGAATATTTTTACCTCCAAGGCCGCTCCTAAATCCCGCATCCCGCCCGACGCCTAATTGCTAATTGTGGCAGCTATTGGCTTCGGCGGTATGCGGGGTACTCCGGCGGGCGGGTCAGGGGGGTGCTCTCTGTCCGCAACAGCTGTCATGTACTTGTTTTGTGAATCTGCTTTCATGCATTCTCCTCACATGCCCATACCATATTAATATTCCTTGTTCAACTCAACTCACTGCATGCTCCTTCAATCAACAACGTTCCATTATCATATAGTTTTATCATATCACTTACATTAACATTACATATACTTCTTAAAGCTCTCAATCTACTGATTCCACGTTCATCCTACTTTCATGCTTCTTTTACCATACCCAACTATCACTGCCATACATTACCGTTGGTACTAACACTTCTTGATGGACAGCCAAGCGTGCCTTTACAGATATTTTCCGGTACAAAAAGTTTTATGTCCTAAATGTAGTGGGTATATAACTTTAACACTAGTGATTAATTTGGTAACCATAAAAATACCATTTCTTTTTATGGAAGCTAATTTAAGTTTTACAAAATAATAGCTAACAGTTTAACCATGTTTATACTAATATATTCATAGCCATGTAATGCATTTCGTTATGGTGGATAGCTGCATGGAAATCGTTTTATAATATATACATATCTTATGGTGGTGTAATTAAGTTAAAATATTCCTTTTGTTACTTTAAATGAACGTTACAGTTACAATATCGTGATTCTAAGTAGTATACCTTATATATATTCATTAATGTATGGTCAGATTATATAGTAAATAATATGAGACCATGACCGTCCCACTGCTGGACTTGGGCTTCCTCACTATATACATTTGTGACTGTTGTCACGTTTTATCTTAAAATAATTGAAACACAAACAAAATAAATTTCAAAATGGTTTTTCTTTAAAAGAAAATATGAGGGTAAGCACTGGTTCCTTGCCCGCAAATTCAGTCAAAACAAGTACCGTTTTACACCGAGAATCTCTGAAGCATGGTGGGTAGCACGGCAGTCTCTTCTTTGCAAGGAGTAGTGCACGATGGTCAGGCGTGTCGAGATAGTGCTTAGATCGAAAGGGAGCTGTTTAATTCAGACTAAATTCCCAGTATAGTAATAACATGCACTTATTTTTGATATGAAATAATACTTCTTAGTTCAAAGTTTTTCAAGAATATTTAATAATAACGTATGCACTGACCCAGTACAGAAAATAAACGAATCAGCCCAGCTTATTTTGCGTAAACCTACCGTCATTCAGCCCTTTTTTTACACCGTTTAAACTTCATTTTACGTAAATCATCAAACACACACTACGGTAATGGTATGGTAAACATTATGATCTATCGTTTTGTGATGATTACTTTTTCAAATTGTATTTTATATTATTACTAAGTGATATTATCTTGCTTTAAATATTATTATTCAGTAACTAGGTGTTGATCTGAAGTACAACTTCGAAGAACGCTTTAAACTCTCCCGTCTCTTATTCAGAAAATACACTTTTATTTTTATACCCAACTTCATACATGAAAAATTAGTGTTTCCTAAAATAATTAATTGAAAGTTGTTCGTGCCTACCCCGCAAGGGACCTGGCGTGAAGTTATGTATTGTATGTAATTAATTGAAACTTTGGAATGACACAAATCAAATAAATTACCGCGCTTAAAACCGTTAAAACGTAGTTTTATTATAAACAATTGTGACATATCGGTACCCTAAATAGGTAGTACTCAAAATAAACAATCAAACACAAACTTGTTGTCATTAATCATAATTAAGACTATTTGCATATTGTCTTTCCTGCTAAAAGGGCTCGTACGAGTATATGAAATATACATAATATTTATTATAATACAACGCTAATTAGTTATTAATTACCTAATTATGTTGTAAGCATACGTTACGTTATGATTTATGGCTCCTGAAAAAGCGTTTTATATTAAGGAACAAACCCTTAAACTTTATCTAAAAGAAGGAATCAAAACTACCCTTTAAAGGTTTTAAGCGCGCTATTTATTATATTTTATTTTTATGATTCCGACGTTAAATGGTTAAAACGTAGTTTTTTAATGTGTACTTTTCGCGAACAGTCAAGAAAATACTAGAACAGATCAAAATTTGAACAATTTCAGTATTTTTCTGTTGTTGCCAAATTTTCGGTAACAGCAAAACATCATTGCCTACTAATTATCATCTAATTATCAGAATTCATCAAGGAATATTCAAGCATTATTTAAATCTACGGTAAGGTGTCATTGACCGATAAACAATTTATCAAGGCCGTGGCCTATCCATACGCTGAAAGCGGCGTCTAGCACCAATCGATGTTGGACGCCGCTTGAGGCGTCGGATCGACGTTATACCGATGTCAACACGGGAAACATCTAAATAGCGTCAGTATGTCCTGTGCACTCTATATGATCGGACAGATTAATTGACGTCAAATCATCTGTGCGTCAGAGACAAGATGTCTTTACGTTGAGACGCTTAAAATTACTGTGGACACGTGTAAGGAGAAACTACTATAATGTATTTATTTGTACATAACAAACATTCGTCAGTCACGTACAGCCACATACCTTAGCAATCTAGTTACTTTAGTAACTGGGGCCTAATTCTGCTATTTCAATATTTAAGCGTTGTGAAGATGTTCAAAGTTCGATTCCATTGCTAGTTGTAAAAAAATGGATTTGGGTAAATCCACTAAATCTTCTCAGTATCGTCGCGGCAGAATATTACATAAAATATTAGCAAAAAAATGGTATAATCAATAACAGAAATGGCATTATCCGAAATAAATAGTGAAAAGCTACGAACATTTTAACCGTTCATTTCAAACATTCATAGAATGTCACGGGCACGCTATTGAAATTAACAGAATAGCGAAATCAAGCAAATCTACGATTGAGACGAAATTGTCCGGCGATTTTAACGAGATGTAAAATAGAAAAGAAAACAATAATAGCAGAATTAGGCCCCAGATCAAAATCAACATTACAACCTTGACTGCTATTTACAGGTTTAGGACTTGTTAAATAATCGATTAATTAAAGGAAATTTGTTTTCCTGCTGTCTGTGTTTAGTACAAATAACATAAACAGTTTAAAAAAATGAGGAAATCGAATACGACAAAAAGTAACAATTACAATTCAAAATCCCAATTTGAATCATAAAAGCCTCCTCATAATAGTCATAATAGTTAGACGGAATCTATAAGCTCGATAAAAAAGTAAAAAAGAAGATTGTTAAAGCAATAATGAATGACACTCTTATCGAGCTAATAAACATCGTATAAGGCGACAACTACAAAATAAGGCGGTGTTGCGGCGCAACACTAGTTCAGTGGCGCGACACTAGCATCGCTTCTCCTGATTTGATATTTTTTCATTTGTTTATTATTTCGTTGCTACCGTAATGTATTTGAGCATGCAAAACATGTTTCTGTTAATAATTTATTTATATTATAGTTTTTCCAATTTTTATAAGTTTAATTGCTGATATCGTTCATAAACAGGTGATAAATGACAGAGTCAATAAATAATATAACGAGAAAGAAAATAGAAAATAACAAATTTCCTTTCGGAGTTACAGTAGTTGTGAAGAAATAACGCAAAATCAGAATTCTAGTTAAATAAAATCAAATTAATTGTTTTAGTGTATTATAAGATTTCATTTGGATTGCCCTAATATCTAGATTTGATGTGTTAATAACCTGATTTGACAGGATAATCGGGTATTATTAGATTTTATTTCATCATTTATTACAGGAAACGCATGTGGTATCGCATGATATTGAACTGTAATTAATATCGATCTGTTAATTAGGGACCAATGATAGACAAATAGTGAATCATAAGATGGTCTTGTTTTGTAGATAATTTTGTAATCTGTACTTATATGGTAGGCTGGTAATAATTTTTTTTTACGGAAAATGGCTAATAGGCACCAGCCCGACTTGTGGAAAATGGTTAGTCAATATAGCCTATAGATATTTGTAACAGCAGAGGCGAAGCCAACGCGTTGTCAGCCTTTAGGATGCGATAGTTACGGGATATCGATGAGTCAGAGGGATCAGACAGGAGAAATGTGATAGAGGAGATAGAATATGGAACGGGATATGGGATGGGATACGAGATGGGATGGGACTATATCCCATCCCATCATCACCCATAACACCCATCAACCAACCAACAACCAACCCAATGGTTATCATTACCCATAACACAAGCGTTAGCTTGTGTTTGGGTAATATACAACGGATGTCAGATCATTGTAAATAACGGAGAAAATTCATTTCCGAAATTTACCATACCGGTTCAAACCTCAAGCCTCTGTGTTGCAATAAGGTACCGTAATTGTGAACTGATTTTAATATTGTATTTTTTTAATTTCCGCGATGGTCCCATAGTCGTCAAGTCAGGATCTGATTTGTGGAGCCCATGGAAATTGAGAGAAACCCTGACATTGCAAACGGACATTCAATTTTATTTATTTATATACATTCAATTACAAGTCCGTTCATATTAATTTGATCCACAAAAGCGGTTTCCGTAAATTTATTCCATGTTAATAGGTGCTTAAATAAAACATTAATATTAAACTACATTTTTTGTATTATTTATGTCTGCTTTTTGAGGCCTTGAACGAGTTTTCATGAAAACCTGCCACAGATTTTCCTTATAGCATAGAGATTAACAAAAACATTATCAATTTAGAAAAAATATATATTTACATTTTATGAAGCTATTATATTTACTCGAGCGAAGCCCCAGAAATTTTAATTTTAAAATAGTTAAATAAAGACATTGATGGTCGTAGTAACAATTATTCTTGCTAAGCTAGCTAGCTTAGGGGGCTATGCTAATTAAATATGTGAACAAAATACTAAATTTTTAACTGATAGCGGTTGAAATAAATCAAAATTATGTTTAAGATAATTATCAACTTTGCTGGTATGCATAATTCAAGACTATAAAAGTCTTCTGATAGTTATCACATCATGTTCAAATTTCACCTTAGATAAAAATTCGGTTTAGCCACCATTATATATAAAACAGCATACGCTGATTTACTAGTTTTAGAGATGTTGTAAATTCTTCGAATCACCTCAGCAACTCAGGAATAGCTCACTGCGCCAACGCATTAAATATACCATGGCACAGCAAACTTGTACGCACCGAAACCACTTGCATATTATATACAGCGCTGCGCTAGCTGTTAGTACAATTATGAAAGAAGAATATATACTCGTATATAGTAGTAAAAACGCAACTCGTGATAAACTCTAAAAACACAGTTGAAGTTGAAGTTATTGTATTTATAGAAATCTCCATAAAAGTTTCTAACCGACGTCTTATTATTTAAAACTTATTTTTTAAACTTAAAGTATCATCTCGGTTAATAGAAGTTTCAAGTGACCTGCACTTGTGGACCGCATCGGCTGGTCCCGTACCCAGCGCGCGAATGCGGCCAGCATTTTGGACACGTTCCCAAATGACGGCGATTAGGAAGGCATATATTATTAGTATATTTAGTATTAATTGCATTTTATAAAACTGTAATTACAAAAATTAAACCCGTCATAAATTGTAGTCTTCACAGTCTTCTTTCTTCAGAATATAGATAATACAGGCGTAATACAGGAGTAATACAGGCAGCTAGATTATTTTAGTGCAGTACCAACTTATGCCGTTTTTATTAAGCAGAGTTAAAGTGATTCGTGCGCCCTTACATTTGAAATAGGCGAGTAAACACACCCGGAGAAGTGGAACGTGTACGCGTCGTATAACGCTTTTAATGTGCATAACGCGTTTCAATTTCGACAAATAAAATTAATTCTAAAATTATACCTATATCATATTTTATTAACACTTTTTACAATAATTTACAAAACCCGTCCATTTTAATATATTATTATGAAATTAAACGGTCTTTTTTAATATTTGTTCATTCTTCAGATTTTTAGGTACTAACCAACAGCCTTGAAATTCGTTCTAGCTATGTATGTATATTATACTATCGTTAATGGGAGATGGACACGGTATAATTCCACTAAATAATGATTCTAAGTTCACTTGAGCGAAGCTAAGTTGATAAACCTTAATACTTGGTATGCTGTTGAAATGTAAAGACAAGCAAATAAAGCAGCTTGTTGCCAGACAGGATAAAACAACGTATGCTAATCTATTGCCATAACCTATATTTCTCATTTCTCGTGGTATTTCTCGTTTTCACTAGTATAAAGCGAGATGGTATATTTTGGCCAAAACATAGACGCCGTAGATGAACATGTGACTGGTTTAAAATCACACCTCTGATGTTGACTAGGCATAGGTGACTATAATAACCGAATTCGATTTTTTTATATTGAATAGATTCGCGTTTGACCGACATTGCGCCTGATGTCAGGCAGACAGATAGAGAGTGCAGTCTAAGGTGAAGCACGCTTATCTAGAAGATACGAGATTTAGTGGTACGTATGATAAAAGTGGAAACATAGCGTTTCGTCCGCTTTGTTGGTATATCTGTGGTGTGAGCTTATACGTCTGCTTGTTCGGTGTTTAAATGGTGAAGGAGGATTAAATTCGTGCAATTCCGTGATCGTAATAAACATAGATGTGGAGTGGAGATCCTGTCTCGGCAAATGTAGCGTAGGACGCCCGTTAGCCCGGTGGACTGTCGACCTGCGTAAGATCGCTGGCAGGGGCTGGATGAGGAAGACAGGAGACCGGGATATGTGGCGCGTACTTGGAGAGGCCAGCAGCGGACTGAGATTGGCTGAATAAGAAGAAGATGTTTTTAAATGCTTATTTAAACCGTTAAAAACCTGTATTATTAAACGGTAAAAATGTCATTCATATTCCCGCAGGGGGGCTTTGTGGCGAAGCTTTAGGTGAGTGGCGACACCTCTTACCTGAATCCGGGGGCCAAGACTAGGCCCCCGCCTCCGTGTTTGCCTTAGCCAGCCGGCTCGGAGTGGAGATCGCTAGAGCTGAGACTCAAGCTCTAGGGGTTGAAGTGATAAATGGCATCACGTCAGAAGTAGCTTCGGTGAACCTGCAGCCCACCTCTCTACACCCCTTAGCCACTCACACCCATGTTGCCCTTGTCTTTTATGGCATTTTTAGGGGCCCATGCAGGGAATGGCGAGTCACCGTCTGCCCATTTTTCCATGTTCCCTGAACATTGCATCCGGCAGACGCCATAGTCTCCATATTCCCACAGCCCTAGTACCACTAACAGTTCACCCCAATAGCCCGGTATTTTTTGTCCTCATTTCCCACAATAGTCCTACACTGGCCGGAGCTTGTCCTTGGGTGCATTATTATATGGTGTAGACAGGGATAATCGCCGGTCTGTGTCACGCCACATTTAGATTAAATTTGTCAAGGGGCCTCTACGTGTTCGCCTCCCCGTGGCCCCGCGCAAGCCCTCCAAAAGTCCGGGCCATTATTATGGCCCGTGCTCTTGAAAGATATACAGATTAGTCATGAAAAAGTTGTAACGTAACAAACATTGCATTTTTTTAAAGAGTTCGTTTGTCACATTAATACACAAATTTAAAGACAGAAATGACCCGTCTATATTCGGCGTTAGTTAATAAGCAACTGTGCTACAGAAATCACTAAGTTATTATTAACGAATTAAAAAGGTTTAATTTTTCACGTGGGACACCAAAAACCCAAATATCATATATTCACCCACGTGTCAACTACCCCATTAAGAAGATAAGATAGTTTTTATCTTGGAAAACGGGATAGCATTCAGAGCATACGTATCTAATATTTATGCGAGAAAAACCAACTGAATAACTGAGAAGATTCCAATCTACCTTGACTTCTGAATTAATAGATACAACAAAGATTAAGATTCAATGAACTTTAGACCACGCGTCATATTCACCGAATCCATTATTCTGCGGCCAGCCAAGCCCTATTAACTTTTGTTATTTATAAATGTGCAACAAGTTAAAAACCCGGCAGAATTTGCCATTTAGTTTTATTCCACATTTTTTATTAATGGCTGGTTTAATAATTATATTTTACTGATTTGTATTATTTATTTTTTCGCTACGATTATAAGCTAGTGCAATGAAATTTTTTATAAATAATCCAATACAATGAAAGAAAACTTAACTTATTTGTATTGCATTGTTACATGCCGACAAAAAGTGAATGCACACCTGCCTGCCATAAACCTGGCTTATTACCTTTCCCGCATTCGGGCTTCTTTTGTTTACTTTGTATTTAAAAAGTGTGATTAATAAATAAATTATATTCTATTGTTATTCTACTTGTTTTATGGCAGTCATTAAGCAGGTGTGTCGAACTAGTTCTAAGAAATTCGATCTATGCGGGCTGGCAGCCATATTGTATCGGTGCAGCAATGGCCCCATGGAGAAATCGGCAGTCAAGCGACGATTACGATACGAGTAAGACGTGTCCATTGATAAGCTATATACTCGTAGTGACGGACTTTGCGCGTGTTATTGAATCGTGCAGTTTGTACTGGCTGCGGTCAGTTATATTTGTATCTGTGTTATACGTGTTTGTATAGTTCTAATCAATTCTATAGTGATTCCAATAGCATTTTAATTCGAGTCCCGCACTCGTAACAGTATCCTAGCCATAGTCGCCATCGCCATACTGATCCGTTACCCGAGGTAAGCACCTGACTTCTGATCACCTGAAGAGTCAACGAGTTGTTTTGATAAATTTTGGTAGAGGCTCAAGGCCTCTCGACCCCACGGTCCAAGCGTCTCGATAGCAAACGGCACAAATATATAACTCACACTGAGGGTTGCATATTTGCGCCGCATGAGTTATACAGCTGTTTCCGCCGCCTAACCGGCTGATCTAGACGTGTTGTGGTATAAAACAACTATGGATGGAAATCACTAATCTCATATATAGGAGAATGGTGATTTCTTTGCGGATTGCTCGACGAGCTATGGAACTAGAATAGAATAGAAAACGTTTTATTGTTCACCACATACACATAAAATAAACAATATACAGTAGTCACATTAAACAGTAAAAGTAGGAACTAGCAACGCTCGGAGTCTCTCTTATGGATAAAATCCGAAATGAGGATATTCGTAAGAGAACGAAAGCTATCGACACAGCTCGTAATATTAGTAAGTGAAGCGACAAAGGGTCAGTCATGTCTGCCACAGGACTGATGGCCGATGAATCAGACGAGTTCTGGGACCCAATTTTGCTATTACTATCTCATCATAATCGCCCGAGATATCATCTTAATCGTAAGTGTGCCTGAATTCGGTATTATGTTAATTACAATGATGTGCAACGGGTACGTCACTCGTGTCTTTATAATGTGACGTAGTGGTTTACGACCCTAGTCACTTATAATTCATATCCAAATTCCCGCCATTTAAAACTACGATTCTATTCCCATTTGTTGTCCGAACGTACACAACGTCCCACCGTTAAATTAATTATTTTTCCAAACCACCTCGTTTCCTTTAGAAATAAAACATTTCTCATACCCTAAACATATTAATTTATTTCATTTCAATGATAGTTATTCACTACTGAATATCATCCATTCGATTGCATACAACCTTAACAAAGGCGGTATGAATCGGTTCCCTCGCCTGCCTACCTGAGAGATTGGTTCTGTCAATGTCGTGACATGGCGATATTATTGGATTCTGATTTGTCCTCAAATCCGTGAAGTGTGTTCAAACGCAATTGGCAAACATTCGTTTTACGCCCCGTGATTGGGCCATCGAACACGATGAAGTGCTTATCCTAGTGACACAGCTGCCATTTTGATAGCTTCTTTTTGCAGCCCGTCGTCCGCCGAGACACACGTTCACGACTCCAACACCCTTTCTGGGAACGACGCCCATCACCTTTTCTTTTCGTAAGTAACCTTACATCTTTCTTTCCCTTTGGCGAATCGTTTCTTACCAAACCTGAAGGACTCTCGTCACTTTCAGAAACATGATCAGGACGGTGTTAGCCGCACAGAGTACTTTATATATACTGGTATTAGCCGGTTTCGGCCACGCGGCTCGACCGCCCGATAACTTCCATCATTAGTCTCGTCAGCCTTTTAGCTGCCTTGCCTTCAGCATCGTAACTACTAAGCCAGTAAGTGCTCTTCTTTCTCCTACAAAACTATTGTTCACGTGTCCGACTCGACATGGTCTGACACGTCAGTATTTTCTCCAGCCAAGACCCGTCGTGTATGCCACGCGGTCTAATCAACTTTATGTTCGTACTGTCGATGTTGGTTATTTTAACTACCAAGATTATAGTCGTAAATCGTACCCTTTTATCATAATTTAAATGTAATTGCCATAAGGCATAGCATCTACCTTCTGTGCCCTCGACTAATCACCGCAACCTGTACGCGCTATTAACACCATCATGTCAACGCATTCCAGGTCCGAAGTTTACCCTCGCAGTGAGCTGCTTATCTGCGGCCCGCCGTTTAGGTCGCTCGTTACAACCTAGTTGGCTTGGGGCGTATCGCGCCCAGCCTTCTGCGTAATTCCGTAATTCCCGCCTACTGCGCTCGGAATTCAGCTAAGCTCGCTTATTTTCTCCTCGACTTATTAAAACCTTAATGAACTTTCTCTGAAATACCTAGATTTCGACACCACCAGAAGTAAATTAACTTGAAACTACTCAATTGCCTCCCGTAGGAATCTATCTCTTAGAGAAGTATTCTAGCCCTTAGCTTGACACCCCACATTTCATCCCCCACTCGTCCGTCTCTGCACTGCCCTCTGGCAGCCTATTTACGAGCCTTTAATCTTCGTAGCTTACAAAATTTGAATGTAAACAATTAGATGTTAAGTTTTTCTCATATACCTTTGTTCATAGTTATTGTTTTTGTTAATTGAAATAAATATTTGTTACCCATAATCCGTCTCATTCTTTTATACCTCCCGGAATAAAAAGATAACAATAAATATTTAAAAGCGAAAACTCGCAAAGTAAATGTTTAAAGTGTTGCTTTTCAATATTAATTTCCAACTTTTTCCTACTATTATTTTGTCACGACGATATCGAAAAGATAATGTGGATTTAGTAGATTTGTAGATTTAGTATATATATAGAATTGGACCCCTGAAGTGGAGATCGCGTCTGAGTAGACGTAGTGAAGACAACCCCCAGCCCGATGGACTGACGATCTGCGCAATTTCGCTGATAGATTTTGGATTAGAACAAAGAAGGAATGGCATATGTGGATCAAAGTTGGGGAGGCCTACGTCCAGAAGTGGTCTGCGATTGGCTGACGACAACAGTTATACGCCTCGTTAAACATCAATAATGTGGAGCCGGGGCTTGCTCATATGCAGTTCGGGTTTCGGCGAGGGCACTCCACTTTGAACACCACTCTGCGTTCCATACCGAACGAAGTTATCCAAGCAAACGATAGTAATGTCTTGGCGGTTTCGCTTGACATAGCGAATGCCTTTAACAGCCTGTGCATACGGAGTTCCCCCACACCTCATGAGGCTGTTAGGCGCGTACTTTCAGGACAGATACATCCTTTGGGAACCTCCCGCGATCGGATTAACCACCCGGTTAATCTGATTGCGTGAAAGGTCGGCGATGTGTCGCATGCGGCATCCCACAGGTGTCGGTCTTCGGACCGATTCTTTGGAACGTCTGTTATGACTGGTTCCTTAGGGTGCCAGTGGCGTTGTAGTGTATTTTATTAAATTTATTTGTGAAAATTAGTGTATAGGAATATTTCGATTTGTTTGTTGTTAGTAATAGTCCAAGAGCATTATCATGAAATTTGGAAAAAAGATAAAATCTATATACCATGGAAAGACAATTATGTTAGATTTTGTATCAGTTTCTATGGGTTATCTGCGGGAATAATTTAAAAAAATACCTCATGAAAAACACATGGTTATATCATGAATTTTGTAAAGAAATAAAAATTAAAAGTTGCAGTGATACAGTTGTGTTTTTACTTCATCACGAAATGAAAAGCAAATCTCGAATAAGTCGTTTGTAAGCTAGAACTGACTGACATAAAACATTGCAAATGCAATCTGTATTTATATTTGTGACGACGTGTGGTTTCAGAATGTATATCAAAGGCTTCCATCGCAGCCCAGAGGGGTTGCAAACTCCCCTTTCATTTGCAATAGATGAATATGTTCAGGGTTCAGGAGTTATTAAACAGAAAATTGTAATAGATGCGTCAATTTTATACACAATTTCTTTTTTACTACGAAAGTATAATAATAATATTTAGGCAACCTGGTATCAAGTTTATTTATTCGGCTGTCTTAAAACTCCATTTTTTCTCTTTATATGACGCCTTCACTCCAACGTATTGTCGGCAACTGATTCTCACTTCTTTGGGCCTACATTTAAATTTTTCTTTATTCTTTATCGTATACACCGTGTGGGGATCAGGATAAGGGCTTGTGGAACTTACTGGCCTGCTTGCTATGTTACTTTTGCCTAGAATATTCACTAAAAAGCGGAACTATGGCTCGGTGCCCTAACCCTGAATAAAGGATGTGATTACACATTGTAATGGACATTTTAAGCACATGGTCGTAACATATAATGGTCAGTTAATCTATTAATTTCACTTTAAATCATACGAAACGAAACAGACGGAACAATGACGACGGCCTTTGTATACGTAGCTTCACTCCGTGCAGGAACGGAAAAATAATTCCTGCGGCCGGGCGGTGTGTTGTAAGACGTATTCAAAACAACCCACAGTCAGGTGGTAGGGTATTTGCCGATTGAATGACTACTATCCCTGGTCTAGAGTTTACTGCTATAATAACTTTGAGTTGTGTACTGGCACCAGTGGCCAGGTTTCAGTTTCTCCTTCGAGGCTGGCAGCACATTATCAACGTCTCTTGGCAACGCCTCTGGTACTGCTAATGTCCATAGGCGACGGTGACCACTTTCCATCACAATTGGGCCGTCATCAGCTTGTCTGCTGTGCTTCAGCAATAAAAGAAAACATAATACACGAAATATACCTTTATTAGTAAGTTTCTTCTGTATGACTAAAATAATCTGTAATAAATTGCGCACAGAGTTTAAAAAAATAATTGATGAATTGTTTAAAATAAAGATTTCTGAAAGGAAAGATAAAATTCAATTGTTTCTTTTTAATACTTTTGCCATTGTTAAATTATTATTGTTTTGAATTGATATGATACTTGAGTTAGATTGACTTTTTGAAGTGAAACTTCTTTAGAATCGTTGTGACTAGAAACTCGATGAAACGAAAAAACGACACTAAAAAGAAATAACAACAAATTTAACCTTATTCAATTCGAAATAGAACACATTTTTCTTTACCTGTTAGCATTAATTTTCAAATTAAATAAAACTAAACTAAAGATTTCAGATGAATCTGTAGATACTTAAGGTGCTCGTAGATATTCTTTATACGTAGGTCAAAAGAAATTGTGCGTAACAGTGCTTTGATTTAAAAACTTTATGCTAGTGATTTAAAGTAGTGTAGACGGTGTAGTATATAAAATCTTTTACGCACACTCGGTCGCGACCAATTGGCGATTTATATGCAATGACAGTTGTCAATCCCAACTGGCTCAATCCCAATTCATTGTATATAAATCGTGCGTACAAAATTTTCAATAACACATTACACTACATATTATAATCATTACTGAAACTAATCGGGCTGGAGTTTGGAGCCAAACGATCCCCAGACGTGGACGCTTGGGGCAGCTTGCAGGGGTGCTTGTGGCCAGAGGCCTAGTCCCCTGGCATTGGAAGAGGCCCAGTGAGCGGGGCCCACGCCTGCCAGGGCACACGGCATTGGGAAAACCGCATACACGTAGCCCTGGCATAAGGCGCAGGACGGAACACCCAGGGGTTTTTAGATGGTATCCCTAACTGGGGAGTGGCAATAGCGTGGCTTTGGTTCCGACCGGGCGTGCTAGTGCCACCCCAGATCCGGCGAATTCCACACTCACACGGGTCGCGAACATCCCCCCAGGCTTCTGTGCCTGTCGCGGCTTAGTCCTCAAACGGATTTCCTCTAGCCAAAAAAAAGCTTGCAGGGGTGCTCAGTTTTGAATAATTGAAGTGATACTTAAGAAGTTTATTTTGAATTATAATATGTTGACGGTGTGGGCTAAAGGAAGGCTATATTCATATTACTAAAAGTTATAGAAGAATTATCTGTGAGTATGTCCTCTGAAGTTTCACCTCTATTGCGTGTGAACTGCACAAAAGCACAATTTTTTATTATATTAACTTTTTTATTACATTGACGTTGTTTTTTTTGGTAATTTAAATAAGTAACACTTTATTATTATATTGATTATTAATATTATACTCGAAATCTAGAGGTCACTTTGTTGCCTTAACAGATACGCTTTTGCGCTTCAAAGGGGGCAAACATGCATACTTATACACTAATCATATTTTCTATGTTACCATGTTTTGTCCAAATAAAGAATTTGAATTATGTTATTATGTAACTAATGTAATTGTGTAATGTATTTTGATATTCTAATTAAAGTTTAGTATAACAAAAAACGCTGTAATTAATTATGCATGCGGAAAATAAAACTCTTAAATCATAGTATGTCCGTCAGATCCTACAGTGGCTTCCTTTTCAAAAACTCGATTAAAATCTTCACATTAAAAAAAAACTTAAGTAATTGTTTGTTTTTGATTGTATACTTAATCCGTCGTATAAGCTAGATCTGTGTTGTGTCAATTAAATGTTATTCAATGTTACTTTTTCAAATATTGCTAATATTTGAAAAAGTAACATTGAATTCTTCGTTACTCGTGTTGTTTCCCATGTTCTATACAGCTTCAGCTTTTGCGACGTAGTGCATGCACCAGTGAGCGCACTGAAAAGCCCCCCGTGCTCAATGTTTATTCATTTAGATGTGTACCGTTGGGCAAAGGCTAAGGCGTGTTCTCACGAGAATAATATTCTACTTCGTCTTTTGAAAAAGTCAAAGTAGACAGATAGAAAAAGTGTACTTTATCGATGATAGTAACGTATGGGACGTTACAAACGTCCACAGGCGACGGTAACCACTTTTCATCCGGTCAGCCTGTTTCTGTTTTTCTGTCTGTTTGCCTACTTCATGTAATAAATATATATATTTAAATTTAGCTTACTTTGCGGAGGATATTAAAATGGATTTCATTTTGCAAAATCCAAATCCGTTAATTTTTGAAATTCTACACACGTCTGAACTCTGTGTTACTTTCGACAAGCGACAAGTAATTAGTGCGGTAGGTCGTACGCTAACAAACGAAATGCGTTTTTAAGCCGGGTTCATGCGGTAATAACTAATAGCTCAGGTCGGCAGTCAGCAGGACCGTCTTTACCTAGAGGTGCTTGGCTACCGGGCGCAGAGACCAGACAGAGATGATTTTAATAAAAAAGTTGTTACTAATATTATGATTTCAAAATCTCATGAACGACATTTAACCAATATGTAGCGTCATATATACGAGTATATACATTACATCTTTCTGTAAAACATCCATGGTTACTCAGTAGTCTGAGAAAACTGACTGTGACGTGCAAAGACATGGACGATATGACATAATGATATTGATCTTTAAAAATTACAGTATAAAAATTAAATACTATTTTTGATAGTTATTTTGGGTCATACTTAATAATTTTCACATCCCTACCTATATACTTAAGACGATTCTGCCTGCAGTCAGTGATCTGAAATGATAGATAGTCCTGTGCAGTCCTTGAACGATGAACTGTTAAGATCCGTGATTCGATTGGTAACAAGGAAGGAGTACTTTTTTTCCGCCTCCTCCTCTATGAATCGGATCAATGAGTGAATCTCTGTCCATCTGAATCATGATTCATGCTAGTGGGTCTTAAATTCTTTTTTATACTTTATTATTCTTTCTTGGGTTTTATTGGATAACTCCTTTAAGACTTACATTTACTATAATATATCTACTATATATTTATAAACTTCTGATGATGACTAACTTATGATTATATTCATAATTACTAATAGCTAATGCTTGCGAGTAAGTATTTGTTATACCTGTGAAGCATTGTTACTGCCTATATTTCGTTTAATAACAGCGAATTGTAGCAAATTTTCGGCTAGCCCCTTACTTCTGAGTTTGCCTATATTATCGTACTTAATATCCGTCTTAAGGGTGCATTTGAGCTTATATCCAACCCGCATGAAGTGAGGGCATTTGAAAATTATATGCAGAGAGGTTTTTGGGGCTTCTGAATCATACGGACACGAAGGATCCGTCTTCAGTTTTCAGCGGTTCAGATGTTTGGAGAACTCTCCGTGTCCTGCCTGATAGTTAGCTCAGTGATCGAATTGTACTAGAAGGAAATGATCTTAGATGACCAAATAAACGTCAGATTAGCATTGGACCAGGTGTTAAAACAAAACCCAAAATAATTATGTATTCATATAATAAATTAAAGCGTTGTAGATGTACCACTGCAATGTAGAGGAATGTAAATAAATCATTTTTAAAAATATAATTCATATCTCTTGAATTTAAATATTGTTAACAAGGACTTAGTAATAAATAATATTTAACCGGAATTTAAGCGGTGAATAGCTTTGTAGTTGTAATCATTTATGGTCTTTCATAGTTTTGGGCAACAGAGCATGGATTTAAAGGCATAAAAATGGGCAGGGTTTTGGTATATTTACCGTGAGAATTCACCGTCACAAGTTATTTCCACTATAATGTATACTAGCGCATCGATAATAATATGGTCTTCTTGTAGAGCTGTGAAGCAGAATTGTTTGGACATTTTTCAAAAGCTACTAAAGTATTGGGGTGACTAAAACTGTTTTCCATGACCAACCTTATTTCCTTATCCCCTCCATGATTCCCTGACACTCCTTACACAACATATGGATCTTAACATTCTCTGACTCATTGACTCTCGCTCAATCACACATACTTATTCTTACATCACCTATACGAACATACTGATACACAGACACTACATCACACCTATGCACATGAGGGGCTCACTCTAACACGATTATTTATAATAATTGTACTAGTATATTTTCTTTTTCTTCTCTTAATTAGTCAACGGGTTGATCCTGGTGACCTATACCGCAGGTTTCTTTTTAAACTATTTCAGGCTTCTTTGTTAAAAAAAATTAACATCGATCTAAAATCAGTCGAATTGACAACCTCGTCCTTTTTGAAGTTTGTTAAGCATACGTACCTACTACCACCATTTACTGTTGCTCATGAGACCAATGTCTACGTGTTTGTAAATGGCTAATGTAAAAAGTTTTTTATGTAATATCGTTGCAAAAAATTTAAAAGCGTGAAACAATAAATCAATCACTTGCGGTCGGAGCATACTGATAACAGCAACTACGTCCTGATCGTATTAATTTCAGGATGTGCTAACTCAAATATTATTTTGTAACTGGTAACTTCTGGAAATATTTTTTACAAACCCACCTGGCGGCCTTTGTTAGTTTAGTCTACAATTACGTATATAAAAGTCATAAATGTCAGCACGTTTAACAATTTACTATTTGTTTTTCTTTTTATATAATTTATTCTACGACCTTTCCAAACAATATTTTTGATGCCCATTTTATTATATTGGCCATATATATTTGTTCATACTAACTTGTAACATGGTACATTTTAGTCCATTTGCTTTATTATTTTTTTACATATTTTAACCCCTTTTTTCAAACAATACTAATGCAAATTGCATTATAAACATAATAATGCAATGAAAACATTATCTATTCTTGGTCATTTAATATTAGTTATACTGACTGCATTATACATATATTTTTTTTTATTGAAGTGATTTTATTGAATTTCATAAGAATCGTTGTGATCTTAAACTCGATGAAACGAAACGGCGACACTAAAAAAAGATAAATACATAGATCTATAGGACTAAGTCTACGAAAGAATGTGATGTACGAGTTTTATATTGAGCAGCACATATTAGAGAGTCAATATGACCGATGATTAAACATTGGTCAAGTTTGGACTGAAATGAACTTAGTAATAATTTTTTTTAGACTAAAACAGTGAAAAATTGAAAGTGATACTAAGAAGTTTCTTTTATTGTATTCTTTTTCGTTTCTACACTATGTAAAACCTCACCTAAGTGAAATAAAATATTAAGGGTTTTTGTCCACTAGCGATATGCTATGCAGCTATGCTGCGAGAATGTAAAAGCTAAACTACGAAAGTATGTGACCATTTCCGCTCATATTAAGCTGTGTAACGGAGCGCTATGTACATGTACATGTGCTATGAAAATGCGCAGGCTTGCTATGCGACGTATCGAAAATAGGGAAAGCACGTATCTAATACGCACGTACCTCGCATCCATAGCACGTAACTTTGCTTATAAAAAACGTAATTTAGTTGAATCAGTTTCGACCAGTGCTATGCTATGTGGTCCAATGAATATCATCGGTGGATATCAAACGCATCCATAGCAACGTTGCATAGTACATTTCTGGTGCAAAGGCATCCTAAATCTAGCTCACAGGGTTTTATATTTCATTCTAACTTATATTAATGTGTTACGTTTGCATAACGTCTTAAATTGTACGATGGAATATTACAGTCTTATTTTAATTGAGTATCAAGTCAACCGAAACCGTCATCACTGGAAATCCCAAAATTATTTGGAACTTGTTCATCGACCTGCGTATTTCTCCGTCCATCGGAAAAAACTAAATTATACCATTTTGTTATTGCAATAGTCTCAATTAATTAATTAGTCATTATTCACTTAATAAATATGTTAATTATTTATTACATTTAGCGTTATTTATACATACAGAACTAAAATGTATGAGCTCCTAATATAATAATAATTATTTATAACAATTACATCGGCAGATAAACACACCTTGTGTAATGTATATATGATATATCCACGCTAAGCAAGTTAGGCTTGCGTTATTGGTATAATGGTCAACCGACCACTCTGGGGTCGATCCCAGACACCCAGATCAAAGTAAATAACGGAAAGTTCGTTTACAAAATTTACCATGCGAGGAATCAAACACGGAGCGTCTACACTTTCGAAAAACCATTATATTTTAAATCACTATCAATATTAATACCTTAAAATGTAGTGCTACTTGCTTTTTCACTTTTTGTTCCCAGTACGTAACAAAAGGATCGCATATATTTTTATTCTCTTTGTCTAAAGTTCAAAATTTATGTTTTTGTCAACATATTCTGTAAATTATTATTATTTAACCATGATTTTATGTTTCGGAAGGCATCATTTTTGTCGTGATCGTAATTATCAGTATTAAGTACTTCAAATAGAATCGTACTGTCATCAACAAATAATATTGTTTTCTGAGTCACTGCCATATTATGCATGTCATTTAAATAAATAAAAAATGGAAGAGGTCCTAAGACTGACCCTTGTAGTAGTACCCCATACAAATAATTGCGGGGCTCGGAAGCATATAGTTTTTCACATAATGTAATACTTGATGGCGATCAGATCAGTAAGATTTTAGGAGGTTAAGCACATTGCCACATTGCGCACTCCATATGGATACAATTTGTTTAATAGAATTGTATGATGTACAAAATCAAACGCCTTTGTTGAGTCCATGTTATATGATATGTTCGTCACCAATTATACTTTAAGCCTCAAAATGGTTATATAAAGTATTGCAAATCATTTTTTGAAATATTTTTGAAGTCATTATTGTAATGTCTATCGATAGACCGATAATTACTATCTATCCAACTTAATATTCTTTTTGTGTACTGCCTTAACCACTGATATCTTATATTTTGATGGGAAAACATCATGCTCTATGGACAAATTGACTATATGACATGATACAGGGGCAATAAAATGGAGCGCTTACTTTAATTACTTTAGTTATGCACATTGTCATCAATTTCAACACTATTAGTATTATTTAATGTTCTGATAGTATTTATAATGTTAATAAGAGTTAATGGAACTATAAATATAGAATTATAATTATTGTAATTATACCTAACTTGGTCAATAAAATAATTGTTAAGCATCTGCGCCATTTCTTGGGAATCTTTGATAAATTTATCATTATTTTGTTTTTCAATTCCTTCATCGGGGTAAGTAATTTTCATATATTTAATTATTTTCTATGTCGGTTTAGATTTATTTTGTTTAGAATTTGTTACGTATTAACTGTTTTGTGATTTTTGGGTAAGTTTTACAATTTTATTATACCTTTTGGGACTATTTTATTTTATTTTTAGATTATTTATATATAGGTACTATGTTATATATACGAAGATACTATATTCGTGTATTCGTTGGGAAAAGTACATTGTTTCTAAATGAAAGGGATCCTATATCTTTTTCACTGACAGCGTGTATGAAATGTTTCGTACCGATCGGTTGAGTAGTTAAGACATGAAAGCGTCACAAAAAACAAACAAACCCACATCCGCATTTAAATATTAGTTATCATTAAAAATCTCAATATGCAACATTTGAACAAACAGGACATAATCTTAAATGTATTTACCAGGCGTTTATAGTCAAACTGTCATTTCAAATTTATTATGCTATACTGAGTTTGGCATATTGATAACACATAATAAAACATTATTGATTACTGGAACACCCTGATCCAAAATGCTGCATACAATTAATAAATTAATTAATTAATTGCAATTATTCATTTTTTTAACTAGTGCACGTGCAAATAAACGAACAACATTTATAGTAATTACTATTTATAGATAACTGGGTCTAATATATATTGACATTCAAAACTTTCGATCAATTAATTTAATCGCAATGACTGTAATATATAAAGCCTTTATGAAGATTGAGCATTTCCCATTGTTAAGAAATTCTTATCAATGTCCTTAAATCACTAACATATAAGACGATTACATGTTTCCCAGTCATATTAAAAGAGTATTTTTGGGAAACCAATCACAACGAGAGTTAATTTTACAGCATGATAACCTACGCCCTAAATAAATAACGTCCGCGTACAGTACATATCGACTTTTACCGACATTTCTTCGTAAGCCACATATTAAGGACTGTAAATATTTTTCTTGCAAAAGGTATTTTAAAGTATTATTTTGTTTTAAACTTGCAATATTTAATTCAGCAGGGTCTGATCTAACTAAAACTGAAAGTCTTAAAACAGAATAATAGTTTGAAATACCTTTTGCAACAAACAGTATACTTAGGTCCAAATGGCGCTTACGATAAAATCGAGGTAAAGGCTCGATGTATAAATATAAATAGGTATTTATTATTGACACCTCAGAATGTTTATGAAGTGAAACTTCTTTAGAATTGTTGTGATAACAATCGATGAAACGAAAAAGTGCCACTAATAAGAGATAAACATCTAAAATTCAGCCTTATTTAATAAAAAATAAAACAAAACGTTTCTCTTGAAATTATTTTAAAGCGAGTGAGACGTACATCATACGTCTATAATTGTCAACAGCGAAAACACTGCATACTTGGGATTTAGAAACATTTACGATTTTAATTACTATTTGTAGTTTCAGTTAGTTTTTAGGCTTTATATTTATTATAATATTGATATATTACATTAAAATTCATTACCTCAGCTCCAGCGAGGCGTAGCAGATAAAAAGTAATAACGTTTCAACTGATACAGTAACTACATTTAGAGGTTTATATATATTCCATTTGGAGCATTAACGACAGATTTGGTTATTAAATGTAATCCCATCATGCGATAATAAATTAATCTGTTTTAAGGCCAAGCAGTTGCAAAAGTTTTAATTTATTAGGACTGTCCAGACTAGCTTTACTTGTGATTTTTTTGTTGTGAAACTCGCATTTTCGAAGTGAAGACAAAAGTGTATCTATAGTTTTTATTATAATCCTTAAACCAATAACACTATATATATATATATATATATATATATATATATATATATATGTATATATATCATGTATATATATCATGTATATATATATATATATATATATATATATATATATATATATATATATATATATATATATATATATATATATATATAAAGTGTGAGAAGAGAAGGGAGGGTCTCTAAATTTCGTGACGTCACATTTCATATCATATTTATGCTTTAAAAAGACAAAAATTGAAATATAAACGAAATACTTCAAAACATTTCGAACTCTATCTATATAGATAGAGTTCGAAATGCTCATATGAGCATGGTGCTTAGATTATTAAATTCTAGCTGTCCCGCCAGACGTCGGCCTGCCCGGAAAAGCTTCAATCGATATGGCGACAGCAGCGCCACCCACCGGGTCCAATTGTGAACCAACTCAGAAACCTTCTCTGGCTCATGCACAACAACTTTGCTAAAGATCATCACAATGACATGATCAAACGTATATAGTTAGGTAGTATATAGTTAACGATTCTATAAAGGACATACAGAAAAACATTCATTTTTATATATAAGATAATGTATTATATTTCATTCACTCGCAGGCTTAGTCTTATAGATTGATGTGTTTATCGCTTTTCACGTGCGTCATTGACGGTTATGGTCAGTTCCTATATTTTATTCACAATTATTTAAGGCAAATGAATATCGTATCGGTTAAAATTTCACATACTCCACATACAAGTAATATCTTTCTAGTAATGTCAAGGAAAGTAAATGAATAGAAAGATATAGGAACCGGCCAATAATAAAATTATTGTACTATTTGTACAAAACTTAATAAGTTAAACTGGTATTGTTGTACTATTAGTTTTATTACTATGACTAAGTGAATGTTAACTAAATGTTAATTTATTATATTATTATACATAGGTATGTACTATAAAATTAAAAACTACACAATAAGTTGGTTTCTGTAATTATTTTTAAATCAAAACTAGCGAATTTCAACATTTTATGTAACTTACCTAATTGAGATATATTAGACAAGAGTCCTCGCAATTAACAGAACAATTAAAACGCGATAAATGTATAGCAGAATTGCGTCATATCAGAGGTATTTAAACTTGCTTTTAATATAAATATAATATAATAATAATATAAATATAAAAGCCGTAGGAGCTTTTATTGGTTACTAGCATACTTGCGTCTCAAACTGAAAGGGCAAGGGTGCGAATGCTGCCGGAAAACATGAACGGCTTTAGGCAGTTTTGTGATCTAATATGTGCATATAGTTAGGTACCGCTCACGGTGAAAACATGTCGAGGGCTTCGCAAATTGGTGTACAGACAAAAGTGCAGTTTTACACAAGGAACAAAATTGTGAATGAAATAAAAATAATTAATTGTATAACCCTGAAATTTGGAAATTCCGTCTTTTTAGTTGCACTTGCATACTGGTAAAACTTTCTAAATTGTAACATGCATAGTTTTTAGTAAACAAGAAAAAAATGCATTTTTACGTATACGCCTATATGTTATGAAGCCCTCGATTGTGATAGAATCTGCACATCGAGATAGCTAATGTGTCAAATCCGCTAATCTGCCTTGGACAAGCGCCATAAGTATACTGTCTGTTTCCCTATCGAATGAGCCCACCAGTAAGAAGTTTATGTTAGATTATTAAATATGGGCAGTGGTCTAGTGTTTGTATTAATAAAATGACCGCATTAAAGTATTGAACTTAACAAACGTTGACACCAAGATTATTCTTTTGAAGAAACACGGGCTCTGGTGGTGCATAGTTAGAGAAATAGTAGAGATCAAGAAATTTTCTCTCATGAACATGTTTGAGTATTGTGGGGTTGAACTGGTTGATTTCAACATAATTATTATATATATTTATAGGGTGCCAAAGTCAAATAATCTTTCAAGACAGAAGTTCTTGACTAAATTGAAATTCGATAATCTTCTTTTGAGTGGGGACTTTAATATAAATAGATATATAGACAACACTTTATTGCTCAACAAATTAAACGTAAACAACATTCATAATTACAATACTTCTTGGCAAAAGAACAGGCGGCTTTATCGATAAAAGCGATTTCTTCCAGGCAACCTAGCTTAAAACATATTCTTAACAGATCTTCAGATTTAAATAGATATTTCAAAAACAAACAATGAAACTTTAGATTTTGAATGTGTATTATTAAACCATGATTTGAAACTAGAACTCGGCACCCTACAAGAATCTTGAGCAACACTTGCACGTACAACTTTGCTCAAGACTATAAAAACAAATGTAAAATATAATAATACTCCCGGTATTCAATTTTAGATTATCGGACCACACGGCCCAATTAATAAAGATGTCCGATCCAATATGTATAAAGTCCACGATCCAAATTTAGCATTCGTACTTTTTATAATAGACTTTAAGTCATTTTACGACCTTTGGTTTTCTAAACACCTATACTGATAAGGCTGTATCACAAAATTAAGTGGATCTCGAAAGGTCTGCATAAAGATCTACAGCAAGAAAAAAAGGTGTCTGTTATTGATTATTAGATGTTATCCTGCTTGAAGTAATAAAATAATTTATGACAACTATACTAATAGACTAAAAGTAATAATTGGACTTCCTAAAAAATTACAGAATAACTATAAAATTAATCTATCCCATAGCAAATCTAAAATGATATGGTACATTATTAAAAATTCAACATCAAATAAACCTAAAGAACCAATCAGCAAATTTCAGATAATAAAAAATAAATATATTACAAATCATATATTGCTAACGAATTCAATAATTATTTTATGAATAAGATCAGTCCATTACCAGATGCCGGGTAAACAAGCTTAATTACTACCTAGATTGCCAATGCTTTTGGTATTTTTTAATTTGTTCAAAATATTGTTTATTTGATATGGTTATATCAAATGTATAATAATTTAAATGATTAGCTAGTAGCTAGTAGTCCCACGCTACCATTCAATCTCTTGACTCTTCGTTCAATTGACTTCAAAACTGGTAATAACTAATGCGTCCCAAAGGTAAGAACAATACGCTTTGCAAGATCTTGATCTCGAACACGATTTTCATGTACGTAGTAGACCTCAGCGGGAATATAATCTTAATTAGAGCTCTCAGGGTCGGCTTGATGGGTGCGATCCCACGCTTTCACAGAATATCATCATGACACAATTAGCCTTGTACTAATCGTGTTTCGTGCGATGAATGATAGTTGCGATGACTCATTTCCCTCAGCTCATTTTCTCTATCCCATTCTCCTATTCCAAAGCCATATCCCTTCCTTTCTATCGAATTTCTGCTCTTTGATCTGATAAAAAAACGATTGAAGCGGAGTTAATATAAATGATAAGCTCGATTCAGTTAAGAACAAAAAATTGCACGAGTTCAGCAGACAGGCAGGGGGACCACGTCATGGAAAGCGGTTACCATCGCCTATGGACATATACAACACCAGGGGCACTACAAATGCGCTGATGCTCTCTTAACAGAGACTGGAATCTGGCTACTTATGTCCAGGGGTGTTACACATCCAGACGGAAAAATACACTACCACTTGGCTGGATGCAGATTGTTTTATCGTTTCTTAAAACAGGTCACCCTGCCGTAGAAAATGATAATCTTTCTTCGTTCCTACACGAATAAAAAGCTACAGATTTACATGCATACAATATATACACAGAGATGATGGGTACCTGCTACGATCCCGACACACTTTACGCTTTAATAACTTTCATTAATCTCTTCACTCTTAAAGTGCTTTTTACATAACCTTTCTTAAAAAGTATCTTCAATTTGATCATGGTGAGCATGCGTGGTCTAGCGGCACCGACTCTACCAGTCATATTGCTGTCAGATGCAGATTTAATGATTATTTTATTACTCTACTTAATTAACTATGTTACTTATTATTGATAGCGCTTTCATATAATATCCTTCGAGGATAGAACAGCGCGTTTTTTATACAGAAGTATTGTCCAATGACCACCTATATCAGTTAATAAAAACGTTTGTCTGTTTCAAGTGTTAATTAAAGTTAAACCGGTGTTTTATGACTTCATTTAATTAAAATTTGCATTATTTTGATATACAATCTGATAAAAATATTTAGTATTGAGATTACCCACAAATTAAAAGGAAATGTACAGTATAATTTGATTTATGTTATCTTTATATTTCGAATATTTAGAATACATTAGTTTAATTATTTAGTATCCGAACGTAATTTACAAATGCATAATTCCAAATTACTCTTATTATCTTTTAAATGAATTTATAAGTTTATATATAACTTTGTTACTAATGGTATATAGAGGAACTATTTACTATTCTAACAAGTTTTTGTATAGATGCTTTTTGTTAGATCATGTCAGAAATAATATAAGGACGTCCTTGTTGCTGTTAACTTCTAGTCAACTGTATGATTGATAACTAGATCGTGGTAGCTGGTTGAAGTCGTATGTGATCTCAAGCCTATAATTACAGGGTTCCATTTTATCTTTCAGTTTTGATGAATAAACCAAAGTGATCCTATATGGATCACTTTGGTTTATTCATAATTCAACATAAATATGAATAACTCAATTTTATTCTAAACCCTAATCTCCTTTGAGTATTGGGCTGTTATTGAGCATATTATCAGCATTACTAAAAGGAGGATGTATATACAATCCTACAAGTGGAAGGAAAATTTAACATGTGTGTGTATGTGTGATATTGCAAGACACAGTATAACACTTTTTAATTATTGGAGTACAACAGTCTGGCTGAAACACTGACGAAAAGTGGTTACCGTCGGCTTTGGATATTTGCAACATCAGAGATACGCCCATGTCATGCTGGCCTCAAACAGGAGAATAGAGCCTGGCTACTGATGCCGGAACGCAACTCAAGACTTTGATGGCGGCATACTCTAGACCAGAGGTGGTTGCAAAATTACAAAAACAACAAAGTTACGCCAGTTTACTAGTTTAAATATTCTAAGCTACTACGAGATATTAAGACGTTATAGATTTTAAATTGATTTTAAATCAGATCACGGAAAATCGAGGACAGCGGACATTAGCGCATTGACTTGCTTTGACATCGTGAACAGTACATCATTTCAATTTGGCGGAGGTTGCCATTAAATCGTAAAACCACCGTGTTACACACCTAAATTTGTTACAGAACTACACTAGCATTTGTCCTACATATGAACAATCCAAGTACGATCTCAAATCCAACTTTGACATATCGGTAGACGGTCAGCATCCGCAACAATGCTGACTGACAAGGAGACCAGACCGTGCCGAGAAGAATCTTTCCGGAGCATTGTAGAACACCATGCGGAAAGAATTAGGACATGGTAACCAATTCATATTGCAAACCTAGGCTTATTCAGATATGAAACTTGTCACAAACAGAATTACCCTATTTTGTTTTAATTCTACTTGAAACAGCTCAACGAAATTCAATCAAAATGTGTGTATGTCCATTTTCATATCTTGTATGTACCGTTCACAAATTTTTTAATATATAATTTACCTACGCTACGGTTTGTACACTTCTAAAGATGTTGGAGCTTACCGCCGTAAATGATGGGCCCCGGTGTTGCCAAGCCAAAACACACTGAGTTGTATGTTGTTTATTAAGGCCGTTTGATCAACTGAAACCCACAACTTGTCCATGTTAATATATGTTAATAATTTTAGTATATTGTTTATTGCCTATTTATCATTGTATTACTGAAGCAAAAACTTTGTACCCCTTTTACGAAAATTACGCGGATGGAGGAGTACGAAATTTCGCACACTAGTTTATATAGAGAAGAAGAGACGAATGCTATTTTTTTTTCAATTATGCATAAAAACATTACACACATTACCGTCTATTTGATACACACGTGTATATACTCTTTTGATTATGGTTTAAGTCTAATTAACAATTGTAGCCTTGATGGCGAAATCTGTGATTATACATTAGAAGAATATACTGTCTTTGATAAAAGAACCTTAATAATGTTTAAACTTATAATTTAAATCAATTATGGTTGAATTTCGAGCACTAGTATGTATAATAAATACGCTTTACGAGCAATATTGGCCCGCCGTACATATAGTGTAATTTCTTTGCTTGAGAAATAAAATGTCCTTATATGATAATTCCATATAACACAGGGTCAAACGAAAGGACGTTAAGTTAATATCAGTGAACACGTGCATGCAAGGTTCCAGGCGGAGTTATTGTATGTAATTGACTCAGCACTATTGCAAATGTCGGGGTCGAGTCGTGATTGGACCGATATTGGTCTGTCAAATGGTTACTTTCATAAGGAAGTGAGATTGTCATCACTTGTGAGTTGTCTGTTTATGAATGATAGATGATATAAAATAAGCGCACGATAAGAGATAAATGTCTGATGATTTTAATTCATTTTATTTATTTAGGATAATAACCAGATATACACTAAAGTTACAAAAACAGTATATTGTATAACAACAGTACTTATCCAACTACATTACCCACGAATTAAAAGATGGTAGTGTACACACACACGCACACACACACACACCCATGCAAACAAACATACACAACAACACACTTATATACATATCATATATGCAAGGAATAAAGATAACGACCGGCAAATGCTTACCCCGCTCAAACACAGATACCGTCTATTGATACGTATTGATAGAAATTATTATTTAAAAAATGATACTTTAATTTAACAGACAACTTGTTGGTGATGTATTTCGAAATTAAAAGCAAATTACAAGAATAAATTAAGATATAAATAAATTATAAAATACTGCCCGTGACTTCGTCCACGCTTGACTTGGAATTCCCGCGGAGTTCCCGGGACGCAAAGAACTGCACATATCGTTTTACTGAAAACTGTGTCGGAATAAGTTAATTTTGTGCACATAAAATTTGCTATTATCGATCAGTGAAAAGTCACATTGGAATTCGATTTTTTAACCTGGCTATTTGGATTTGTCCAGGTATAAATCATACCCATAAAAATCCCGCGGGATTCCCGCCAAAAAAGTAGCGATGAGTTTAAATCTAAGAATTAACTGTCGATCGGCGAAATCCGTACCGAAATCGCCCCGGTAGTTTTAACTAACAAGAAATCTAAAAACAGGCATCACGTTCTCCATCGCTTATATAATCTGTTCCATTGATTTTCTTTAATATCTCTAACGTACAGACACGGTACAAACATATATACTATAGATGTTAATCGTTTTTAATCGAAATCGACGGTCAGAATTATATGCGAATTTTAAACTAAATAAACTAATTTAACTAAATTGTCCTTTCAACTAGCCAGTAACCCACATGGCTGGCATGGCATATGAATACAGGCATAAGTAACTTTTGCGCCCTTAAAACTTTCGTTGAAAGCCAAAAGAGGTGTCGAAATAGTTCATTTTCTCTACTTAACTCGAACAAAATTAAATCATAATTTTCAGCACAATGAAAAAGCCTTCTTCGATATGACTTCTATATAACATATTCGACAAAAATAAATTTTACGGTACCTCTGTATTATGTATTAATTGGAATATAGCTTAGCCGCGAAAAGTAAATTTGTTAATATAAAAAATAATGCTATTACTGTGTTCGTCGAGCGTGGACTAAAAATTACATTTAATAAAGCTACCCAAACTAATTAACTAATTATGATAAACCTTTTAACATGTTAAACAACGTCGACCACGCTATTTATGGATATAAAACATAATTTCTCTTGTCATTATTATGTCTCAGTTACGAATGTTATTTTAATTTTAATTTAGATACGGCTGCTTAAATATGCGGTGAATTAGTTTCAATGGATCGAGTTGTCAGAAACTGATTATTATGTCACTTACATGGATCATTTACATACATACATAACTTCACGCCAGATCCCTTGCGGGGTAGGCACGAACAACAGAGCGCCACACAGGCCCATTCTTACACACCTCACTTGCTTCTTTGACATTCATAGCTCTTGTCATGCACGCTCGTCTGTTCTTAAGACTCCTAACATCACCTTCTGCTAACACAGGATCAATTTGATCATGGAAGGTGTGTTGTGGCCTTCCGCGACTTCTGCATCCATCGACTTTTGCATTGTATATCTGTTTAGTCATTCTTTCATCATACATTCTTTCCACATGCCCGAACCACCGGAGCATTCCTTTCCTTACCTTCACCCCGACACTCTCTTTCAGACCAACTCTCTTTCGGATGGATACTCTCAACAACTCTCATGGATACATTTGTTTATACATATTTATCTGCTGTAGTGAATGTGCGCAATAATGAAGATAGGATTTGTTTCAAGTTTTCCATATTATACAGAAAGAAATAGAAAGTAAAAATGTATAGAAAAATAAACACATAAAAGACTGTCCTGCCAATATAGAGCACAAACAAAACCGTCCAAGATTCGTCTACGAATATGTTTAGGATATAAGTTTTAAATATTGTTACGTGCTTCATAGGACTCGAATTACAATTCCGTTCGAATTACTATAGAGTTTATTAGAACTGTACAAACACGTATAAAACAGGTACAAATAAAACTGGATGCAAACAGTTCACACGTTTCAATACGATCCAATAACACGCGCAAAGTCCGTCAATATATCGCTTATCGAACGCTTACTACAAACGTCTTGCTAGTATCGTAATCCTCGCTTGACTGCCCCACCCCTCCGTTCGGGCATTGTTTTACACTAAACTTTATAATACCGACAAAGGGCCGCGTTCACTGTTCACGTTCGACGCAATGAAATAAGAACAAGGATTAGTTTGACACTGATGACGGCCATAAAACAAATACGATAACAATAGGATGTTTTTTTTAATCCAAATTTTAACACGAAGTTAAAAAGAACTCCGAATGCAGGAAAGATAATAAACTGCATTTTACAACAGCCAACACTCGTCTAATTCAAATTTTCATGAGCATTGACGAACCCGGTCAACTTTGGAGCGCTGTAACAGCGTTTTAAATGAATAAAATTAACAAAAATTATAGGGAAAAAATTCCTCAAAAGATCATCTACAAGATTGGTCTGAGGTTATTTTTTTGTAAAGTGTATAAAAAAAGTTGTAGAGCAAGAAAGAAATTTTTTATAAATAAATCTCACTTTTTTGCTTATAACTTCTTTAATTTTTAATTTAAGGCAAAAAGTTATATAAACATATTTGTAGGCAAAACAATTTGCTACAAATTATGACTTTTGGTAAGACGCATAGTTTCTGAGATATCGCGAATACAGTGTTTTCACCCCTTTTTCCAAGATGGAGGCCGGGGGACAAGGGTGGCTACCCCACATACTTGAGGTTAAGCTTCTATTAACCCCACACATGTCCCAAAAATAAAATTGCGTCCTCTAAAAAATGCAAAGCTCATGTAACATTTCAATGAACTATATTAAGAATGTTTATGATGTTATATGAATTTAATTATGAATTACCTTAAAGTGACACTTCATTATAATAGGCTATTAAAGATTATGTTTCTGAACTATATAATACTTTATAATAACTTAACTATATAATAACTTTGGACACTAACAAGTCTGGTTGGTATAATTTATCTTCTTTTGTAGGTATTAACAAAATTAAATACAAAATCACCCAGTTGGAACAACTTTATATGGTGTATGTTGTTTAAAAATAGTTTAATTACTTTTAGCTTATAAAGGTGTTTTGTGTATAAACTATTTAATACCTGGAATGCGATGTAATGTTTTCTTAAAATAATTTGTTACAAAACTACTCGAGCACCATTTATTGTCTGTTTCTGTGTTACAATACATAACTGAGAATAATAGTATAACTTTCCAACACACGTAACATAAAACACGCGTGTCAAATCCTAAACCGATCGGAACATACGTGTTCTATTATTACTTTTATTTAGCCACCGCCGAAAAAACGTAGAAATTTTATTCTTCCTGTTGCAAGAACAGTCCTGCATGGCTAAAAGCATCAAAACTATCAAGACCCAAACCCAGAAAAATACCAAGTGCCAGACCTCAAGACACTGTGAGCTCTTTCTGCGTGCAACGGAACACAAACCCACTTGATTGATAATTTTGGTTTTCCCTTCCACCCATTTCATTATTATATAAAAATTCTTCTTTTCAAACCACAACATGTTGTGAAGCGATGGTAAATTAGATTAGGCACCCATACAGTAAATAATAACCATGAACAAGTTGTCACCGCCAACTTGTTCATTTTCATTGCTCTATCCGTGCAGGAAGGGAGAAAGAATACATTTTCCTGCGCCGGGCGGCCTGTCGTAAGAGGCGATAAAACAACCCACAGCCAGGTGGCAGGGCATTTGCTCGACTGGATGGCAACCACCCCTGGTCAAGAGTATATCGCTGTAACAACCTTACGTTGTGTCCGGCATTAGTGACCAGGTTCCAGTTCCCTTAAGAGAGAAGCAGCACATTTGTAGCACTTTTGGTGTTGCAAATGTACATAGACGATGGTAACCGCTTTCCATCAAGTGGGCCATCTGCCTGTCTGCTAAACTCATGCAATAAAAAAAGGCTAAATAAAACTAACAATACTCGTTGACAATTGCCACTTTATCTTAAGTGACCACGGCCACGAAAAGTGGCCGAAACTCGGCATAATCAAATCAAATAAATTGCCGCGATTAAAACAGTTACAACGTAGTTTTATTATGTATACAAGTCGTGAAAACTTAAGAAAATATTAAGTAGTCGTTTTTCTTCGAGGCCGATAGTATTTGGTAGCTCTCTACAAATGTCCATAGGTGACGGTAGCCACCATTCGTCAGTGGGCCGCCAGCTTATTAGCTTAACTGCGTCCAAAGCGAATTTGCAGATTTCAAAAATGAATAATATCGATTTAGGGAATTTAAAGAATACGCACATTAGATCAGAAAAACGATTTTAGCTGGATATTCTACTCGGCTAACATTCGAACCCATATTGATATAAGATAAGAGCTACTATAACCACTACGCTGTTACGTCTTGAATTTATTTATTAACAATTATTTATTCATTATCATAATGAAATTGATAACTGGATATGCTCTAATAAATTGTGAATTACCTTGCGCGATAAAATGACTTAATATGAATATAAAACATAATCGTAATAAACCATAAAACATTGAATTTATGAGTAGTATTACATTTAATTGAATATGGGAATTGCGACATGCACAGTAATTGATTAAGCGTAAGCGACGCGACGAGCGACAAAAACAGAAGTAGGTATTAAAACCATGATATATATATATATATATATATATATATATATATATATTGGCTTCGTGGAAGACAGTAATACGAAATAGTTTTAAACCACATTATGGTCTGTTATCAGTGTTATAGGCTGCGTCAGTCGTGACGCTGTACGCGACTGACGAATGCATGCTTTAGAGACAAAGTATCTCTCTGTGACGCTTGACGCGGTCCGGCGAATATTTGGCTCTGTGCGCGGCAACTTGACGTTCATACGTCGAAAGCTACACCCTCTGCCTATCTAAAGCATTCCAGAGTAAATACGTTGCGTTTTTGACCTGAATTAAGCTTTTAAATAAATCTGTCCAATCCACGTGTACGGGAAATATTAACATGCGTTTAATAACCATATAAAATTTATTACGCTTTTATAGTTCAGTTTTAGATTTCAGTCCTTCTGAAAAGTACAAGGTTGTGCCTTACGTCATAATGCAATACGCTGTTGTATTTTCTTAAGTTTTCACAAGGAGTATAAATATTAAAAAATTAAAAAATGGACGTTTTAAAAATTTTAAGAGCAAATTTTAAAGATTTAATTTTTTTTAAAGATATCAAATGAAATTGACAATGACTAATGTTAAGGTTATAACATAACAACCTTGTGACCAGGATCCTTAAGAGAGTAGCAGCGCATTTGTAGCATATTTGGTGCCGTAAATGTTCATAGGTGATGGTAACCGCTTTCCATCAAGTGGGCCGTCTGCCTGTCTCCTGATCTCCTGCAATAGAAAAAAACCTATTCAGTGTACCCTAAATTTTTCATTGTACTTATTTCAGTTTTTGTTTATGGTTTTTATTTACTCTATGGGAGCCTAATTTAATTTACTACTATTTACTATTACTTTAATCATGAATACTGAAAAGACACCGAAACGTAGAAATATGGTACCAATAAAATTTGCTGCGCTTAAAACTGGGTAAGGAAGATGGGAGACCGCAAGAAATCGCGCAGACTTGGGAAGGCTTACATCTAGCAGTGGATATTAATTAGCTGAGGAAGAAGATGTTATAGAAGACGCTGTATTGTTAAAAATTATAGTGGGTGCAAGGCAGGGTGCGATGTATGAATTAAGTCGCCGTTCAGAGTATATGTGTCGCGTTAAGTGCCTGACAGAGATTCTCTGTCTCTAATGCACGCACTCCTTGGTCGCGTACAGCGTCACGCCTGAAGCAGCCTAAGACGTGTCTGACAGAGCACCACGAAGAAAGAAGATATACTGTTTACTATTATACTGTACTATTATTATATTTGTATGTTTTCGAGTGATGTTTACTCAGTTGTCTTAGGATGTAATTATTAACAAAGTGCCGTTGTAGCTATTAAATTAATTATTATAATTATAATATATATTATAAGTATTTGACCTTCGTCCTTATTTAACTGGAAGTGAGTGGTTTCCGTTGCTTATTATTTTCGGCGATATTGGCTGACCTACACACCACACACGTGGGACACAATAAAACACAACATGGGAAAATTTAAAATGATAGTAGCACGAACAAAACAGTTGAAATCGTTTCAATTTTGAATTTTTTCACATTATAATTTATTTGACTGATACCTTTTATGTGATGATTGAAAACTCGTCATTGAAAATGAAATCGTCCTAGTGAGACCCAGACCATAGATACTGAGACTCCGTAGAAGAAATTAGATAGTCAATTTATTTTTATACCTTGTACTTACTGGATGTTTATTGTAATTGTATATTTGTAGTTATTTTTATTGAAACTGAATAATTGTAAGATTGTAAATAATATTATAAAATTCTAAACACGCCGTGACCTTAAGTCTATAAAAAAAATCTGGAATAGACCATATAAAAAATGGAGAACACGATGCATGTTTTTAGATTTCTAGTCTGTTAGGATTCACGTAGAAATTAGGTTGATTTCAATGCGGTTTTCGCTTGTCGACAGAAAATTCTTTCACTTAAAATCTGCGCTACATTTTATCCAGGGAATTTTTCTGAGAATTACTATTTAAAATGACCAGATTTTAAAAAACCGAATTCCAATATGATGTTTTTACTGATCGATAGAAAATATTTCGTTATAAAATGTGTGATAAAACAAAACCTTCCTTTATTTTTCAAATGCTGCAGTATTGAGTGTCCCGGGAGTCCTACACTACAGGGGAACGGACTGTATACCCGCCACGCTTGTTCCGGCCAGCAGATCCCGCGCCCTTTTAACGCGTGCGCTAGCCATTATGCTACCAGGACTTCTTGTTATATTATTATTGTAAAAAAATAAAATTAACCTTAACAAACCTAACCTAAATTTTAACTACAGCCCGCTATAAAAATATGCAACAAAATAATAATGCCCGAAGAACAGATGGAGGGAATATGACAAAAATACATGACTAAAATACCTATAGAGTTATGACGAGAAAAACGAAATTTATCCACTCTGGTAGGATTTAGGACATAGTTCAAACAGTAACTTACTTTTGCTGGCAATCGACATCTTTAACCGACCTCCAAAAGGAGGAAAGTTCTCAACTTGATCGGTGTGTTTTTTTAGGTATGTACATACATACATACATACATAACTTCACGCCAGCTCCATTGTACACCGATTACTCTGAGATTTGTGATCAGATTTACTTGATTATTTATATTTTTTGTTCGATGCGGAATAATTGCCATTTAGTCTCTTAAAAATTTTACATACTTCGGCCCAGTAGTTTCCATTTTATGAACATTTTAATAATAAAAAAATCCATTCCGTTCCATATGTACACCGATTACGCTGAGATTAATAATCCGATTTATGTGATTCTTCTTTATTTTGATGCGGAATAGTTGTCGTTTCCTCCAATAGTTTTCATTTTATTAAAAATAGCTTTAGAAATAAGTTACTTTATACTTTTTAGTTTTGGAAGTCGGTTTTTTAGAATTAATTTTCAATATAAGTAAAAGATGCGATAAGTTAAAAAAATATGCTTGTAATGATGCAATGAATAATTATAACGATAAAATGTATTATTTTTTTATACAAAAAAAATATTGTTTGTGCAATCCTTTAATGATACAGGCTGTTCTTATTGATAAATAATACTAATTACTTTCAAAAATTTTGAAAGATTTCAATGTTATTTTATGATTTACTGTTCTCGTTTATTTTGTAAGCAATTTTTTTTATTAATTATTAATGTAAATTAACACAATTAATAAAAAACGGATGCAACTTGTAATCAATTGCGCGTTAGGTGTTTTTTTATATTAATTTTGATATGTAAACATAATAAATTGGTGTTCTTAATAAGCCGTTTTACTATTAATTAATTTGTTTACTTAATCATAATTTCAATAAGTTTTATTTATTACAATCTGTAGTGATGTTGCGACAGCGCAGGCAAGTAAAGGTGACGCAAAGCAAATTTGAAATTTCTCATGAGACTGGCACGCTTTTATATATTCTTGGGCCCAAATTATAAAAATATGTGAGTGATTATAAGATTTCTTTTTATTATGTTGATATTTTTATTATTATTATAATGGGTTTAGTTATTTTGAATGAATTAATCGTGTGGTGTAAGGAGTTTTCATATTATTGATGGTTAAAATAAATTCTTAATAATGTTCAATCGATAAATGGTAATCGATAACTTTATTCGTGACTTTATTTCAAAATTGATCCTCTTTCAGATAGTATTTAGGTTTGATGTTTTCCATTTGTAAAAAAAATGTTTTAAAGCTAAATCTCAACTCATTTAATTCTTTGGCCCAATATCCCGTCTTATTTGTACTTGTCGAATATTCTCGAAGAATATACTTTGTAATTATATTTTTCGTCATTCGGCTAGATCTGCTTAGTAACGTAGTGGAAACTTTTAATCGTATGACCTTGATCTTGCAAACAAATAATAAACGCAGTTTGATTGCTTGATAAAACCACTGTCGAATTAAATTTAATGAGTTCTGTCAATCAATTAACACAATTGAGTGTCAATTAATTAATTAACATAAACCACTAATTGACACGTTACTTGATGTAAAATAATATTAGGTTAGACTACGGGTCTGAGGCGTCGCTACGCAACATCTCTTGCCTCCATGATTCCAGCACAGGGGGCCAGTGGAAGCGGGGCTCCCGCGAACTTGCCCCCGTTGTTGGAGACTGTCCTCCCCGCAAGACAGCCTGACTCGTCGACAAGCGTTGGGGCGTCACAGATGTAGTACCTATTAGTCTAGTTCCAATGGCGTCCCGTAAAAGCGTAAGGGCTAAGGGCGCAGGCTTGGTTTAGTGGGCATCCCCGTTGGCCTCCGTCCGGAGGTCCCGTTGGGTATACGATCGTTCAAGAGTCCCACACATCGCTCGGTGTAAAGCCTCCCCTCAGGCCCGAGAATGGAGTCGCAAGAAAAGCCTTCCTCAAATTCCCCTTGCCTCAACAAAAAAAGTTGTTCTTTGTTTTAATATTAATTTGTCTATCACTAACACTGATTTATATTGATCTAGCTACTGCCTTCAAATTCAAAGGAAGCCACTGCTGACTTCATACTGGCATCGTGTAAGTTGATTTGAAGTACAGCACTACGAAGTCTGACTTAATATTGCCGGTTGATTATTTCGGAGTCAGTCCGTTCCCCAAGTCAGTAACTGGATCATTGTAAATCAGCCTCTATGCTCGAGATTCATCTTTTAATGGTATAACTTGTTATTGTGTAGCCGAATGGGTCTCATGTATTGCGTAAAGCCGCAGCCACACATTGAATTCAACTTTGCGTCCAATCGGGGGGTTTTTTAACTATATAAAACTGAGGGCCCAAAGCAGATGTTTTTAGAGAATCGCTTAGTAAAATTGACACGTTTCTAGTGTACTGGTAGTTGTAAGACATAGCATAACTTTCCACTTTATGTAATACTTGACGTGTCGTCGCACGAATATGCGAAAGCGACCACTTTAGGCCCTCTGTATAGGTCTATTCGGATTCGCATCACTCCGTTCTTGTTGCGCATTTACGTCCACAAATAGATCTGTCCAGTGAACCGTAGTAAGTGTGGCCACCGGGCAGGGCCTAATACGATATGACTCAAACCGGAGATTGGTTCAATATTTTTTTAGCAAATTTTTCTGTCTACGATGTATACACGGAGATATCGAATTAAATCAGATAATAGGATATACCCACGATATTCCCACATGTAAAAATATGCAACGAATATAATTACACTGAATGTAACAGACTGATCATATCAATTAAAATGCAAATATGTGTAAATTAATGGAAGCATGTGATCATGTAAGTAAAATCACACGTAGAGTTTAGAAGTTTGATATTACGTTTTTTTTATGAGCGAATATCGGAATTATAAATCACTTGCTTCTGCCCGCGACTTGTCTGTGTAGAATAGTTAAAAAAGTTTGGTTTAGCGTGATGATAGCCTATAATAGCCTTCCTCGATGGACTATAAAACACTGAAAGAATTTTTCAAATTAAACCAGTAGATCCTGAGATTAGCGGGTTCTATCAAAGAAACAAACAAACAAACCCTTCAGTATTATATATAAGTATAAGATACAGTGCGATATATTGTGATAAGAGACTATTGTGGATTGAAAAATGGCGTGATAAGAGTCGAAAAAGTTTGAACAGTTTTAAAATCACACAAAAATCCATGATAGCATAGTGTATCGTAGTGTTGGTACCAGTAGATCGCGACTTATTCACCGTAACCAAATTGAAGATATTTTGAAGAAAAGTCAGGTAAAAACCACCTCAAATAAATATACACGTATGAAGAGATTAGATGAAGCGAAAGGTTTTTGGCAGGATATCCGCAAGTGGAGGTAGGTTAAGTCTGCCTACCCCCATGGGAAACAGACGTTACAACACAATGTAAGTATCTCATATTATAGACACGCAGGCCTCGTCTACAGCCAGGAGAACAAGTCCCCTGTCTGTGCCATATAAAACTCCCCATACTGGGTGGATTACCTCGCTAAATCGGATCTAAAACTCACTCGCGTGAACATAAATGATTAATTTAATAAGTGGTTAAAACAAATTCGTTTCGCTGTCAGTATAATATGATTGTGATTGATTATATCAATAAATCCATGACATTTTAAGTACTATCGCAAGTTATATATTAGTATCATTCTCATTTTTACAAGCTTTTTTTTAACTTGTAATGGATGTACCTATGTATCTATGTAAGTATCTTAGACCATTTTGGTTGAATGGTCTAAAGTAAGTATGTATGTAAGTTCGGGTGGAATCTTGCAAGTTAAATTTGATCAACTTCCCGGTTTCCGATTGAGCTGAATGACAATGTAATGATATGCTACCATGGAGCTGATCTGATGATGTAGTCGGAAGGTGGCCATAGGAGTTCTCCTGTACTAAACAAGATAGACCCGTCGTGTATGGGTTCGTTTTACTTGTTTTGGTTAGCACTTTGCTGCTACATGATAGCCAGGATCTCAAAAGCTTGTATTTAAGAACCTTCTTAAAAAAGCTCATTTGTATTGTTATATATGGAGCGAGCTTTATCGGGTGTTTTTCTTAATGATAAAATTAGAAATGGGTTTATTCAAAACAAACCTAAGGTAACGGACAAACCTTGCAAAATTAGCAAGTTGAAGTAGCAGTGAGTCGGCCACATTTGTCACATGGCCGATGGAGCAGACGAGTATAGACCTGCGTAAGGTAGCCGGTAGGCGCTAGATGAGAACAGCCGAGGATACATGGTCCAAACTTGGATAGGCTGACGTCCAGCAGTGGACTGTGATTGACTAACGACTATTATGAAATTCAAATACAAAATGTTTTATTCATATTAAGTTCTACTGGTGAACACTTTTTAAAGGCCATAGAAATAAGTTAAAATTTAAATTTACTTCTTATTGTATGTACACCACTTCGCAAGGTGTTATTAAGCTATGCCTACCCATTTATTACCAATATCGGAGAAGTGGTGTTAATATCCTTAAAGGCAACGAAATTTTATGCCGTAGATCCGCTGTGTTACGGCATTGGATAAGCTGTTGTCCTACTACCACCTGTACCTTTGGGTGACAAGACCACAAGATTGGTTTCAGTGGGTATACAATAGTCGTTTCTTGTAAATCTGACAGCCTATTCTGAAGTAGCAGATTAAGCGTAGAGATTTTCACCTCGCAATAAAAAAATGTAAGTAGGGGTAAATAATATCATTGGTGCCACCCACATACCCAATGATTGACCAACCTTCTGATCGCCTGAGGAGTCTATGAGTCATAGTACAAGCACAGCATACAGCACAAACATATAACTCTCATTGAGGATTGTATATAAACGCCGCTTGAGTGATTCTGTTGTTCCCGCCGCTAAACCGGCAGGTATAATACGACCGGCGTAACTTGGCAAATGTGAACATAGGCTCTGCGAACTTTAGAGCATGTACACTCGTGTGATGAGTGGGCATACGACTCGTCGGTGAATATAATTGGTCGCCCTTCATTGCTTTGTACTAGTTGGTCACTGCATTTTCTTCACGAGTTTACATGCGCTAAAGTTCGTAGTGCCTATGTTCACATTCGCCAAGTTACGCCGGCCGTATTAGAAATGGGACGCGGCCAACGTGTCCACGCAGGTCGTGTCCCTCATCAAAGGCTTGCCAAGTTGCCATAAATCAGTTTAATAAGTTACATTTTAACCACTCCACATCGCACCTCTGTAAAAATCAATTAGCCGTAAAGTACTCTTCCGTAAATTACTTTACCATGTAATTAACGTAGAATAACATAATTAAATCTACATTTTAAATCTAGTTATAATTATTTCCAATTGCCTCAAAGATCTTATAAAGATAAGAATCAAACTGTTTATTTAGTAAATCAAAAGGGCGATTTATTATTTTTAACAAGTCCCGCCATAAATACTGTTACATAACAAACTTTTATTCATTAACTTCTTTCGATTTTGCGCCATCTCACATTTTTTTGGGTTCATTATCAAATTACAATATGGAATGGGGTGTTAAAGAAAATAGGATTACAGTGATCGCTTGCACAAAGATATGATATGGGCCGTCGCGCCGTCGGTCATATTCCAGACACCTTAAAAGCTTGGTATCAGCCGTATGTTCGTATATAGTACTATCAACAGATACAACAACACTTCGTCTGTCGAAGATCAGAAACGATCGTGGCGCCTGTGTGCTTGCTGTTAGAACCCCACTAGGAAGTAAAAAAAACGCGAAAAATGAAGATTCCCGCTAGGACTCTGTCGCATATTATTAAAATAAGACCTGAAGCTCGGTTTGTATCGTCGATATACAGGGCATGCCCTAAATAAATCTTAGCAATTAAAAAGAGTGGATCGATTAAAACGCCTTCTATTGCGATACGAAGTAAAAAGGCACAGATATATCCTCTTTACCGATGAAAAAATTTTACGCTTGAAGAACTCTACACAAGCAAAATACATATACAATAAAAAAAAAAAAAAAAAAAAAAAAAAACATATACAATAAATACATTTTTGTGCAAAAGGAGTGAAAACTTCAGCCACAGTGTATCAATATACAGTCTTGGATCATATTGTAAAACCCCTCAGCAATACACTTTATAAAAATATACCGTGGACTTTCCAGCAGGTCTCTGCACCTGGTCACAAGGCACTATCTACCCAGGCCTGGCTTGAAACCAACGTTCCGGATTTTATAGGAGCTGACGACTGGGCCTCATTTAGCCCTTTAGACTTCATATTATGATCAGTTTTAGACGACATGAGGCCTGCTCTAAATGACAACATTGAGTCTCTTAAAAAATCTTTGGAGCAAGCAGTTTCGCTCGTTTCGCCTCCACGTTCCTTGTGCGTACCGCAGAATTGTGGAATGCACTACCAGAGTCCGTGTTTCCCGAAAAATACAATCCGGGTATCTTCAAGTCTCGTGTAAATAGGTACTATCTAGGTAAGCGTGCTCCATCTTCGACCGCATCATCGTCCGGCATCGGGCGTGATCGTGGTCAAACGTGAACCTATTTAAAAAAAAAAAAAAAAGTGGCGAAATTTCCCTTAGAAACAGTGCGTAAATCCGTAGATTCGCGCCAAACAGATTAAAGGCCTGTATAAAAGCCAAAGATGGACATTTGTAACAGAACATCAAAACAATATATATATAGTTTTGATGCTCACTCGAGTAACGAGCACTTCCGTGTCATGCAAAACTGTAGGTATTAAAAAACCTAATTTCACGCACATTTGTGACGACAAAATGATCTGCGTATTTAATTTTATTAAGACAACAATTGTTCCATGTTTTCTTTGTAAAAAAAGATAAAAAAAGTTGTATATCCGGAAGACAAATTGCTTTGTTGTTGTATCTTTAATATTGTTAATATAATGAACGTTGCGTATTGCATTTTAATAAATTTTTTCTTCACATTTTGTTGCCCAAAATTTAACTACTGCTCTTAGGACAACAGGAAATAATAATCAAATGGAACGTTGTTACTACTTTAGCAGTATGTGTTATTTTTGAACTTTATTTTTCGTAAACCCTTTTTTAGTAAACATTATTTTACGTAGACTTATTTTAAGTAAACTTATCTAAGTATTCCATTCCTCTGGAGAGTGGATGGAAAGTGGTTATCATCGCCGACAGACATTAGCAAGATCAGAGTTGCTTCCAATGTACTGCCGGCCTTGAAGGAGATACTGGAACCTGGCCACTGATGCCGTAACAGAACTAAAAATTGTTATCAGATAAGCAAACATTCTACCACCTGGCTATGGTTGTTCTGTCGCAACTTACGTCAGGCCACCCGGCTGCAGGAATTAGTATTCTTTTTCAGAGAAACACTTTGCATAAAGCGTCGGTCCATCAGGCTGGAGAGAGTCCTTCACCACGCTTACTAGAGCGGAGATTCGGTCTCCGCTCTAGGATTCGTCTGCTCCTTCGGGCATCAGTCCTGCCACAAGTGTAGCGGGTCCACAACTACGTTAAGTTGCTAATTTTATCAGAGATATCGATGACCTTGGTTCTATTACGGATATCCTCGTTTCAGACTTATCCATAAGAAACAGTCCCAACACAGCTCGGTCTATAGCCGTTGAGTGACCTTCAGTTTGTGAATCAGTCCCATTGTCAGTATCCCGGCACCATACGTCATGATGAGTCGGAGGCATTACACGAAGGCTCTCGTTTTCCAGCATTGCGAACTTTATTTATTAATTACTATTACATGAATCAAATCCAGGTAGCATGTGGGTGGATTACGTAGTTTAATTTAGATATCTTGAAATGTTTCCAAGACATGAACAAAAAGTCTGGACGCACCAGCGCTAGCCAAGAAGGGGTGAGCACAGCAAATTACTAAAACAAAGAGCTTTATTTCATAAAGAATTTTGTATAACTGGTGCCTGAGTAGATTTATTTAAAAATCCTTACTTACAGGTAGATCACCGTCTTTGGTTGGCAAAGGCATTTTCAATGAGTAACTTGTTATCATTTACAAATCGTCGCAACTTGCTAGAATGTGTACAAGATTTTGACCATATCTAGTCAAATAATGTGTTATTTATTGATTAAAATTATTTTTATAGTCATATTATAAAAGCAAGCCGATAGTATTAAGGTACTTTGGCGCTGTCTATTTTATATGTAAATAACTTTAAAATGTTTCTAACGTGTTATCTTTCAAATTATTAGGAGGTTCTGATACTTAACTAAACAATTAACTGCTGCTGCACCGACCCTAAAATGAGTCCTGACCTCCGAAATGAGAATACTCCACTCCTTCCTGTTCAGCGTTGTCTCCTGTCAGTCATCGTCCCTCCAGCGATATCTGGGCCTACCAACTGGCCGCCGTCCCGTTGGTCTGCCCAGATAGGCTCTTTTCATCGCGCGATCCTCCCCATTCTGTGTAGGTGGCCAAGCCAGCGCAAGCGATGTGCTTTGCTCTCGCCTATTATATTGGGCTCATCCACCAGTTCTTCGATTTCGGCATTTTTACGGATCCGCCATTTGCCATTTCTTCCCCGTGTTGGACTCAGGATCTTTCTTAGGAATTCTTCTGATACATAAAAGTAACAAAATTTATATTCCAAATCTTACACGTTATCAGTTATGGGTTTACACTAGAGCACTAGAGGCTAGTGCCCAGGGCGAAATTTTCGACTGTAGCATAATTTGGTGTGTCAGCAAAAAATCAACTTTCTGCTATAAAAATCAATTATTTTATTGGATTGAAAGAAACAATAAATTGGGAAGTTATTGGTTACATGAAAAATCGAGTTCTCATTAGATATTTACGTTTTGAAGTCTAGTCACGCAATGCATAGATAAGAGGGCGGTATTCTTCATGGTGCCCCAGGGCGGCATTTAAGGTAAATCCGACTCTGCTTATGACATATAAGTCAAGCACTTTGGCTGTAGCCGCAATGGGCGGTATTAATAAGTGCGAAAATATAAACGTCGTACTTTGGTATTCAGTTTATAAACAGTAATAGTTCCGGAGTTTTTGTGGTCAGTATTCAACATTAGTAATTTTCTATACGACCTTGATTGGTGGTTATGTTGTGACTAGTCCTATTATTTGCCTTTTTTGCTGATTCCCAAACTTTTTAGGCTCTTACCCCCTTTAATGCGAACAATTTTTTACGGAAACGGCTAGTTACGTGGGGAACAAATGTCTAGCCATGCCGCCTCCGCCAGGTCCCGTCGAAGGGGTAGGCCCAAGAAATGCTGGTTTGACGTTGTGAGGGATGACATGCGTACCAACGGTCTCAACACAAGGGATGCTGAAGATCGCAAAGTGGAGTAGAAAAAGAAAAAGTAGGAAAGCAGACCCTGGGCATCGAAGTGATCGCTCCGAACGCAATCAGGATTTAACGCTCGGATAGTGATGATGATTCCTCTAATCATTAACTTTGGACATTTTTTCTGAAAAATGGGTAATTAATAAACAAATAAAAGAGAAATACCGTTTTTAGTTAAATTGTTCATTATATTTCGCACGAAATATAACCGATGGCATATTTCTGGACACTAACATAGCACGACAGTTGGGCTTTAGAGATGGTTGACTAAAAGTTAACATTGCCACTGTTGAGACGTCGATATTCAAGGAAAACAGGAGTAAAATATAAAGATAATGCAGAATTATATTAAATATATAACAATAGCAGTTTCTGTGCTTATATAAGGTTTAGCTATTATTAATCACAATCAAAGGTAGAACCTGTAGTGATTGTGAAAATTATAGTTCATACACAGTAATTTTGTGAAGATTATAAGTAATGATATTTTTAAAGATTATGTGTATGTGTAAGCAGTGATCAGTTCGAGTAAGCGCGAGACCCGAGTGAGGCGCGAATTTCAAATTTCAAAAACATTTCTTAATGCTATTGCTAAAACGTACAGCTTTCGGGCTCGGCCGCATCCGAGTCTCTACATTTCGATGTATATACATGATCGCATAGCTAAATTTCTAACGACTACTCGTTATCTTATATAAATCACTTAACAAAATGACCGCTTTTATATTGTCATATGAATTGTAAATAAAACTTACTTTGTAATGTATAATAAAAATAATAAAAATCTTCTAATCTGTCTAAGATCTACATTCTATATTATTGTCCATTTCGCTATTGTTGGGAACCATTAGTCGACTAATTAAATTTAAACTCTGTAAATACTCGTACCGTGGTTTTTGTCTATTCCGTATTTACTTAGAATTTGATACTTAATAGTCATGTATTCGGATAATGTGTATTGCAATTAGTAAAACAGTTTCAAAGTAATATTCCGTGAAACTTGCTGTAATTACTTAGGCACTTATTTATTTATAATAATCAAATAATTTTAATATTTAATTCTAATTAGGGCAAAAGCCGGATAGTTGCCTCGGATGGATACATGCCCCGGTCTTTAATAAACTATGTTAAGAATATAAGTTGTGTTGGCGCTTTACTACAATAAGTAGTGATAGCATCGGAAAAGGCGCATGTGTTTTGTCCGTGTGAGCAAAAATCTTCCGCGGCAAAACTTTAACAGGCGTTATAATTATATTGGAAGTAATTTCTATTGAATATTTTTATTACTGGTCGTTGCTTCAGTCAACATTTTGTTTCTTTTCATGCATTAGAGTTTAAATTACATTGTTTATTATGTTTTATATAATTTTTACCTATTTCGCAAAAAGAAGGGCAAATATCAGCATTAAAAAGGATAGTCGCCCTATCTACTGTCGCGGATAGTTGCCCCTAGAGTGACTAAAAAATTTCTCAACAAGTAAAGACAGATTTTATTTTTTTGCTGTTTTTTCGAAGTTACTTTGACTCAACTTGTTGTAAATTAAATAAACATCCACGTCACTGTTTTATGTACCTATTTATTCTAGATAAGCAAAGCACCAGGCGTGGTGCAACGCAACATCCACTGGACAGATAGAAATTTCTCGCACATACGGAATATCCTCTCGAACCATAAGAAGATGTTAGAAAAGAGTAACCAGCAACTGCTAACTCAAGGTATATTTTTGATTTAAAGGTGTATACCTACCAGTATAAATACAAAATTCTATCTACATAACCTTTTTATCTGACCTTATTATATCTTTTGTCTTTTCTAGGAAATCTGTCTGGAATATCCTGTTCTTGGCTTTGAGAATGAAAAAAGAATGGTAGCTCATATATAGAAGCTGAATTAATAATAAAAGATATCAGTAAATTAAAAGACTGTTAAATAAATAATAAAGAATACTCTAGGTAATTGATATAAACTTCTTTCTATCCAAAATAAAAATCCAAAGTTACCATCCCCGCACGAGGCAAGTATCCCCTGAAGCATTTTCCGCGCTAGGCTACTATCCGCCATAGTAGGCACCTATCCCTCTTCTGAGAGAAATAAAACAGTATTTATTCAAAACCATTGTTAATTATGTGTACAAAAATAGGCTTTTATGAAAGGTAAAAGACCTATGTTGTGTAATACATACTGAATAATTTTCAGCAAGTTCATATTTTAAAAAAATAAAGATTTTTCGAAAAGTGCAACTATCCGGCTTTTACCCTAATACTAACATAGCCAGTAATTATTTTTTTATCAATCGGTAAACCAACACGCATTATATATTCAACTCGTTTAGTGAGGAACGTTACATACTTTATCCGTGCAGGAACGGAGAAAGAATACAATTTCCTGCGGCCCGGCGGCCTGTCGTAAGAGGCGACAAAACAACCCACAGCCAGGTGGGCATTTGCCCGACTGGATGGCTACCACCCCTGGTCTAGAGTATGTCGCCATAACAACCTTGTGTTGTGTTCCGGCATTAGTGACCAGGTTCCAGGCTCCCTAAAGAGAGCAGCAGCGCATTCGTAGCACCTTTGGTGTTGCAAATGTCCATAGGCGATGGTAACCGCTGTCCATCAAGTGGGCCGTCTGCCTGTCTGCTGATCTCCTGCAATAAAAAAAAAAAAAACATAGTCTAGCTCGTTTGATTGATAATAATGGTCGCCCAATGGTCGAAATTCGACCATAATTAATTTAAATTATAGTTAACCTTATATATTACTAGCTGTCCCGACAGACGACGTCCTGCCGGGTAAAAAAAAAATTAGGGGTGGACTACCCCTAACATTTAGGGGGATGAAAAATAGATGTTGGCCGATTCTCAGACCTACCCAATGTGCACACAAAATTTCATGAGAATCGGTCCAGTCGTTTCGGAGGAGTATGGCAACGAAAACTGTGACACGAGAATTTTAGATATTAGATTGAGGTTCTGTTGTCAAAGACTTCTAGAATCAAAGATTTTGCCAAGGCTACATACACTCTTAATTTGACTTTAAGTATAAACAAAAGAATGTAAGTATATGCGTGTGTGTGTCAAATACATGGTAGTGTATGTTATGTTTTTTATTGATTTAATCTATTATTTACGCATAATGTATACAAAATATAAGCAATCTGCACTTCTTCTCTAGATAAACTACAAGTGTGCGAAATTTCATACTCCTCCGTCTCAGCGCATTTTCCGTAAAAAGGGGTACAAAGCTTTTGCTTCGTGTATTAATATAATGATATTGATGAATGTTAATCTTTCACGTAAAAACTACCGAGGAATTTTCCAAAATGTGTTATGTTTTCCATGAGCAATAAGTATTAAATATACCAGAGGCTAGGGTGAAACCCTAGCAATGAACTCTATTTACTTACCTAAAAACATAATTACGTTTTTATGCATCGCTAGTGGATTTCGGTTATTACGACGATGAAGAGACCATTATAATTCCTATCCTACACCTGGAACGCGCTATATGCAACGGTAGCAAGAAAACAATATTAATATTGCTTGACAATAGATACCTGCAATCGCAAAATGTGCATATATATCAACTAATGTCTAAGATTTAAACTACTTGAACTTTGATAAAAAAAAAGTGTATTATTACAACTGCTAACCATCTGTGGATGTAAATAAACTATAAGAAAACTTTATGATACTATGAATGAACTTTTGTATGTTTGTTGACTCGGTCCTTGTATGTAGACTGACTCAAAATATCTGCAACAAACTTCTAGGAACTTGTTACAGCTGGTGCATAAAAACTAGATCCGAAATCGCAATAGCCAAATTATTTTCCTGTAAAGTATTCTCTACGTTCAAGGAACCGTAGCGGTACGTCGCTATAACTAAAAGGTCGTTACAGTCGAGTACGTTATAAGTGACAGAAAGAAAGAAAGAAAGTAAGTGAAAACCACTTTATACAAAGCTTCCTTGAAAATGATCTAACTGATGGTGCGAAAACCCCTTAAAAATCTCTTGCAGTGTTTAAGAGGAGTTAGAGGATATACAAAAAGACTCATGGAGGAGTGACTGTATTTTTTACTCTATAAAGATTGTTTAAATTGCCCAAAAATATAGCCATAATCTTAAAATTGCGGGCTACAGCTGATGTAATATAACGCTACAAATAATCGCCCGTTCCTACATCTTACCGACCATTCGTTTGCCTTAATATCAGTTAACATTTAACATAAGTTTAAATACAACATACACAGTAACACATACATATAAGTACGAACATACATATATACATAGTACAAACAGACTAAGAAGTAATGTGTAAATTCAACCGATATTAAGGCAAGTCAATTAATACTAAGATTTAGGAATCGGCCATATTAGGATCGGGTGAACAATGAAACAAGGAGGAAGTGTTATTAGCAGGCTACATGCGTTGCCGCACTATCGCAATGCTGATACGATGGGTGTTTGAATCAGCCTTCCTATCTCAGGTAGTATCAATGAGTGTCTTACAATTGATTTTTAAGAAACTGCCTAATTTATTAATTTTAAAAGAAGTGCGTAACATGTTTACTATTCAAGTATTTTAAAGTCCATACCAAACGTATAAGGGACTCAGTCTGGATGTTTGCACGTCCTTTTTTACGGTCTGGGCAAGAGCTGTCCTGAAATGTAAATATTTATGTTCCTTTCTTGAGATGCATACGATCCTCGAAATAGAGATTTGTCACCTCAAATCAGTTATTTTAAAGACATTTCATTTTTTATTGCATAAGTTAACGAGACAGGCAGACGGCCCACCTGATAGAAAACGGTTACTATCGCCTGTGGACATTTGTAAAATCAAATGTGCAAAGGTACTCTGCTGCTCTCTTAATGGTGACTGGAACCTGGTCAGTAATGCCGGAACACAACCCAAGGTCATTACGGCGGCATACTCTAAACCAGGGTTTGGTAGCCATCCAGGCGTGCAAATACTCAACCACCTAGTTGTGGATTGTTTTGTCGCCTCTTACGACAGCGCCCGGCCGCAGGGATTGTATTCTTTCTCCGTTTCTGCACGGTTTAAAGATTATTCATTAATGTGATATATAGTTTGCCGTGACTTCGCTCTCGGTCCAACCGGAATACCAGTGTTGGTTTGATAGATTGACATTTTTGCTGAGTTGGTCCAATTTTTTAGGATATACATATGAATTTTTATTTAAAGACAAATTTTCTAAAGGAGTTGCGAAATGTAAACAATGTTTCGGCTTCTCTGACAGTAAGAAGCAAAGCTTTCCAGAGTTTAACAGCCTGCTCTGTAAAAGAATTATCGCAAAAGGATGTAGTGTGTGCAGGTGTCAGGGGTCTACGATATGTGTCTGAGCGCAAATTGTGAGAAGTAGAGAGGCGAAAGGATTCAAAACGTTCCTTAAGGTAAGGAGGACTATTAGGATGTAATAGTATATTATAAAGAAGAGTTAGAATGTGTGTATTCCGGCGAAAATGAATATGAAGCCACTTAGCTTCATACGAAATTCAGAAATATGGTCATATTTTGATATAACTTATGTATTTTGAAATGTAGTATATGTATATTTATTTCTTAAATTAGTTTGAGTATTAATGTATCTATTGCCTTTTTCAATTCGCCTGATTCAAATTTCTTTCATTTAGGTGCCTGGAAGAGATCGCTTTGAGCGATAAGGCCGCCTATTTATTGTATTGCCTAGAAAATATTGTAAATATGGTCTGTTTTTGTAATTGTATATTGGTGTGCAATAAAGTGTTATCTCTTTCTCACCTGTATATAGGTATATGCATTTTTTTATTGTTACATTATTACTATGAATGTGTTTGTTTCACTTAGATATGGTCATCCTAAAAAAACTGTTTTCTTTCTTTTTTTCTTCAAAGCTGAATTATCTGATTGATATGAAATATTGACATAATATACATTTTCGGCCAAAGAGGATAATTTTTGTACTGGAATGTTAGTTTTCGTTCGAGACGCATTCGAAGTTTTCGCGAACGTTGTCACTTGGAAATCATAAATATTATAAGACTTAAAGACAAGTAATTATTTGTAAACAATGTTTACATTTGAAAACGATAACGCGCAAGGTTACTTAAGATATTATTATTTTATACAATTTATAAAATCAGCACGTACTGGAAAATCACAGCGCATCACATTGTTGATAAATGTGCATGTTTAACGCTTCTTTTAATATATTTTGTTTAAAATGCATTGGTTGTTTATATATTAACACATCGTACTAACAGTATATTCGTGGTTGGTATACTGAAAATAAAATATACTTCAAGGAATTAATCAAATCTCGAAATTTCGTTTTAATCGTGGAAATTTTATATTCATATCCTGCTAAAAGTATCCCATATTCTGTAATAAAAACTGCCTTATGTTCGTTTCATTATTAAAAGTTTCTTATACCAAGGAACAAACAAATAAAACGATACATATTCTTAAAAGATTCTTTCATATTTGGTCAATGTAAATTTCGTCCAGGCAGCCTTTGTTTTGATTGGTTGACAAGATATAAACTTAAATTTTATCCGTAACAGTAATCAACACTCGATTTTTCAACTACCTGCTTTTAAACACGCTACTTTCGAATGATCTATTAGTATTTCAACTTAATAATACGTTCAATTTAAAAATAATAATTGTAATTAATTATAAAAATACCTTCATTACTTGAAAACATTATACCTATTTATTGTTTAAAATAAGAATGCGTTCGATATTGTTTATCTGTAATTTTATACTAAACAAAATAAAACATGCTTCTATAAAAATACTTACCTTTACAATTGTAGTTCCAACACCAAGTCTTTTGGACACTGTCTTTCTAGATGAGTTAGTTACTTATTGCACCATATCTCACTGTGACCCTCGCAAAGGCGTGTTCCGACTGTGAATGATAACAGGACGATAGGAGAGCTAACTACGGATGTTTCACACTCATCAATCTATTCACATTATTCGTAGTATGATTAAATATTACATGTCATATACCGCGGTCCCCACGTGTGAATTGTCATAGATGTCTATCAATTTTATAGTCGTGTGTCTATGGATTGAAGAATAAATTTGCTATATTTGTGTTGGATTATCGTTGGTTAAGGCACTCGGTACATTTCAGTAAAGTAGATAAGTTCTAGTTCTGACAGACGGCAAGAGCCTCGTAAGCATTATCTCTTATATTACATTCTAATACCTATAATTATTTCGCGCTGACATTAAAGGTAAAGATTGGGCGCGTTTCTTTAGTTTCTCACAACGTCCAAAATGCTCAGTCTGCCGTTTCACTAGGCGACCGCGGTCGTTATGGTTATGGCGAAAACTTCACTAATGACGTCATCATTTCCGACCACACAACGCTCACAAAGACCCATGTCAAGAGGTGGGTTGAATAACCTTACCACTTGGGTTTACGACTGTAACGAAAGATGATAATTTCGCTAAGTGGTCGTGAACTACCGAAGTAGATTGCCAATTATGATTAAATCTGGAAATACTTAGTTTTAGGCAGTTAGACTGTTGATAATGTCCCTGTAAATTACTTGTGGTCAAATGGTTGTTTATATCATTAAAAATAACTTAGTTAATTAGCTTCAGTAGTGTATATACACATACGTTGCCTGTCAATGTTTATCATTAACAATATCACAAATAAAATCCTGGCCACATCTGCGTGACCCAGTTACTAACACTGTTCCAGGTGTAACAGGGACATAAGAACAATAATTGTTTTCATAATAACTAAATAGCAAAAATGGAACTCTATTGAATCTTTAATGTCGGTTTATCTTGCTATATATGTACGGTTACTTATCTTTGTTGTTGATTATTTCACCATGCTCATGTTTGAATGCTTAGTTAATGAGTTATTAGGTACTTTATTAGATTAAGACATGTTTATATGCTACGAAATAACTAAAAACTCTGGACAGGTTAGGTATTTATTTTTGGAGAATCAACATTAGCTATTTTTGGAGGGAAGCAGTATCTCTCTTGTTTGGGCCCCTTGGGGTATAGGGGTTCTCATTCACGCGTATATGTCGTCGAGATGAGAGCGCGAGTGTTCCGCGCGCGCTCATCTTCTCCCGTGAGGCGCGTTACACACCACTCCAAGCCCGGATAAAACAACAACGATGCCGGGGATAAAAAACTCCCAGCAGTGGACAAGCCCTGCGAGTCCCCGCCTACCAGAGCACGCGGAGTTGATTGAGCTTCCGCATCCCTGTAGCACTGGCTTAAGGTGGAGGACGGAATACCCAGGGGTTTTAGTGGGTATCCCTAACTGAGAATAGCAATTGCGTGCACCAGTTCTGACTGGGCAAGCTAGTGCCACCCGCAATTAGGCGAATCCCGTACTCGGGTTGCAGATTATCCCCTCAGGCTTCTGTGCCTGTCGCGGCTTAGTCCTCAATCGGATTTCCCTTAGCCAAAAAAAGGAGCATTTCCTTAAAGCCCGGGGTCCGCTCTCCTACTTCGTAACCTTGATATCTATTTTCTATATTCATTCATGGTAAGCTGTTATCATTATCGCACACTGGAAGCCCGAGGGCTCCTTTCCTTTGTTATCTTGTCCACACTATTGTGATCAATCCTTAAACGTGGCCCAATAGGTAGTTTGAAAATTTGTAATATCCACATAAAGATGGTGGTGATACTGGTCAAGTTTGGATACAAGTTTGTCCAAATTTTGAAAAGTACTCAGTGAAAGGATTAGGTACGTTACTCGTTTCTAAGAGTTCAACGTCTCACGTTGTGGAATTATAGTGCGATAAAATCTCGATGAATGAGATCCTAAACGATAATAAGGAAATCTGTCCCCGAAATAGTCACCTCCGTAGCAATTGGTGCGAGTTAAGCGACCTTGCCACATATTAGGTCGTCATAGGAGAATTTGGCCTATAAGACTTCACCGCGACACTGTTTAACGGTATTCAAGTGTTAACAGTTTATAAAAAATTAAAATCCTTTAAGGTACTCATTTATACGAAACTGTTCCGAGTTTACCCCATAATTTAACAAATAAGAGCAACGTCGTCTAGTTTACTACAACTAGAGAACTAAAATAACTAAGGTAAGGACCAAAGAGAAACCGACTCGCTTATCGGAACTAATGTCTGCCATTTTCAAATAACTAAATTAAGCTTCAAATAAGGTTTTAAAAGCTTATATATTTATAGTAAATAAATTAACTGTACTATGAGAGTACGTCTCTCGTAAATTCATTAATTTTCTAAAAGTTCAACAGATGTCATTATGCAAAATTTTACAAATTCTACAACGCGCTTACGTGAACACAATTCGATTATAGGCATCATTACGTTGGAGTGTTCAAATAAATTGTTGTGTGATTCCATCTAGGGCAAAGCCTTCCCATTGCACTGCGGTTGGGATGAGCCCTGCGATTATCCTCTCGTTAGAGTGATTATGTGCGTTATTCCAGAGGTATCCACCTTAGGAATAATCGTACGCGTAATTTTTGGCTGTGGGGACTGCGGACGCGCTGTCCCCTCCATACATTATGTGATATCGTCGTGTCTGAAACTTTATTAGTATAAAAAAGTTTCAGATTTGCGTATATGCAGAAGGGTTTTTTCATGTGGGACTTCAGGTTCTGAGCCAGGTCTTAAATTGAATAAATTGTACAAAACAGCGAAAAACGCTCAACTCAGGAAGTCTCGAGGCAGGTTTTGATGAACATTATGGTATTATTAAAAAATCAATTACCTTTGTCAGGATCGAACGGGCTGATATTGAAAAATATACATATTCTCTATTATTGTATCAAATGATAATGTACCTTGAGAAGATCATTTTCTGTGAACGAATTTCAAACGACAAACCATGAGGCCTGTTTTTGAAAAAATGTTTTATTTTCCATTTCCATACATTAATAATGCAGCAGATTCTGAAAAGGCAACTTTTAAATTTTATCTTTTAGAGCAGTGTTTTTCAAAGTGTGGGTGCGATCCCCTAGGGGTCGCCAAGACTTTAAGGAGGGTGCGAAGCTTCTATAGCGGAGTTGCAAAAGGTTGGGAAAGCTACTGCAGTAAGGTCTGCAATATCCGTAGATCAGATCAGCTCCATGGTACCATATTATTGCATTGTCACGCGATATACACATACGTGCAAAATTTCAGCTCAATCGGAAACCGGGAAGTCTATCAAATTTAACTTGAAAGATTTCGTTACATACTAACATACGTATGAAGCTAAAAAAGCGTATTAAAAACCAACGGGTCGCGAAATATTTCTTCATACTAAAGGGGTCGTGTCATGAAAAAGGTTGAAAAACACTGTTTTAGAGAATCACATGAAACTACTGTAAGGATTTAAATGAAACTCTTATATCCGGTGTCAAACTTAGGATAAACCGATAAACGATGTATCGTGGCAATGAAATAGGAGATTATTTCACTTTTATTGCACGAGTTCAGCAGACAGGCAGACGGCCTGATGTAAAACGGTTACCATCGCCTATGGACAATTGTAACACCAAAGGTGCTACCAATGTCTTAAGACAGACCGGAGCCTGTTCACTAATGTCGGAACACAACTCAGTTTTTAACACGCTTTCTCTTTCTTCTTTAATATCTTAAAAAGCGCTTTGAATACACCCGACGCTTTTTTTAAGATCCCATTCATCAGAAACCAAATTTATTAAATTTTATTTTCTGTTTTTTAGTTGGATTTTTTATGAAAGCGTGTTTTTTTTTTTAAACTATTATTTTTGTGGCGGTATACTCTAGACCAGAGGTTGTAGGTTGTTTTTAGAGTTGCAACCATACTTTATAATAACGTATTCTACTTTATTTTTGGTAAATATACTTTTGCATAAAACTATACTTTAGTATGAGTAAAAACTCTATTTCCAATCTTTATTCTGGTGCATAAAATGTTAAATGGATAATTAGTGAATTATTATCGATTCAGCTTCACTCGATGAGTTTATTCAGTAATTAAAATAGCGAGAAGAAAAGTCACAGGACATCTATAAATGTTTGTGTATTTAAATTTAAATTGGGAATGTAAAGATAGCTTCCAAAATAGATTTATAAAGAGCTGTTAGTGTGTACTAGAAGCATACAAAATAGTGTCTCCAAGATAATTAATAAAGCCATTTTGAAAAATTTTTTTTTCTTCCAAACACTATTTTTTCCTACTTAAACTGTAATACGTTATTTTCTTCAAAAATATTTGGCAGCCCTAGTTGTTTGTCGCCCCTTACAACAGGCCACAGAAACTGATGTTCTTTCTCCGTCCTTACACGGAAACTTGAGTATATAAATTGTAAAAGACAAGCCAAGTCGTTAAGTTTATAGTACAAGGAAAGGCGAGGAGAGGAGATATGACTGGAAGGTTATGGTTGAATTATGAGAGGCGAGAAATAATGAGAGTTTAAAAAACAGAATGTAGCGAAAAAGGTAGAGCTGCCGTTGCAATTTTTACAACAACACTTCGTCGTCATGGAAACGCGCATTTTGTTGGCAGATGCTAGTATAAAATAAAACACAAATTCCCATAAATTGCATTCTATATTATTCCTAATTACAGAGTATATTTCCATTTCGCCGGCACGTCTGCGTGATAGAAATTGCATTCAATTTTGTTTGCGCACATTTTCCCATAGCGGCAGGGCTTCGGGTGGTAGAAGTGGCAGGATGTATTTGCGCAGTTGGGGTAATATTTGCATACATTCGTCGCTGCACTGGCTGATATAGTTTTGTAGTTTGCTGCGGGTACCACGTGGGATGCTATAAGAAACACACAGAATATTCGGACCTAGTTATGCAAAATGGAACCAACCCATATAGTAACAGTTTTGAGAAAAAGCCGGTTTTATAAAAATTTGCAAAAAAATATTTAGAATATTGTATATTCTAATGTACAATATTCTAAATATTTTTTTTCAAAACATAGATACATTTTTTGTATGTAAAATTTTAATAAAAACGGCTTCTTCTCAAAACTGTCAGTATGTGGGTTGGGTCTATTTTGCATAACTAGGTCCATTTTTAAAGGACTTCCAAAAGGATGAGGTTCTCAATTCGACTGTATTGTTACGAGTTAGGTCCCGACAAAAACAAAATTCACAACTGCATATCTGTAAAAACAAATTTTATTACCTTTCGGCATTTGAACTAACATCATTTAAATTCTATTAAGGTCGTCTTCTTTCATTTACTTTGTGATTATAAAACAGCCCATTGATGTATTGTAATCTTTTATAGCAGTCATTAGTCAGGTGTGTCAGATTTAAGTCGACTTAGATACAGGGACATTGCAGTTGCGCAGTATAAAGCGACGACCTGATGTAGGGGGGAGACAGTATTGTATCTGTGTTATACGTGTTTATATAGTTCTAACAAAATCTATAGCAATGTTAACGGCATTTTACTTCGATTCTTGCGACTCGTAACAGTATGTTTGTTACGCGATTTATCCGTCAATTGTAGACCGATTTTCAAACATTTTCTTTATTCAAAAGAGTATACTCTTCAGCTGGTTCCATTGTCACCAAGTCAGGGTCTGATGAGTGGATCCCAGAAAAATTAAGAGCGACACTTGTTGAAGAGAACCGAGAGCGTACACTCTTGGATAGGCACAACTTGTATATACGTACTGATAGTACAATTACTTCAGTCACTTATAATATTATTTTATATGCTATTCAAGTAAATAGAAATATAAACAAAATAAAATAATCAAGAGAATGAAGTCTCCTAGAACCCGATTCCAGCGTCATCTACCGGGACCACATGTTAATCTAAACTACTCTCAAATCCACTTGAATAAACAAAAAAATTCATCAAAATCAGGCCCAGCGTTTAGGAGTATCGCGGCGCCACCTACTGGGTCCAATAGTTTATTTAAACCATTCCATGCATGTACTGGTTCAAATAAATTATAAAATACTAATATGCTATAAAAATATGGTGATCGTAGAGGTGAAAATTAGGTTGTATGTATTTTAATTCTGGTCATAAAAATAAAATGAAAAAATATCAAAAATGAAATAAAAATATTAGGTGACTACCTTAACATTTAGATAAAAATAGATGTTGCGATCTCAGACTACCAAATGCATACAAAATTCATGAAATCGTCAAGCGTTTCGAGGAGTTGTAACTAACACTGTGACACAGAATTTTATATAAGATAGCTGCGCCGCAGACGTTGTCCTGCTTTAAAATGAAATCTAGAACCGATTCCAGCGTCATCTAGGACATGTTAATCTAACTATCTCAACCACTGAACAAAATTCATCAAAATGCGTTTAATTGCGATATTAATCGATTTAACCGGGACAAACTTCAACACATACAACAACAAAAAGAACACCTAAATTCTGGTACCCGATTGCAGCGCCATCTACCTGGTCCAAATTAAAATCTAAATCATCCCAGTAGAAAATTATAAAAATACTAATATCGCTATTAAAAAATAGGGGTTGATCATAGAGGGTTGTTAATTTAGGGTTATATGTATTTTTTAATGCTGTATCATAAAAAAAACCAAAAATTAAAAAATATTTAGGGGTGGACTTCCCTTAAAATGTAGGGGGATTAAAAATAGATATTGTCCGACTCTCAGACCTACCCAGTTGCACACAAAATTTCATGAGAATCGTTCAAAATAAAATCTAAATCATTCCAGTAGAAAATTGTAAAAATACTAATATCGCTATTAAAAATAGGGGTTGATGGTAGAGGGTTGAAAATTTATGTTTGTATGTATTTTTTAATTTAGTATCATAAAAAAATAAAATTATCAAAAAATCAAAAAAATATATATTTAGGAGTGGACTACCCTTAACATTTAGGGGGATGAAAAATAGATTGTCCGATTCTAAGACCTACCCGATATGCACACAAAATTTCATGAGAATCGGTCAAGCCGTTTCGAAGGAGTGTGATAACTAACACCGTGACACGAGAATTTTATATATAATAATCATTTAATATCTGTTGCAAAGCGACATATATAATTTCAGGTTAATAAAATGGTGTCAAAGAGATCTCACCGACGGTCGGCGCCGGCGCGGTGGGCGAGAGCGCGCCGGGCGCGTGCGAGTACACGCAGTTGCGGCGCGTGCACGCCGCCGCGAACTTGCAGCGCGGGTGCGCGAACGCGCACGCCGACCCGTACCGGCACAGCGGGAACGAGCGGCACCACACCAACTTGCGCTCGGCCTGCGACACTGAGAACACATCAGGCCTTACTTATAATAATCACGTTAAGAAACGATTAGCTATATCTATACATATTGTGGCGACCGAGGGTGGAACTGCCAAGCAGCGTAAATCAGTTTTAGAACTTTTAGAAAGAACTAGAAATGTATGTAAGGAAAAGACAAGACGGATATATTTAGAAAAGGATAGACGATAAACAAAAGAAAAAGATAGATAGATGTTAGAAAGAGATAGACGATGAAAGAAAGAAAGAGATAGATGTATAAACGAAAGTTCCCGAACGGAAGGTTCGGGAAAGAAAAGACAGAGATAGATAGATGGGTTCTAGAAAATTCTTCCGGGTATATAAACAGCGTAAGGCGCGCCTACCGGGCAGTTTTAAAGTTAAGTTCAGTACAAGACGGTGATACGACAAGTGCAATACTAAAGAGTCATTAGAGAAGGTTAATAGAGGACAGCGACGAATCAACTGGTGAATTTAGTGTCAATTTGGTGGACAGATACATGAAGAAGGTGTGTAGCGTAGTTCGAGAGAGGAACCAGAAGCGAGCTACACGCAATAATATTGGAAGTGGTTCGCGCAATATCGGCGACGGTATTGAGGGTGTGAAAACTTATCATCGGGACTGTGCATCGTTGCTCGTGCGTATAGGGGCAACCCTGCAGAGAGGCACTCACTACGTGCGGCTGAGTCAATAAAAGCTTTTAAATTAAAAACTGGTGTTTTCTTCCAATCCATAAATGCGTATCCCCGCTCGCACGTAACAATATAATAAAATTGTAGAGGTGAAATTTCTGTACAATGAAAAAAATGCTACAAACCGAGTCAGGGGGATGTGAGAAGCGAAATAGAAATAATTTAGATTTTTTTAAATTTTTTGTTTCTCTGTTTGTCTGACTGTTTCTACCGGCCAATCTTCGAAACGACTGGACCGCTTAACATGAGCTTTTTTTATGGTGGTAGATTATATCCCTGGTTAACATAATTATAGGATACTTTTGAACCCGAAAACTTAAAGAGTTCCCGTGGGATAGTTAAAAAACCGCACCACGTGGACGAAGGCGCGGGCAGAAGCTAGTCTTAAATAAGAGACTCTTAAGCCCCTAATCAATGGCTGTTTCAAATAAAACTTGCCATCTTGCCTCTTAGCATTCACTTAAACTACCTCTTGATGTTGGTTATTTTTGACAGTTATTTATGAGTTACTTTACCACTACCTCTTATCCTTAAGAGGAGTTTATGGCTAAGATTTTCGTTAATCCGTTGCTGAGTAGTTTCTTACAATTTAATAAACGATTATAAGTAAGGCCATTAGTATCCAAAATAAACAAATACAGAAACAAAATGCATAATTACGACACTTCTTGGCAACACAACAGGCGGCCTTATCGTTAAAAACGATCACTTCTAGGCAACCTAATTTAAAAGAAATTCTTAACTATACAATTTCCATTTCTTTATTTTCTCGATGACAGTTCTAATTTGATAGTTGTAGTGTTGTGACCAAATAAGAAATGATATCGATCGCATATATTTATTATGTTTTGAACAAAGACAAATACAACAAAAACATTCAAATATATTCAAATAAATAAAGAATCAACATAATATAATTACATCTTGTAATTAAATGTAATATTAGTTAATAAATTTGTACAAAATTATCCGGCAATAATTTAGTTTTTTACACTTTGCAAAACAATATCGGGTCTGTTATCGTGTTACGTTTATCGATAGCTCCATCCCTATCAGCTTCTCCGACTCTGCTATAACCTGGTACGTGCGTAAGCGTCATATTAATTAAATAATGTTAAAAAGACGCTCGTTCAAGTTTCCACAGGAGCTGTCATCGAGAAAATAAAGAAATGGAAATAGTATTATCTGGCGATGTAGGTGGAGCAGAAAAAAGATTGCACTGTACAATTTAAATATACATACTTACACTGATTTATAAATTGAATACATACATAAATATAGTAGTAATATATATACTTATATACAAAAATAATCATGTGGCGTACTTTAGACCAGGACTGGTAGCTATCGAGATGGGCGAATACCCTACCTGGTTGTCAGGCGACACGAAATTATATTCTTTCTCCGTTCCTGTTTGAGTTGGTCCCGGGATGGTTTACATTCATATCACAGTAAAACCGATTTTTACAGATTTTTTTATGTGTGTTGAGTGGGTGGATGGGTGGGTTGGGTTCTATATTTTTCAAGTGAAACTTCTTTATCGGCGTTGGAAAAAAAAGTTACCGTCACATTTTTCGGTTACGCGTCACATTTTTCCACAATCCATCTATCAACAACTCGTTGCGTAGCGTAGCAACGAGTTGTTGATAGATGGATTGAGAGACGAGCATTGTAATATTTCTTTACTTTATTGTGTATTTGTTTATTCATATACGAGTTTGATGATTTATAAATAATTTATTTAGTATCTTACACATATATATATGTTGGAGGGAAGCTATAAATCGGATGATTGTTGTTTGGATTTGTAACGCACAATATTATTTGTTTACATTTTAACTACTTTTGAAATTCTTAATTCAATTTTATTTGATTTGTTAAATGTCTCTATAACTTAAAGATCTTTCTAACCTAATAAAAGTTATGAATATTGTAATTTATTAAACGACCAATGAGAGCAGAGCATGTCTTGAGCGGGGTCAAGACGCCCTCTATACTTGAATAGTATCTACTTCGGTAGACGGAGGAGTTTTTGTGGCACATCTAGTTGGTGGCAACAGGTCGAGTTGGACCTTTGAGAATTTTAAAGATAGTATTGAAGTTGGAAATATGAGCGGTGCCCTGAACTAGCTGCTCGGTCTAAACTATGTTAAAATATCTTTTAAATCTGAATTAAAAGTGTATAAACCGTGGCCATTGTGTTTTATGCTCGCATTTTACCCTAATGACGCCCACTAAACCTGCAATCTATAAAGAACATATCACGAGAACGAGGCCTTCTCCGACACACATATATATATATATATATATATATATATATATATATATATATATATATATATATATATAGATAACACTTTAAGGTGGTCAGCAAAATCATAATTTAACTTTATTTAACCAATTTCTGTAAAATTGCATAATATAGTAGATCATTTTTCGAAAAATAAGGTTATAAAGAGGTTTCACTTCTTACGTGTGTACACTAGTACACGCACATATATTTTTATTTTTTCATGGCAGAACAATGTCTGCTAGGCCAACTATACTAGGGCCAAAGAGACGAGATACAAAAGGTCATTCACCTAAAAACTACTGTGGAGATGACAATCTATTATCTATCTCTTTCCATCTCGTGTATTTGTCGTAATTTGTCTGTCTTTGTCGTAAGATCAAGACGGGTTCGCCAACATTCGGGCGCCATTTTATAGTAAGAGTTACTGTTTTTAGTTCATTCCGTTTCGCAACGCGCTCGTGGTGATTCTTGTTATTTGTAGAAGTTTTGTTATTTTTCGTTGTTTATTTAATTATTGTTAGATTGTTGTTGTTGAATATTGTTTGTTGTTATTAAGAATGGTTAATGATGGAGCCACAACCAAGTACTTCGAGAGATAAATCAACAGATTTTAGTTCTCCAGAAAAGAAACGCCCAAAGGTATGTACAGGAAATATTTTACCATTGCATTGATATTTGGATTTTAGCTGATAGATATTAAATACAGTATACTTTAAAGTTATTTAAAAAACAACAACTGTAATAATAAAACTTTTTTAATTTATTAAAAATGCACATGAATAAAGTATGTCATTTTAATTTAATTTTCAATTTCAGGTGACTAGTTTTACGGTAAATGAAAAAAATATGGTTATTAACACCTATAAATATGTTAAAGAAACTGGGCCTAAGGATAAATACCCCTACAAAAAAGAGATGGCGCAGAAAACAGCTAGTATTTTAGGTATCGGCGTTGCATCAGTATATAGAATCCTCAAGGACTATAAAGAACACGGCGAAATTTCTCCTCCTGTCACCACCAAACTTAGACGAACGTTTAGTGACAAAATCGATGATTTTACTAAATCAGCCATACGCAAAAAAGTACATGCTTTCTTTATTAAAGGCGAACTACCTACAGTGGAAAAAGTACTTTCAGATATTAATGAAGACGATACACTACCAAATTTGAACTACTTTCCAAAAAATATTTAAACATTTAAAGTTTAAGTATATCAAGAGGCAAAGAAATAATGCACTGATTGATAGAGATGATATTGTATTGTGGCGACGAAAATATTTACATAAAATAAAGAAGTACAGAGAGGAGAATCGGCGTATTTTTTATATGGATGAAACATGGGTGAACGCAGGTTAGTAATTTTAAGTTAAAAAAAAAATACACTTGAGCGCACAGAGTTTCTATCTTCAGTAGGGGAGGGGGGGGGTTATTATCCTTTAACGCATAATCAAAACTAAGTATTTCTGCCTGAAAGATTGTGTAAGATTATTATTTGTAGTATTGCCTATGTTTTATTGTATCCTGTTATTTTCAGGTCACACTGTTAATAAAACCTGGGTTGACACCGAAATAAAATCAAAACGGCGAGCGTTTTTAGAAGGTCTTAGTACAGGTGCGAAGAATCCTACCTCAAAGGGCCGGCGACTAATCGTAGTGCACATTGGAAACGAGGATGGTTTTGTGGAAGACGGTAGCTGGGTGTTTTAATCCAAAGGCACCGGTGATTATCACGAATCAATGGATGCTGCACATTTTGAAAACTGGTTTGAGAAGATATTGCCCAAGTTAGGCGAGAATGCAGTTGTCGTCATGGATAACGCGCCTTATCACTCTAGGCGACAGGAAAAAACACCCAGCTCAACATGGTTGAAGGCTAACATTCAGCAGTGGCTTCGTAACAAAAATATCAGTTTCGATGAAAAGGAACTAAAAATACAATTATTAAATAGAGTAAAAATGGTGAAAAACCAATATCAATTATATGTCGTAGACGAATTGGCAAAGAAATATGGCGTCGAAGTACTAAGACTCCCTCCCTATCATTGTGAATTAAACCCAATTGAGTTGATTTGGGCTGATGTAAAGGGGCACGTAGCTAGAAACAATACTACGTTTCAATTTGCAAAAGTAAAGGCACTATTAAGTGAGGGTATGGCGAAAGTCACGCCTGATCGGTGGAAGAAATGCGTGGAGCACGTTCATAAAGAAGAAGAGAAGTTTTTCAAACTTGATTTTATTGTAGATGACGTGATGGATAAATTTATTATACATGTTACAGATTCTGATTCTACAGACTCAGAACAATCGGCGTCAGACTGAATAAACAATGACTTCTTTAAAAAAATGTTTCACTTTTATCCTCATTTCTATAAACATTATTATTATTCTCATTTCAACTCAATTTCGTTATATTAATTGTTACCTTTTTAGAATAACATATTAATAAATAAATTGTCTACTAAAATATATAATACAACTTTCAAAAAGTTACGCACCCCTGTATTTTCTAATGACCTTGCATTGGTTTTGTTTACATTTGGTATCGCTTCTCGTTGGCCCTAGCATAGTACATAACAAAAGCCAATTTGAGATATAAACTTTTAGACAGGTGAAAATACAAGAAACTGTAATTGAAATTGTAAATATTAATGTAAATTGTATTATAACTCTGTCTATTTCATTACGTTTTCATAGATAGAGAAAGATACCAATTTTTAATGTCACTAATGTGCTATATTTTACCAATATTGAAAATTGGTATTTTTATTTTTTATGGTCTCAATGATATAAGGTACCTACTTTTTATCCAGGAAGAGATTGTTTTGGCGGGACGGATTAGAATTATCTATGGGCAAATAGCGCCTAGGTAAAGACTTAATGCAATGAAACCTCTGTGAATTATAACTTTCAAAATATGTTGTATGAAATAAATTTGAACCAGGTAACAGAATCGGCTTTCGCAGGTGGAAAACTAGTCATTTAATATTCAAAATCAAAATATATAGTGATTCACACTGAAATTAATTAGATATTGAAGACTTGAATTTTGTTAGTATAGAAGATAAATGAACTTACATGGCGGCAAAGAATCATATTTATGTGTACTATTAGTAGTTGTGACTATAACATGATTGTCACTGCCTGCACTTTCAGTCCTAGCTCTCTCCACTCTATCTTTCTTTTCCACATTAAAAACGATAGGGGACGCTTTTCTCTTCTTCGGATGAGGACTCTCCTCTTGGACTCTTTCAATGTCCTTTTGTTTTTCAATAGGCTTTTCAGTTTCTTTTGTTGCAGGTGATTCTGAAACACTGAAAAATTGGGTACATTATTATTATTTTCATAATTTCTTAAAGCTAAGACAGCCTTTTATGATTTTTCTATAGTAACTTAAAACATCAAAAATATCTCAAAAACAAAAATTTAAAGTATTTCACAATTTCCACCGAATTGAATTTTTTCATATTTTTTAAATCCATATGTCAAAAGTTAGAAGGGAGCAGGTACTTTCAACTTTATTGGAAACAAAAGAGCTTTCACCTAATAATTGAAATAACTTGTGACAGACTCAATACGATTATCTAATAACGGTTTCAGTTTTGCCAAAATATCTACAATACCTATCCACAACCATTTAATTTTATTAGAATAACTTGTAGTAAGCAATGAAAAAAAATTTAGCTACTTATACATGTGATAAAAAAATGATAGTTAAAAGTTAATCTTCCTAAGCACTCTGAGTATCGAATTAAAATATTACTCACTCTTTAATAATAACTTGAGTATCACTTTCATCACTTGTGTTACTCAAGCGTTTGGTTTCAATAGTGTTTGTATTTAATTTCATTTCTTTACTTTCATTCCTTTCACTTTTATCTGATACATTTTTTTCTTTTAAGAAATATTCCTTTTCTTTTGTAACTATTTCACTTTCCTGTTCCAAAATGGGTTGTTTATCTTTATCTTTTAGAAGTTGGTTCTCTTCTTTTGTAGACTGGTGCTTTTCTTTCAAAACTGAATTCTCTTTGGTTCCATCTGTTTTTTTGTTTGTGGCAGGTTTGGATAGTTTTTCTTCGTCGTTAAGTAATCCTTCGCTTTGCAGTTTCTTGGCTAAGAATGCATTGGGATTGAATCCATCCATTGTGACTATGAATTGTGTACTTTTATCCTTGTCTACTGTTGGGTTGTGAATATTACTGGAAATGAGATAGCGCTATATCACATATACGACGAAAATTATGTAGATTTTTTGAGATGATAGATAGATAGATAACACTTTATTGTCCACCATCACAAAAAAAAACTTATAGCCTAAAAATAATTTAAATGTGCACAATGGGCGGTCTTATCACTAAGAAGCAATCTCTTCCAGACAACCCACGAGATATTAATAATCGAAAAGAGAAGTCGGTCTACTGTACATAACGAGGGATTATGTAGTGGTGACTATAGGAGAATTATTTTCTCCGTGCAGTTGGGTCATAAATCAAAGCTCGGCCTCAGCCCGGCTAAGGCGTGAGCATGTTGCGCGGGCGCATCGCCATTATCCATAAAAACTCATTCTTATCAAAGAAAGATTATCATTCTTATAAATATCATTATTATCTTTTTTGCTGTTAATTTTAAACTTAGATATAAGTATTTACATATATTTTTAATATAACTTGTTACATTCTAAACTTTATACTTTTAGTTTTTTAATACATAGATACCTAATTAATAATTTATTTTAAATTATTATTTTAATAAATACGTTGTTTTATCATTTTTTCTTTCATTTATGTCACTAACCCACAAAATGACTATCGATAACGCTTATCAACAACAATAATGTAATAATAGTAACTCATATCGTAGCTCGACAACAATAATGCGTATCACTATGCCTGCCCATAAGGCCCGTGACCACTCACGGGCCTTATGGGCAGGCATATAAGAGAGAGCGAAATACTCGCTTCACCACTCCGATTATTTATGACCCAAACTGCACGGAGAAAATAATTCTACTATAAGTGCACTTCATTTGTCATTTCTCTTGCCGCATTCCGTGTTCCCCGATTCAAATAAACCAGTGGTCTTGAAGTCACAAGTAAGTAAGGTATCTACTAAGTAAGCCTGCTTCATCCTATACATCTTCACTTAATTCAGGTGAGATAGCTCAAACGCGAACCCATACCACTATTAAAAAAGACGACGAGTTATGTACTCTAGACGTATTTTGATTGTTTTAACATTAAACCTATATTATATACAGGAATCTTGGCTACTACATGATAATATTTGTACTATGTATATTCTGAACATGTTTGCAGATTCATCTCTAAAGGTTTGTCCGTTTTCTTTATTGTCAGATTTTGGCACATGCATGGACTCAGTTGTAACCTTGCTAATATGGAATATCCATGTAAATCAAATATGATTTTTTTAATATGATCTCTTTATTGCTGTAGGATTACATAATAATGTAACATTTTTATTATTGAATTCCTTTCATTAATAAAAAGTGTTATTAATGCGCGAGATATTTAAAATAGCAAACACAACACTATTGATTAAATAGCACGTAAAGTCATTTCTCATTCCAGATTGTCAACAAAGGGCGCGTTCCCCTTGTAGCTCACAACGCTTAAAAACTCAAGTGACACGGATTATGGAGCGTTGATTTCATTACCACTGAAATACATAAATATCATTATTTGCTCTGTGGTCGATTTATAACTAATGCTTTGTGCTCAATGCCCACTTCAACCCACTCTTGACATGGGTGATTGTGAGCGCTGCGTGATCGAAAAATAATGACGTTTACGCGGCGACCATAACGACCATGGTCGGTATGTGGAACAGCTCAGGAGCATTTTGAGCGTTGTGAGCCACACGAAAAAAGCGCCCGAGTATAATCTACGTCATGAAATGCCCGTGAAAATAGCTCAAATGTGTTCCGAGATTTTAAATTAAAAAAAAATAATTTCCAAATATTTATTTTATTTTACTTTATTTCTTTTTTTACTTTGATAAAACGATGTAAATACCGGTTTAAAAATATAATAAAAACATGCTTATTCCCGATTATATAACAAAAAAAATTAGGATCCTTAATTAATCCTAAAACTCCAATAATGTAACGCAAGGTGTAAAAAATACCTAAAATCTCGTGCACTGCGAAAACTATTGATGATAGAATGAAATAATGTACTACGACTTTGCAGAACACATCATTATCTACAAAAAGTGTTGCGACAGTATATGTCTACCTATTATAGTTATGCCACAATAAGTGTTCTTTTATTTAAAAATAATAATTAAAATGCCGCCGCTAGAAAAGGCTCTTTATTTGTATTTTGGTATTAATCCTTATCAAAATAAATTACATACATATTCAGACTGGTTCAATACTTTTATATAACTTTTTGAATTATTCAATTTGGACATTCCATTCGAAAGATATCACGAGTTTAAAAATGTAAGAATTAGTGACGGTGACTACGTGAATGTGACACCTTTTCGTGAGCGAAAAATGGTAAGACCCCCTCTATATTGAAGTTTCACTTCAAAAATATTCCATATATGTGACGTAACAATAAATAAATGATATTTATTTCCAATGAAGCATACAAACGTGTATGGGTGGTCCATATACTTTTGTATGATGAGTGAGAGTCCGTCACGCCACTTCCCTTTCCCTTGATTCCATCCTTCTATTTCAATCCCCTATCCCACCCCCTTATATTCCATCGTAAAGACTTGCAATGTGTTGGGTGCATCCCTGGTGTTGCAGACATTTACCTGTGACAGTAAACACTGTCCATAAAGCTTTTCAATAATAAAAAAGCTGAATTTATACTTACATAGTCTCAATAATGAGGGTATCGTCTCTGCGGCTGCTTGTCCTCTGCTCTGTCCGCCGTGAGGGTACGTAGTCTGTATTGGTTATCCTCTTTGTGATAGGAATCGGTATGTACTCCTCCTTACCCGATTCTCTTTGGGTCCTGAATTTAATTAAAAATCAATCCACTGATAAGATAGACTAAAATGTTACTGGTGTGAGTAAAACTAGAAACACAATGTGTTCTCAGTTGAAATAATATTAACTACTAGAATTTGATGTCGATCAGCGAGAGTCGGATTGAAATGGACCCAGTAGTTTTATGTGAATCCCAAATGAACAAACAGACAAACAGTAGAAAAAATTGCATCATACCATTGTTTATATAGTCTATTCAGTATTTTTTTAGCTTCAATGTATTTGTTTATAAGGGAATGCGTAGAATTAAATAATATTATAGGATGGGACTAGGATACAACCGCGATTTCGTCTACGCTCGAATTGAAATTCCCGAAACAAAAGTACTGCGCAGCTATCGTTTTAGTGAAAACTGTGTCGGAATAATTTAATATTTATGCATCCAAACAATTACAAAGCTTTACCGGGAAATTTTCCGCAGGAGACCCGGACAAAAATCACACATTTTATTACATAAAATTTGCTATCGATCAGTGAAAGAATCACATTAAAATTGTTTATTTTTAATCTAGTAATTTTAAATTATTCCCAGAAAAATTTCCGCGGCGTTCCTAGGATAAAAGGCAGCGCAGATTTTAAGTCTAGGAATTTGCTGTCGATCAGTGAAAACCGCATCGAAATCGGCCCAGCACTTTTTACTTGAATCCCGAACAAACAAACGGACAAGAAATCTAAAAAAATTGCGAGAACACAATTCTTTTAGATTTCTTGTCTGTTGGAGAACCATTGTTTATTCATTTAAGGTAACCTTTGTTGTGTGCTCTTGTTTAAAGAGCAGGCGGTACAGGTTATCTTTGTACTCGGAAGATTCACTTCATTTTATATCGCAACTATACCATTCCCCCTCTCTGTTAACTACATAAATGACAAAACTTGAGAAAAATGACAAAATATACATTATGGACCAAGTGGACAGAGTGGATGAAATGGTCCAAAATCACAAAACCTAGTTTCCGAGATAATCTTTACATAAATCTCATCCGGGATGAAACTATCCCTTGGCCACCCTCAGTATTAAAATAACATTTGTACCGACTTTCAACCGCTACGCTACAACAGTCTTTCCCTAAAAGTATAAATTAGTGATTTCCCTAAAGTAACAAACAAGAGACAAATATATTTTAATCCCGGAATCTATCCCATTTTTCGGGATAAAAAGTATCCTATGTTCATCCTTGGCATCGAAAAATATATATGTATACCGATTCAGCCAAATCGGTCTATTAGTTTTTCCGTGAGAACAGAACAAACAGACAGAGTTACTTTCACATTTATGATATTAATAGGGATTCTAGTTGTTTTTCTAAAATACTTTCAATGTACAGGCATGCCTTTTTACTATTATAGATATATACATTGACATTGCGATCGTACAATCATATACTCACCCTGACATTTTTTCCGAGTCACTGTCACCCCCGCTGAGGCTGATGCTGTCACCGCGCCTGTCATTGTCATCGTCGTGCACGTCAGCAGTCGGCACTTGGATCACGATGTTCTGTGGATCGATAGTTCTCCTCATCGGTAGCACCAGAGCTCGTTTCACTTGTTGCGGTTCAACATTTACTTTCGGTGGTATCTGAAACGATAGTTTGTTTAACGGCTTGTATGTTTGTGTCTCCTTTCTTTGTAGTTTTGGGAATGAATTGATTATAATGAAACTTGGGAAAAACTACTCTTGATATGAGAATGAATGTGGTCAATCAAAATAGCATATAGTAACATAGGTACGTACTGCTTACAATTTTACGTATTACTTTTCGGTGGATTATAATTTATCGACAACAAATCGTCAAATTTTGAAATGGCATGAGATAGAAGGTTAATCGCACGTTGTTTTTTCCTGTGTTTCATGTTTAACTCTGTGGACACAGAACGAACTACCGTAAGACTGACCAATCAGTTTCGATAGTTTACAATCTCGCGAGACAATTTATAACCTAACGATATTTCCAAATTGTGGTGTCATATCTGCTCTTGCTATTTTCTCCATTACGTAGTGCTTTTCTATGTCATATTGTTATGTCACATCCATACAAAATTGGCAGGGCCTATAAATAATATGTGACTTACATTCAGTAGACTTTTATGAGCATCAGCAACAGCTTTGAACAGTAGACTGGAGGTAGTCGTGGCCATTCTAGGTCTGGGTCTCACTCGAACTACACTTGCGCATGTGGAACGCGACGAACGACTATCTAATACTGACACCCTGAAAATAGGGAACATTTTGATGTATTTATACTAATTGTCCAATAGACTAGATATATTTATTTTTTATAACATGCATATTAAAGAATGACATAAATTCCTATTCTAATAGTTAACATATATAAACAGATATATGATGATCAAATGAACCGACACCACTGTGATTGAGACATTTATGGCTGGATCCTATTATATATGTAAAAGACTGAATTAAAAATTTACTACCCAGGTTTTTCATGCAGTGTAGCCACAGGGAAAACTCTAGTTTATTATAATATAAGTCATATATACCTCCGCCTTATGCAATAATTATACCATATTTAACAAATAACACATGCCAGTGAAATGCTTATTCATATTGTATTGTTACCTTGAATTGAGCTTCTTTGAACTATGATCAGTTTTACCAGAGCCTTCATCTGAGGAAGAATTCTTTTTCTCTCTATCAGATGGTCCTTCTATACGAATTTTGGCCAGTTTTTGAGGTCTTTCTTCCGGCTCTCTTTCTGGAGTAAATCTAAAAGCATTAATTATACGTTTTATGTCTGTGAAACTCAAAAACTTGCATATGTATTGACTTCCCTAATAATTAATATCAGACTAAGCCACAGCAAAGCATGGCAAGGTTACCTGGTAAAATTATTAAAAAAGTATTTCTTTCCTACTACCTCAATATTTTTTTAATTAATGTAAGGTTGTTAACAACCTTTCGGGACTTTCAATCCTTTTTTGAGTTTCTTTTGGTTCTTGAAACTTCTTTGACTCCTCGCGTACTCCAAGCCTTTCTCTTACTGGTCTTTTGGGAAGTTTTAACTCAATCTGTGGGAGGATCTCTGAGGGGTCTTTATAAGGCTCCTTTGGTGGGTCTTTATAGGATGCTCTCGAGGGTTCTTTATGGGATTCTCTCGGGGCTCTTTATGGGATTCTCTAGGAGAGTCTTTATTGGATTCTCTCGAGGAGTCTTTATGGGATTCTCTTAGGGGGCTTTTATGGTACTCTCTCGGGGAGTCTCTATGGGATTCTTCCGAGAGGTCTTTATGGATTCTCTCGAGGTATCTTTTGGGGGTTCAATAGGTTTTGGAATAGTTTGGACTGGGGATGGAGATTTTGAAGGTTGTAAGGGAGGTGTGCTCACTGGTGCTTGCTGTGTTATTTCCTGAAAAGTAAAAGCATCATGCATTGATATTTTACACTTATGTTTCATGATAAATTTTTAGTAAAACATGAGATTCGACATAACTGTTTTGTTTTATGGTGTATGTCATAAAATTACTCAAAAACAAAACATTTAAGATTACATACTTATTACAAATCTAGATTTAATACATTTTGTAATTACTTAGCTTCATATTTAAATGAGTATTAAAACTAAATAAAATTCCAAAGACATTATATATGCACATTAAAATATAATGAATCACTTGTAATGACATCAAAAATTCTAATATGGAAATAATCATTAAGGCAATAGTGGACTCAAGTAAAATAATAAGTACTGGCATAGACATTCATAGTATGCATATTCATGCTTTACAGATCATAGACTTAGTGGATGCTAGAGTTGGAAAATTAAATAAAGGTAGAGGTTGGCAACATTATCATCTCTTCTAAAGGGGGTAATAGTTCAGAGTTAGGAAACAACAGTATATATAAATACCTGAATCACATCCTCAGCAAAATCATTCATCAATTCTTCAGCTTCAGTTCTGATATTCAAGAAGTCTTCATCATCTGACATTGAATCATCAATTGAATCTAGCTGTTCTACCAATTTCTGTTTCAAACCTTAAATAGATGTATAATTATTATGTAAAAATATTCAAATTTCAATGTAAAAGGCATTCAAGGTTAACAGTTACATTAAAATGTAATTAGGTTTCATAGTAATTTGGCAAAAACAGATTGTTCACAGGAATGTGTATTCTCTATAGTATACAATAATATAGAGAAACCGAGAAAAATCTAAAAATAAGGAGTGGCTGTCCATACATTAACAGTAATGGGATATTCCCCGCATTTCTTAGACCTCACATGCTCTCAACTACACATTAGTTCTCTAGAACATTTTTGCGCACAACAATTATCTGGAAAGATTTTCCCACCACTGTTTTCCTTTGCGCTACAACACAGGGTTCTTTAAAGGCATTATAATATTTCTTAGAAGTCAGCAACACATTGGTGACACCCCTGATATTGCAACAGTCCATAGACAACCATAACCACTTTCCATTGGGTGAGGTGCTTGTTTGCATGTTTCAGGCAATAAAAAAACTTAACTTAAGCATTATAACAAACATTAGTAAATGTTAATACTGGTCTAATCACAGACAAAATTTACTTTTTTGAATAATACAAAAATTACCAATCAATAAAATGAATAATCAATTAACTTAAAATTTGCAATTTTAAGTCTAGATTGTCTTCCAGAAGTGATAACTGTTAACACATGCATGTATAATAGGGTGGTCGTTAAAAATTAAATTTCTTGCGGCGCTTCCTTTTAATGAAAAAACACTGGGATTTTTTTGAATAATTTTTCAAGTCAAGACATACGATTCAAGTTAAAACTAAAAATATAAGAAAAATTGAAAGACAAGCTTGAATCACAAAGAATTTTAAACTTTTTCTAACTATAATTTGAAATTCATCACTGAGAATGATAATACGGAATGTATTTCATTATTAAAACTTTTCCAATCTTAAAATAATTATTACTTCATACTTAATAAGAAGTTTCCTGAAAAAACATGATATTACCCAAAAATTTACTTGAATCCTCTTGAGGCACGTGTTGTCTTGACATGAAAAAAGTATAAAAAATTCTTAGTGTTTTTTCATTAAAAGGAAGCTTTTTTTTTTTTTTTTTTTTTTTTTTTTTTTTTTTTTTTTTTTTTTTTTTTTTTTTTTTCATTAAAAGGAAGCTTTTTAGGGGGCTCCACAAGAAATTTAATTTTTAACAACCACCTTAATGTATAATATAAAATTCTTACTAAACAGCTAAGTGAAACATGCAGTGGTCTATAATTATTTACTTAAAGTTCAATTTATTAATCAAAGTCATAAACTTCTCTTAACATGTCAGAAACCAGAAAAATAGTACATTATGGTACTAGTGTGTAACATTGGTGATTACCGCCGAGGCGCCATTGAGACTCGAGCCGTAGGCGAGGGTCTTAAGAGAGCCGAGGAAGCAATCATCAATACACACATGTATCATACGACGTTTTTCAACACACTTGTGAATAAAATAACAACAAAAACTCATTTTATTTCGTAGATAAAATAGATATTTTTCCTTGGAGTTTTCAGGTAGTAAACTTTCCATAATGTTAAGGGCTTCACATCTTATATCGGGCGGTGTACAACATAAATAATTTTCTACGTAACTAGTACTAGTAGACATTTAATTAATAAATAACTATAATTTCAACAGTGAAAACGAGTTGTGAAAAATGTTTCACTATGGCGGGAAAAAATAATCAGTTTTCCTATGCGCGTGCATTGCGATCGGCCACAGACTATAGGCATGAGGTTTTTTTTTATTTTCCGCGCATAGGGTTTGCGCCTATTCTGCCACGTACAAAATGGGGAATTTAAAGTTCTCTTTTATTACAAGAAAAAAAGTTATATATGAGTGAAAGTTTTATTTATGAAATGCCTACAAGTTAAAATTATATATTTAAATAAGAAGTTGCATGAAATGAGCAAGCAATAGGAACATTAATTTATTTGTTCTATAGAACATGATCTTTTTTTTTTGAATAAAAACTTTTTTAAGAACAAAGCAACTCGACCAATAAAATTTAAAAAAAAATCTATAACTCACTAGTGAATTATAACTTTTCTTACTCACAGTTTGATTATGGGTGTCATTCTGTGCCTAATTGTGGTGACCATAGAGCCACTTTATGAGCAAGTGTGTTGAAATATATATAAAACCATTCAAATGATTTTTTTCGATAAGATGAAAAGTCAATAACATTTTAAGTGTATATACTAGAAATAGCCATACCTTGAATTTTATTTTCAATATCATCTATTTCTTTTAACTGTTCTTCTCTTTCATCAGGAATAGGTAAACTTGCTTTTGCACTATCACTATTTGTTTCTTCAACAGCTGGTTCAAGACTTGATGAAATAGTAGAAGGATCTATAATTGGTAATATTGGTCTTTTTTCCTTAACAATAGGTTTGTTATCTACTACTTTATCTTCTTTTATAGTATCTATAGTAATGCCATGGTTCTTTAAAATCTGCCCAGCAAAAACATCAGTTATAGAAGGTTCAGACTCTTTCTCCATATTCATAAGTAATGGTGGTACATTCGGTCGTATCATCTCATGATGTTTACTTTTCTTTTTACTTTTATGGGGCTTCTTCCCTTCCTTAGTTTTATGGACTTTTGCCTTTTCTTTCTTTTTGGCTTTTTTCAAATCACTCTTCTTCACCTTGTCTTTGCTCTTTTTCTCTTTTATTTTTCGTTCTTTTGATACTAACTTTTCTTTGCTTTTATCACTTTCTACAGGCTCTGAAAGCAAATTATATTGATAAATGTAATTTGATAGTGAAAATGGACCAAAAATGTAAGTGATTATTATGTGATATATTGTGGAGAACCTAATTGTAAACAATTTATTTGAAAAAATACAGTAGATAATAAATTTCACTTCATGATTGTGTTTTCTATTTCAGATATTGAGTGAGAAGTTTGGAAGGTAGTATTAAAGGCTTTTTAATATAAATGATAGTAGGGCAGTGAGCCATTTGAATATTGTAGATTCAAACACACACACATAGCTTAGCCTCATAAATACTTACTTATTGGTGCAGTCACAGTGACTTCCTGTAGCTTTTTCAGCACTTGATGCAACCAATTCACAAATAGCTCTGTGTTGTCACCTAAGAAGAGCTGCAGATCATCCTCCATTTGGGCACGGGTGCGCTTGTTTGCGACCATTACCATTACATAATCTGGGAGCTCATCATCTGCAAGAACATAATCCTTAAACTATCTATTAATTAAAAACTATCTATTGAATAAAATTAAACATCACAACATTTGGAAACAATATTTATAGAATTGGTTGTTAAAAGTATGAAACTAGTGATTTTGTGTGTAAGTAAGTTTGTTTTTATATGATTAATGTGGACATTCTATCTAATAGTGCCTAAAATAAATTTAAAAAACCTAACCTTTGTTTTATTGAAATATATCACAAAAAGCTTTTATTTTGCATGGTATTTATTACTTTCAACAATTGCTGGGGTCTGCTATACTACTAATAAGTTCACTGGTTTATTTTGCCTGCAAACTGTACTACAATTTGAGCCATAACTCAAATGAATTTAATTATTCACTGTCCACTTGTTAATTGTTAAAGACTTTTGACTGTTGCTGTTACACAAATTGAATTTAAACTCATAATGTGTAAACAAATTACCTGTCTGAGTATATGATCAATGTATAGATAAACTACATTGTTTAATTAGATTATATTAGTTATTATGTTTAGCATATTCAAAGTTATAGAGGTTGTAACACAGTGTAATTAGTGTTTCTTTCATTTTATTAACTTGTACACCAATAAAGTTTTATAAAGTCCTTGAATACAAAAGCTATGTTCAAGTTATTATACTTACCAACGTAGCATCCTAACTCGGTCAACTTAGCCTTGATGGCCGACTGAAAATAAACAAGAATTGATTTTTATAAATCGATAACACCGGCAAGCTAAAGGCAATATACTCTAGAAAAAAGTTGTTCATAATCTGTAAATGTATACATGATGTAAACAAAATTATAGTCCCCAAATATACTAACAAAAAATCTACTTTACATTTTAACTTCAAAATTCACAAATAACTTCATAGTTAAACAATATTCACCCTCATCTTTTGGCCAATTTCGCTTCCAACGACATCCATTTTTGCTGTATAGGTTCTTTCAACTATCTACAAAATAACACTAATATTTAAACAATCACTAATTAATATTATAAAACACATCAATAATAAGTATTTGACAAAGATTTTAAGGATAAAACATTTAAATTCATTAATCAATACTGAAAATCTGTAAAATTCAACATTCCTTAAACATAAACTTATGTCACTAAATTTGACATTGACAGTGACAATGATACTGCGATTTTTCTAATTTATGATAGTGAGAGTTAGTTTTTTTTAAAGATTAGGTTAAGAATTCTACAATAATACAGTCGTACTGTCCTAGAGTGTTGTTCCCAATGTAATACTATACGCGGATAATAATGTTCTTGGTAATAATTAGTTAAACCCATTTTTTATAACATCAGTTATGCCTCAGCCTTTAGAAGTAGGTATATAACAATATAAATGTCTTGAAGGTTTACTTTTAACGAAACCTAATGTATGTACGTACAAACTGCATTGTTTTTATTTTGTGAGCAGTGTAAACTTATTGCTCGTTAGTGTCTATTTTTCGTCTATGTGTGATAAGATGCGACTAACTGCCATAAGCCAAAAATTTTTGTTCGATTTGGCCTCTTTTGTGTAAACGCTAACGTGATGTTGAGTAAAAGTGTAAAGTTCGACTAAAGGATCGGTAAATAGCCGGTTCCACATCTTACTGCCCTTTCATTTACCTTACTATCGATTAAAATTTGAAATAAGCTCTACACAAGTAATATCAAAATTCAGCTAGTGTTAAATAGTAAGATATAGGAATCTTCCAATAATCGAATCTCGGTCCACGCAATTTAGTTACAACTCTTTCCACAGATATGGATAGTTTTTAATTTGGACGGCGGAATATAAGGTTGTACGGTCGTCGGTCCATTGGGCAAGAGTACGTGCTACACTATCTACGTTTGGTGAGACTTAGTCTCCATTCTACTAGTTGGTCTATCAGCCATCAGACCTAATACAAATGTGATCGGTGCATTGTCAGTTCTGCTAACAGCTTCGCAGGTCCATCTATTATTGTTTGAAATTTGTATAAATTCTTTGTAAGTTTCGGGAATCGTTTGCGAACTCAATTATTGTACAGTGCCATCTATTGGCTTGTAAGTGTTCCACTACTTCGTGTTGATCGAGTTTCCGTTTTCCCGTAGCACTGGCATAAGGTGAAGGAAGGAACACCGAGGAGTTTTAATGATTATCTCGAACTCGTTTGGTTTTTTTCTTGCTGTGCTAATGCCACCCTAACGTGGCGATACCCACACTTCCCACCGCGTTTTCCCCACAGTGAATAGTCATGGCATGGATTACTCCTCGTTAAAATGTCGTATTACTGATACGACTCGACACTTATTACATTTTACGAACACTCCTTTGTTCGTTAGGTTGATTCCAATTGTGTTTCAATTAAAATTGTAGCTAGAGGTGTTTAGTTTGGAATAAGTAAAACTCAAAAAATGTACATCAATTTATTTTGGTTTTTCAATCTCAGAACTGTATGTATAATTGAAGTATAAATAAATAACGCACTTATGTACTAATTATTTACAAAATAATTATTTCGACACAATGGATGTTTAAAACTTATATCTAGTTTAATATGGCAATAGAATAATAATAATAATTTAAATACCTATTAGGACCTATATGACTTGGGCGACAAAATGATGTTAAGTAGGTGAGACAATAATATTTTTAATAATTATTTGATTAAAACAACGGTATTAAAAAGTACTTTTACTTGCATACAATAAGAGACTAATAAAATGTTGACTATTTCAAAACTCAAATTACATAATGCAACAAAGCATTAGCATTTTGAGGGTACCTAGTCTACAAAAATGTATCTATCTATTAATTGCAAAACGGTCTTGAACCATCTCAGAATTTAACTATTTGGGAAATCATAAATCATAATAGTTCAAAGTTGACATCGAGAGTGATACCTACCCACTATGTGCGTAAACTTGGCGTAAACTAGAAAATAAATGAAAAGACGTTTACAGTGAGTGCGCTGCGCCTAATACCACTCTCACCTAAAACAATTCGCTTTTTGTACCTATTTAGCATAGTGGACTTATAATAATAGAAGGCTTTACTCTCAAGCGCTTATCGTCTTTCGTTTTCGTCCAGATCCGAAAGAGTCAAAATTTAGATAGCACACGGAAAGAACAAAGGATTCTTTAAAACTACAATAATATACATAGTTTATATAACACAAAAATAAATGGAACATACAGTGGAAATTACAAAATAAAATTTCTAAAACTAGTGACGAACGACGTTTGAGAGTGCTCAAGCCCTCAGACACATTAATATTACAGATTAACTCAAGTTTTGATTATTACGGCATTTTCAACGTGGTAGACACCGTTTTAAAACTAACCCGCTATTCATAATAGTTATACGAGCTTTATAAGCTCGTTAAAGGAAAAATACACATCGCAATCAGGATGCGATTATGAATATGCGGGTAATACGAATACTTCGGTATGTTTTTTTGCCGCGAAATCTCTAACTTAGAATTTAGTTCGGCTTGCGTCTTTGTTTGCAAAATCTATTCTATCCTATGGAATTCCATAGAAGCATTCGCAGTAATTAAGTCTTCACCTTATTAAAATTCTGTAGATTGCTATAGATTATGTGCGTTCTAGAAGCATCGAGATTAATCTCGGTTACTATATAATATTATCTTGATGCCTGGGCTTTATTATTTTTTATAGTTGAAGCATTGCAGAAAGGCTGATGGCCCAACATTAGAATTACCTGAGGTGCTGCCAATGGATTGTCAAAGGAGAGTCTGAAACCTGGACTGAAGCCGGAACAACTCAAAGCCGGCGGCCTGAGTAAGTTCTCTACACTCTACTCAGGCCGCCCGGCCGCAGGAATTAGTTTTCTATTTCCGTTCCTGTGCGGAGAAAACGTAACTCCTGACGTAAATTTTATTGGACTTCCCAAATCATACTTATCATTAATTTCTTTGTTATCTATTAAAATTATTGCTTATAAAATAAAATTGATGACAAATTATTGCTTATATAAAATTATAATATTACATGGTTTTTATTTACAGGAGTAAAATTATATTTCACAAACATATAGCGTCTTTATTCTAGAAAATTCTTATTGCAAACATAGATTACAATATTATATTTAGTAGCATAATTATTTATCTTTGGCTGAACAGTAACTGCGAATAAAATTTGGTGTGTGCTATTGGAGGTCCATTCGCTATTATGCAGTGCAGTCCTGCAGTGGGCGGAGCTTGTAGGACTCAAGAGGCCTTCTGATCGGTTTGCATGGTGCAATGCAGGCTGCCACAACATTCAGTCCTGCATTACACGGCGGCCTGTTAGGCGGACTGTCATGCAGGATAGTGTATGACCCTTAAGACCAGACGACACAGGTGAAAACTTCATGAAGGCAAGTAACGCTTGCCGAGCGAATGTCGTAATAACGCATTGACTATTGGCGCGTTCCTATATTTTATGGACCTTCATTTGCCTTACTATCGGTTACAATTTCATATAAGCCTCATACAAGTAATGTCGAAATTTAACTGATGGTAGGGCAAGTGAATGCTTAGTCGACTTAAGCCGACTTTACTCGAACGAGCGTTATATAGTAAGACACGGCTAAGTCGCATTGCATACGTACAAATTAAAATTCTCAGAGCGCTAAAGAAGTTTTCACTTCAAAGTATATTATGCTAAATGGAATGATATTTATTAAAAAAAACGAAATGTTTGTGTTCTGGGACACATATTAGAAATGAAACTTCAATAAACAAGTTGAAAAACGAATCGCAACGGACAAGTGGAAAAAAGAAACGCAACGTACAAGTGGAAAATCTTCAACTGACAAATGACAAAATGAATCGCAACAAAATTTTAACTTGAAGTTTTACGGGTAGATTCTTAATGTACTTGTCCAATTTGAAAACCGGCATATACTTCATATTCAAGACTGCTTCAATACCTTTATATAACTTTTTGAATTATTCAATTTGGACATTCCATTCGAAAGATATCACGAGTTTAAAAATGTAAGAATTAGACCACGTGACTGTGACGCTTTTTCGTGAGCGAAAAATCGTAAGACCCCCTCTATATAGACGTTTCACTTCAAAAAACAAAATATTCTGAATTTCATGGGAGTTTTTTGTTCGGTAACTTTAGTTATTAGTTGGTTTTTGGGGTGAAAATCATCTTCACAAACACAATATTCTTCCACTATTATGAACGAAACAAATAAAGCATAAAGAGTTTCTGAGTAAAAACTCTAATAACCCTATAAAGAGTGTTTTAACAAATATGAGGTGACTTGTGTACCTAGCCTGAAAACAATTACTTGCAGGTATGGAGAATAGAGGTAAGGAATATTATCTGTGTTGATAGTGTTACCAAAACGTGGAAAACAAAGGTGGCGCTGCGGTAGCAGAGAATAAATTTAAAAGAAAGCCCCAAAGTAATAAGAGTGAGATAGAAAAATAAACAAGAACCGAAAGATTTCCGCTGGTCACGAACATGAAGATCACGGACATGAAGACTGCCACAGATGCTGGAGTTCCTGACAAGTCTCTCCGCGTTACTCCACACATCCATTGTAACATATTCATGACACTCTGTGACACGCAGTTTTTGCTTGTGTCGCTCAAGTACAGGCCACGCTGCCATACAAAAGGTCTAAGATAGATTTAGAGACCTGTCCTTTTAACTTAACCGGCATTTTGGGGTTACAAGTGGCACCAGTCACCTGACACCACTTGGCTACTGATATACGGGCCTTGACGTCCTGGTCGATATCCGCGGAGGCGCTAAGTACAGATCCCAAGTACCTACATAAACTGATTCGTGCTTTCGACCGCATCTTCGCCTATGCGCATGGATGTGGTGTTTGTACTGTTACAGACCAAGTACTCAGTCTTCGCCACATTTAATTTCAGTGACAACATTTTACGACGAGGTAATAGGAGTATTATGTTTAGTTTGGTTGTAAATTAATCACTTAAAATAATTGTATTAATTTACGGAATGTACAATAAGAGTATAAAAAATAATATACAACCTATACTTAGGCTATTGTTGAACAGCATATACAGTCTATTAACGCCTGTAAGTCGGCAAAATAAAGCCTTTATGAATGCATAGTAATAGCATAATAGCGTAGTAGTGGAATTTATCCCGATTCTACACTCAAGGATACTTTGAGTCGATTTCCATAGTAAATGCTATAAACATGGTATTAATATTTTTTTAATAATCTATAAATTTTAAATTTTCAAATACAAATCCAAAAATAAAAGAATATATTTCCAATGCGTAATGATCTTTTGTAATTTCCCACAAAATTAATAGATTTTTAAATGTATATACTCTATTAGAACTCATTTTAATATTCTAACTAAACATAGTTTTGATTCTTAAGTTAATGCCATTTACTATGAAAAGTGACTGATTTTTAGCCGTAAGTTTATCAAACGGCCTAAAGCCATTTAGAAATTTTAAATTTATTATTGAATACATCTAGCCAAATTATATTAAAAAGTGAATTTTAATCTAATTTGGTGAAAGAATATTTCGGAAGACATGAACTTACATAGCTAAAACACATTATTTAATTATATATAAAGGCACCTGTTTCATTCACAGTCTAAACTGTATTATTAAAACACATGCATTCAATTTCAATAAGTAGATAATATTGTTATAATTAATTTAATAATTCACTTTTGTTTATAAATAAATATATCGAATCAATGCACTATTACCTTTTAATCTGTCTAGTATTATGAAATCTGGCACTTTTGCTGAGGCAATGACTGAAAATTATACTAGTAAATTTCTTATAAAATTGAATGCATGTATGTATTTAACAATTAATAATAACTTGACGCTCGTTATAAGGACGGACATAAGAACTTAACAATTATTATTATTAAAAGAGAGCAAAACATTATGCTATGTTTGTATAATATTTGGTGTAAATAGTCTTTTGGTAAACTCACAAGAAAGCTTCGTAAAAGAAGTCATTATAAAATCGGTTAAATTGATTCGATTTTAATTATTTAATTTTAATTATTTAGTTATATTACAAACTGCTAGAAAAACGATTTATGTATATTTAGCTAAAGCGAGCCATGTTTCGTCTTAGCTCAGTCTGATATTAGGTAAGTATAAAAAAAGATGGCGGACGAAACTGGGGCTAATGATTATTATAAAAACGCTCTTATGCAAAATGCGGCGTTATTTTATGTTATAATGTATAAAAACTTTTATGACAATCCATCAATCACTTTTCAGTTTTGTGGTTACGACAATACGGAAGCTTTTTTATTAATTAATTTTTATATATAAATATTAAGGCTCTTATTCATATCGAGCTAGAGTACATTTCCGTTTATGTCTGTGGTTAAGTGGGCTAAGCTTTTGCCGATTTACCTCACTGCAATACTGAGGCTCCAGGGTCGACTTCTGGTATGGTAAATTTTGGGAACGAATATTTTCCGTTATTTACTGTGGTCTAGGTGTCAATCGCCCGCAGAGTAGTCCGTTGTATATATTACCCGTAACACAGGTGTTACTTACTTAATTTGTAGACATACAATATGGGTGTTTGTCTTCCGACTATTTTGATTAATCTAATTTCTTAAAAAGCCTTAAAACTTAGAGTAAGTTTTAAGGCTTTTTAAGAAGATTAGAACTCAATATGAATAAGACCGTAAATCGCGATGGTTCCAACTGGCAACACCCTTCTCCATGTGAGATCTCAGCAGTGGAAATTAAACCGGACTCTTGAGGAGGGAATGTCTTATTTGAATCATGGACTCGGCAGGACAGATTCCAAGATACAAAAATAGCCATGGGACATGGAGAAATATGTTTATTCCTTACTCAATGTTTAGCAAAACTACGTTGACTGGACTTAAAGATACTTTATATACTAAACGCCAGATTGTGAACATATTAAATCGATTTATGGATTTTATTATTTTATTGATTTATACTGAAATTGATTTAAAAAAAACTTTTTTACGAAGTATTGAAGTATTTCTTTGGTACGTCTCCAATAATGAACGACAAGTTATACCTTGGTTTGATTTTCATTTTGGCCGTTTTTCATGTTGAATCTGATCTTTGATATATTTTGACTGGAGCCAGATCTTTCGGCCCTGATGTTCTGCGCGCCATTGTGATGGGCCCTGGGGCCTCGTGGTGTGCTGGACCCCGAGTCCCGGTCTACCTTCCACTGGGGGCTGGATAGCCTCGTGGGTCTGCTCTCGATTCTCCCAGTGACACTTGGCTGACCGCCGTTCGCGTGTTGCTGTAGCTGTAGCCGTGACGCTCGTTCCATTTCTCTAAAAGGAATGAAGGACTAGTTGAGTGTTGCCAGAAAAGGTATGATGAGATGACACTCAAGTGAGAAAGTTTTTATCATCTTACTAAAAGTCGCATCCTCCTGGATTTATACTACCGTAGAAAATTATGACACGATCGGAACATAGGCCTATCAAACTTTTGTAAGGTAAGTTGAAACGGTAAACATTGCACCAAGAGAGATAAATTAGAAGCTCTTTAAGTCGAACCTCAATAAGTCGAAAACCTCCAAAACTTTAAAAAAAATGTATTCCCCTTCAACCCCAAAACCTCCGTTGTTCGAAATTTGAACTCGCTATAAATCGAAATAATTAGTCCCTATAAGCAAATTCAGTACTTATTTTTCCAGTATAACTTTAAAAATAAATTGGAACTCTGTATCTCAAACAAAGCAATATTTGATTTTACAACTTGATTATTTAAAAACCGACTTTATAATATGCCTATATGAATGACTTTATAATATAAAATTTATGGGACAAAGTTAATATTGATTGTTGGTCTGCCAACATCGTCATAACGGTAACGCGACCTGGTAAAAAACGTAGTTTTGGTTTAAATAGTAATATTTAATTATTTTATCGCATATTATGAAAGTAAAAATACAGTATGGTATTTAATGTGCGTTATTGTGTATGTAAACAGTTAAAAAATACCTAGCCAATTTATAAAATTAGAATTTTTCATATAAAGCTTAGCAACAGTATGTCTTACTTATAAAAAATAATTACAACGTTTTAACGGATTTGTAGGGTTTTTATGTTCGGTAACTTTGTCATCACGGCTATTGAAAGTGCAGTGGTCGAAACGTCTGATTTAAAACATGCTTATAAATCGTATAGACATTATGAAAACTTCGTTGTTACTGTATAATATTTTGCTGATGTGATAATTTTGACTAATTTTTATTTTATTTTATCTGTTTATAAATTAAATGTCAGGGTGTCAAACGAGTTCCATATTTAAACAACACATTAAACAGATATATTCTAATATTATTTAATGTTACTCTGATATAAAGAAACATCGGTTTTTGAAAAGACTAGGTATTTTTTTTGCAGTTAATGGCAAAGCTTAAGAAACTTCCTAAGTAACTTCGTTAAAGTTACATTGGGAGACATTGGATTTAAAGCAAAATTATACTTTGATGACAGTTTAAGCGAACTTGTTTCACAGCTTTGCTACTTCTGATGGATTTAGAAACTTAATTTTTGCGTTTTGCATTCATCATCATTCATCATAATTGCCATGCTATTGAAGTCATGGTAGCGTTATAGCGCAAGTGTCCCAGAATCAAAGGCCTGGCCAGAACGCTTGCATAGGCAGTTTTCTGATCTAATGTGCAAATGGTACAATTACCACGTGCTTATAACGGCGAAGGAAAATATCATGATGCAACATGCACATCGAGATAACCGATGTGTCAAATCTGCCGCCTTGGACATGTGTGGCGGTTAAACAGTTCATTCCCCTATAATGGGAAGCCCGAGCCCTGGAGTGGGACATTTATGTGCTGTTATTATTTTATTTATATTATATATTTTGCCTTGGACGACATGATCATATTGGAGCTACAACGCTGATTCTTTACAATGGTTGTACCTCGTACAAGATTTCAAAGTTAACGTTACAGATCTTCGGGATTCAAGAAAGAAAATTAACATTTTTTCTTCTACATTTCTTTTTTGAATCCCGAAAGAAAGGAAGCGCGAGTAACATAGTTTGCGTTTTTGTCTAATGCCGGGTTTTCATCCATGTTTCACAATTATTTTAACTTTGCGTGCAGGAACAGACAAATAATACAATTTGAGGCGACAAAACAACTACAGCCAGGTTAGAGTATTAGCCTGACTGGAGGCTATCTACCCTGGTCTAAAGTATGGCACCATAACAACCTTGAATTATTTTCCAGCATTAGTATTCCGGTCTTCCTTTAGAGAGCAGCAGCACATTAGTAACCTTTGGTATTACAAATGTCCGTAGCGACGGTAACCGCTTTCCGTCAAGTAGGCCGTCTGCTTGTCTGCGGAACTCATGCAATAAAAGAAAACCCAACAACACTAGTTAGTAGACATTAGTAAGTGGTCGAGTACATGAAAAAGTCTATTGATTAGAAAATTACCAAATGTATAATTGTTTAATAATGAACTTTCACTTAAGTAGAGTTATTAGTTATAAAACATACATAAGAAAGTGAATTAGTTAATCATGCAATACTGGAATTAAGAATTATGTGGAATGAATGAAATGGTCGATGCAACGCGTTGTAAACTAATAGAGATGACACCTTTTACAATAAATTCTAATATTTTTACATATAATAGAACAGGCTACATAGCCTATATTACTCCATTTACTTGTGCCTACTTATGACGTCATAAGGGGCTATCCATAAATAACGTGACACGAATTTCATCATAATTTGCCCCCGCCCCCCCTTCCCCCATCCTTGTCAGAGTTGGTCATATTCGTGAGATTCCTCTCTTATTAGTATGACAAATATTTTAAAGTTTCTCGTTAATAGAAAAAAATGTCTTGATTTTTAAATCTGACATCACAAAATTCATGATCCCTCCTACTGCTTGTCAAACAATGTCATCATACTTCGTTGACTCCTCCCTCACTTAGCATGTGACGCAACTTATGAATGGGAATGAAGGGCCCTAAGTTGGTAGGATAACTCTAACTAATCTACGAGTATAAAGCTGCGACTGTTGTAAGTTGAAGAAAAAAATCCTCAGTTAATTTTACTGTCCCTATTGCTTAAGATCCTGGCCAGTCCACCTGTTTGGGTCAGCCTCTTTTTCGTATGTTACATTTTTAGGGGGACCCGATGAACTAGGACAATGTGAGACAAGGGCTGAGAGGAGTCCTAAATTCTGTGACGTCACATTTCAAAATATAATATATTTAAACTTAAACACAAAATATTAACGCAAAAGTTTAAAAGGTTTCCAACTCTATCTTTATGGGTGTTTAAATTTTAAATGATTAAAAAACTATTTAAATGGAAATAAAACTAATTACGGAACTGCTGTTTTAATGTAATAATTTCTTGATGCAAATTTGAAAAATATGTGCTGTCACATTAGGGAGGAGGAGTCTCACGAATGTGCCTAGTTGTGACAAGGACGAGTAGGGGTCAAAAATATTATGAAATTCGTGGGACATAGTTTCTGGATTGCACCAATTCGGTAAAACTTGATAATAACTTGAAAATATTTCCTCGTGACTACTCCTTACCGCGGCTCTCTAAATGCATATTAATTTCGTGTTCTGCATTAATTTAAGTTATAAGCAGATAGGAAATTTTTTAGCATTTACTATTAAAATAAATACAACTAATTATAACTAAGACCCGTATAAATAATAGCCCATAAACGTCCTCTTCTTTCTTTTTTCTCTCTTCTTCTCTCTTATTTTCTCTTCCCTATTTTTAGTTGCGGATAGTAGTGTACTTGGCAAGCTGGTCTAAGGCGACTTGCCGAGTTAGACACGTTAGTGATCTCGATGTGCTGGTTTCATCACAATGTTTTACTTCATCATCAATGTACACATTATAACACAGCAATATACACATTAGTTCCCAAACTAAATAGTGGTGGTTAAGTATATCACTATAATTTTAGCATTTATCAAATATTAGGAGATAAATAAATGAATAATCAGCAGACAAACACACATTGTATATCCCCCAAATTAAGTAACGCTTGTGTTATGGGTAATATACCACGGACTAATCTGGGGCTGATCCCAGACACTCAGACCATAGTAAATAAAGGAGAAAATTCGATTCCGAAATTTACTCTCCCAGGAATTGAACCTGGGACCTCAGCGTTGCAATGATGTAAGCCATCAAAGGTTAGGTCGCTCAACTCAAAACTCAACTGTCAAGGAGAGTATTTTCCTAACTCATTTCGCATCGCTGAAGCAACAACGAATCAGAGTGTCTTTAATCTGGGCGCAAACGGGCAACCGGCGAGCAGCGTCAAGCAGTTCACTTTTTGACACATTTTGTAGGTATTTGCCACACACGCGCCACCATCGCTTATTCGTGCAGTGGCCGCCATCGGTGGCTATTTGCGCAGGGCAAGATATAGTAACAACGCGTCGCATCGTCACGTGGATGATACCTTCACGGTCTGATATAGGAGGCGATTGCGGACGTACGCTCCGACTTCCTGACAGCTTGTTGGCATGCGACGGGCGAGGAGGGATACGCACCGCTGGTGAGCCCCGGCAGCCGCGCCAGAGGGCAGCACAGCGCCGCCGCGTATGCAGCGCGGTACTGCGCGTTCATTATCACGTATATTATGGGGTTCACGCACGCGCTCGCGTAAAGGAGTAAGTAGCCGGCGATGTGGAACACTGAAAATCACATTCGACTTTGATTAATACATAACATAAGGAACGTACGTGACTCATTCAGGGAGGTCTTTAAAATACCACGCTTGGTCACATCGGGGGGTTTAGGTTTTCGTCACGTAGTCAATATCCTGTAGGGGAAATCTCGCGCTTTATCGGACTATAGCCAGTGTGCAGCGCTTTTTAAACAGTTTGCAAAAAATGATTTAATACAATGTTTATGAATTACTTCGTCAAAACTAGAGGGGGAGAAGTATTGGCATATACTACGGGGGGTCACCAAAGGGGGAAGGAGTAACAAATTAAAAAAATGGCCACGTAGTATGGGTACGTTCCCATATTTGAAGAAGTAGGGGAATGAAGTGCAATTTTCAGTCTACTGGTCGAACTAGGCCCCCTGATTTATTATATCCTTTATGAATTCATTATACAAAGTCGACTCCTTTACAGATTTACTATAAATATTATAGACTTAGGGCCGCTTCGATAACGTTCCTTAAATTTATTTAATAAACACTAACCGCATTTAACAGCCTTAAATACAATTAACGTCTTGCACGACGTAAAATTTGTCGCTAAATATGTTTAAAGAACAGTCAATACATTTTGTGTAGATCGTATCGAATCGAATCGTATTTAGGCAATTTAATACGATTAACTAATTTTATTTAAAGGCGATCGTTATGCAAGCGACCCTTAGACCATGCATAAAAGACGGAATCTACGACTCTAAAATTGAAGCAGGCTAAAAGATGCCGGTTTTAGAATAGGAATTACGCTTACAAGCTTGTAAAAGATGCTTCACTTCATTTCAACTTCTTGTTTGCGTAGACTCTGTCTACACCACATGAATGGTCTAAGATCATATGAAACCGATTCCAAGTGTCATATTACCTGGATAATGAACGTGATTGTCAGCAACCTTCGCTATTGTGATTGGCAAATAGCAAACAAGAAAAGACAGGAAAATGGCGAGCACCATCTTGGTAATCCTCCATTCATTGCGGCGCGCCTTCGTCTCTCTGTTGTCTTTTATTGTTGACCTTTTCTCTGTGTTGTTCAGTGTCTGTGGGTGATTGTTTTGCGATCTTTGGTGCTCCCGCATCCTTTGTTCTGAACTATAATAAGAAATGACCAATTTTATGTAAAATTTTGTAGATTTATGTAAGAAACTTCGAACACAATTTATAGATGAGATTGCTGTATTAGTTTTTGTGACGAGTTAGATTACCCTCTGATTGTATATTATTAGTCGAGTATGTGATCGAGTAATTATGACCCGTTTTCGAGTAATCGAAAATATGAAAATTAAAGTTTTTTTTTAAGAAACCCATGTGCAAATTATAACTAGATTTGCGAAGAGAATCTATACTTAGATATTTTCACAAGTTTGTCGTGGAAACAACAGAACGTAACGCAACAACGGCGTTGAAGACCTTACTCATCTATAGACAATGGATAAGGTACACACTGTCGCTTCACGCGTTACAAGACTGTTATGAGATTGTAATTGAATTGAATAAATTAATATATGTACCTACCTGTGCACAACCCAAAATATTCTTGCGTAGCAGATTAGTATTAACATGGCAGGTACGATGAAGGCTATCACAAATAGGGCAGTCTTTGCTGAGTGACCGAATTCATCCTGCACTATTGAGCAAGTTCCTAATTCTGGATCGTAATCAAATTTACCTGAAAGAAAGCCGGTTAAAAATAATAAAACTCATTTTTTAACTACGTGTATTAATTCACATGCATTAATCAACGATGTACACGACGATGGGACTGGAATTGGGTTTTTGAAAAAAAAATTTTTTTGTGATAAATGGAAAGATTATATATTAGTTTTACAACAAAACCATTTTTTTAAATTTTTTTTGCAAAAATTCAAAAGTTATTTCAAAATAAAAATTAATTTTGAATCCAGTACCGAAGACACGCCGACAACTCCCGAACAAACCCGAGCGCGTGTGACGTCATAATGTTAGTTTTCACTCATTGCAGTTGATAGAAAAATAATAAATACAGTATTTTGATCTATTTCATTTTGTTGTCATTATTAAATATTTAAATTTATATTAAAAATGTCGAACCTCAAAAGTTATCGTTCTTGTTTTGTACCATTATGTACGAATACTACAAAGGCAACTCCTGATAAAACGTTTTTAAATGTTCCCCAAGATGTCAAACGTCGAAATAAATGGTTTCAAGCAGTGCACCGTGATAATCCCCAAACAAAATCGAATTTTTTTGTTGTGAAGATCATTTCGATGTAAGTATTTCTTAATACCATTTTTATTAATTATTATTTATCTAAGTATACAAATCAAATAATTATTATATATTTAAGTAAAGTTCAGTAAATAAATTTTTTTAACTGGACTCCAAATCATAACCTTTATAATCATAGCATTAAATTTTTTTTTATTGATAATTTAAAGTGCTTAAATAATAAATTTATGTATCTTTATCTAATGATTGGGATTCAATTTGATATATTTATATTATATTATATTATACTTAGTTGAACATAACCTATAGCTTTGTCGCCGTAACTCTCACGCGATGCTCTACAATTTATGAAATAAATAATTATGTTTAATGTAATGGAGAATAAATACTTAGATATTTTCATTTATTATATTATTTTTTAACAGACTTACCTTGATGCCTTGGCACCTCGAACTTCAGCAGAATTAAACCGAACGTCATTTTTAAAAAAATCGGTGATCATAAATATATCAACATCAGGAATGTTATCAGACTTTGCCTTAATAAATCCTTTATCACACATAGCTAATCGGAACCAACTAACAATTCGTATTTTAGCAATAAATTTTTAATATTATTGTCTAGTCACGTGTAATAGCCGTAAACGCTGTACTGCTATTAAATAGCTATAACATTATGACGTCACAACTATGGTGACCAATCATGGCGCGATTATAGTCACGTGATTTTTATTTAAATTTCATCGATTTTTAATTGTTCATAATTAATTGAAATTTTTTTTTTAAAGTTTTTTGCATTAAATATCAATATTATTAATAATAAAGTTTTAAAATACATAAAAAAATCATTTTTTTTTCAAAAACCCAATTAAAATGCCGTTGGCATTATCAAATAGTTTATTAGAACCATACAACACGTATAACACAGGTACAAATATAACCGAACACAACAAATCCAAACGTAATGCAGAAGGTCATAATTCAATAAAACGTGCAAAATCCATCACTATAGATTTTCGACTGTACAAACGTCTCGCCTTGATCGCGGTTCTAGCTTGAATATCTCTCCCTCAATCAGCTAATCTTTTTATACTGCACAAATGCAATGTGCCTGTATCGTAATCGACTTAATCCGCCACATCTGGCTAATAAGTCGGCCGCAACCGACCATGAAAGAGTATAATAAAACAATGGGGTGTTTTCTAGAAACTTATGCCAAACAATAAGCAAACAAAAGAAGACGATCATAAAAGAATTACAATAGTTTCAATGTTATTAGTTATTAGTGCAAATGCCGACGGGTAATAAATGTACTTCTACAAATCTGTACGTGGAACCTATCTTTGTCGGCGCCTAGGTTGTAACAATATTAAAGAAATAACACTTACCCCATATTCCAAGAAGTGTGGGTATCTGCATGCCATATGAGAACATCCAAGAGAAAACGATCATCAATGCAATGTTGTGTTTTCTGTACACTCTTGAGTACCAGCTGTGATGAGCTATCATTATGTACCTGGAAATATATCATCGTGATTAATCGTAATGTGTTCCAAGAAATGTCATTTTCCTTTTCTAGATTTGACTAGGAAAGAAAATTGCTTCAAAATTGATCACATGACATGCCTAAAATAATTATTTACTGGTCTTCTCGGTACCTTTTTTATGATATATAGGTTCGCATTTGATTACGATCATGCCTAATGCCGGACAATTATGTGGTCGAAGACTGAGCACGCTTACCTAGATATTCATACGAGACTTAAGATACCCGGATTGCACTTTTCAGGAAATACGGACTCTGGAAGTGCATTCCATCATTCAGAAGTAATAGAAGGAACGTGGAGGCGAAACGTTTCGTTCAGACTGGTGGCGTTGTCCCTGTGACTTGCAACCTGGCGTCGATAGTCTAGGCTTTAAAGCCTACTCTTACAAGCATTTATGACAAGCTGATCTTTAGCAATCAACCTTTTGGCTCTTCTCTCAATTGATTGTAGCGCTTCAAGCTGGTATTTTGCTGAGCTGTCCCAAAGGTAAGAACAGTACTCCATACAATATCTTACTATTTAGAAGGTTATTTTTGTAATGAGTTAGGGTTTTTCCCTCGTCTGTCGTGGATCAAACCCTTGTACATAACCCTTTTTTATTTAACCAGCAAGCTTTCTTTACACAGGTAATAATATTTCCGCGAATCTGTTGTAATTTTTTTAAATTTAATATTTATGTAAGAACTTTATTAGATTTTATATAAGTATATATAAGTCTCCAGTGAAAAATTATCTCTGTGATGGCGAAAACCGCAAAAAAATCTGTTACATGACTTAGACTGGTGTGCATCAGTAATCACTGTTAAGGCATATATTTATAGCGTTTATTTTATTTAAACTTTAAACCATTGGTTAAATGTCGGTGCACACCAACCTTAGAAGTTACTGGATATGCGACTTTTTTATTACTATTGTGGGTAGTGATTATGTTTTGGGCTAAAATCTTCTTGAATTTCAATTTATATTCGAAATATTAAGAATTGTCAAATTATAACCGTAGGTATACATTGTTATTATGAAATCACTTATCGTGTAATTTTATTATTTTTGACTTGTTAGGGAATTAATTGGATTACCCGGAACAATTATTTGTATTCATACATAACTCGAATATATCCTCAAGTACAAGCATTACAATGGCTACGAAATTAATATTTATATGAACATAAATGTAATTACTTTATTATGTTTTCCCTATAAAATTACAGTTCAAGAATTTTATAGGACAAATAGAATGGTGGAATATTCAATTGTTTAGTCTCTGCATCTCGTGCAAATTGTGTCAAACACAGGCCGATTTATTCTCAGATACGATATCCACCAGCCAAGATCGGAGAGATCTGTCGTAAGCCACTGATGAAATGTTATTAGTATCATCGCTCAGTTTTGCTTTATGGCCGGTTCCTATATCTTTCCTAACATTTTTTGACTATTACTATCGGTTAAAATGTTAACGATATATTACTTGTATTATTTACAAGTAATGTAAAATTTCAATCGATGGTAAGGCAAGTGAATGAATAGCAAGAGATGAGGGACCGGCCATAAGTCGATTGTACAGATTTTGCAATTGACCTAATAATATACTTTTTTATTTTTTATTGAAGGAGTTCAGCAGACAGGCAGATGACCCACTTGATGAAAAGCGGTTACCATCGCCTATGTACATTTGCAAACCAAAGGTGCTACAAATGCGCTGCTGCTCTCTTAAAGAAGACTAGAACTTGGTCACTAATGCCGGAACACAACTCAAGGTTGTTATGGTCACATACTTTAGATCAAGGGTGGTAGCACTCCAGTCGGGCAAATGCCCTACCACCTGGCTGTGGATTGTTTTGTAGCCTGCCACCCGGCCGCAAGAAATTGTATTCTTACTCCGTTCCTGCACGGATGATAATATCCTGATATGATCTATATATATGATCTAGATTTGCTTAAAACAACCAAAACAAGAAAGGGATAATATATTATAGGGATATAATATTTTACAATTTGAAATTACGACGATTAAAAGTACAGTCTTAGTTTAATGTTTTAGGCATAATACTCGTACTGTTCCAAAAATCAAGAGGTAATTGAGAGATGCTTCAGTAATAACAATTTCAGAATAAGGGATAATTCGCTTTTGTTAATGAGATTTGAGCTAATCAAGCCTATCGTGTGATCAAGGCATATCGGAGGCGCAGCGGCATATTAGAGCTGAGAGGAAATTTTTGTGGTATCTTGGTCATATAGACATTTATACCTTTAATGCTACATTCCTCAAGAGACAACGACCACGTTCATGACCGCGATTCTTCCCGTTACACTTGCTTCCGGGCGTTACAATCATAAACTCTAGTGGGACGAATTATGGAGCGTCGATATCATTAACGATGACATACACAAATGTCATTGGTTGATTTGAAAATCGCGGCTTTTTCAATATAACATTACTCCCTTTTATGTAGTGGATTTCATTAAAAACGTAATATGTATTTTTATATGCCATGAATTTTCTACTGCGTAGCTCCCACGTATAATCAATATCGCTTCAAGACGTTAAGGTGTGAAAGTGATCAACAAGCGGTTGCAACCTCATAAACCAGGATATTACATCGTAATTATTTTTCTTAAAATAGCATTGCCATTACGAGTTCTTCAGCATTATTAAAGTCAACTAGAAAATTAATATCACATATACTAATATAAGATGAATCAACAGATTCGGTTGAAAGACACAGAACTGAAAGAACAAGGCTGATTGCACATTGAATTACCCAAGTTTATGTTTTTATGTATCATTTTGATCGACCTAGACAAATTTAATGATAAAAATAAATTGTCAACAACAAGAAAAAAATAGTGAAAAAGATCGCGCTGCGATAGTATCCCTTTGTGGAAACTACTAAACTTATATGATTGAAACTCCACATAGTGCTGATTTATAAGCCGAAATAACAATTAGGATACATTTTATCCCGATAAATGCCGTCATTTCTGTAAAATAGACGGATTAGAAAAATAGATGGTGCTACAATTGCGATTTAGACAACCATCGCCGTAATTCAATAACAAATACGCTGTCAGGTCAGATACGTGTCATTAATTACTATTAGTTACTTCAAATCAAGTTGGCTGCGTCTTTATGACACTTAGGATACATTTTATACCGATAAATGACGTCATTTCTGTAAAATAGATGGTGCTACAATTGCGATTTAGACAACCATCGCCGTAATTCAATAAGAAATACGTTGTCAGGTCAGATATGTGTCATTCATTACTATTAGTTACTTCAAATCAGGTTGGCTGCGTCTTTATGACACTTAGGATACATTTTATACCGATAAATGACGTGATTTCTGTAAAATAGATGGTGCTACAATTGCGATTTAGACAACCATCGCCGTAATTCAATAACAAATACGCTGTCAGGTCAGATACGTGTCATTCATTACGTCCTTTTGTTTTGCTGTGCAGTAATCAACATTATATTGATTTAGACTCTTTAGTAGTCTGTGATTTTTTTTATAATTGTAATAAATTGAACAAGAAAAGAAATACTGAAGGTTTATGTATGTAAAACACTTGATAAAATTTGTATGAATGAATATGCTTTATTGTGTTTTAAAGAGACAATTAACAGAAATAAAATTTTACAATACAATAGGTCGTCTTATCGATATTAGCGATTTCTACTAGACAACATTTGGATAGACAAAAAATTTGATAACAACAGAGGTATGTTGCATTATTCTCACTACTGAATCAATGTCTTATAAATATATCATACATGAATAAAAATACAAAAAATATACTAATAAGATATTAGACTGTAGTAAGCCTTCCTAAAATAAAATAAATAATATATATAAATGAAATATTATAAAACACACTTTTTTAATTTAATTTTTTATTGCAGGAGTTTAGCAGACAGGCAGACGGCCCACTTAATGGAAAGTGGTTACCATCGCCTATGGACATTTGCAACACCAAGGTGCTACAAATGTGCTGCTGATCTCTTAAGGGAGACTGGAACCTGGTCACTAATGCCGGAACACAACTCAGGGTTGTTATGGTGACATACTTTAGACAGGGGTGGTAGCCATCCAGTCGGGCAAATGGCCTACCACCTGGCTAAGGGTTGTTTTGTCGCCTCTTACGACAGGCCGCCCGGCCGCAGGAAATTGTATTCTTTCTCCGTTCCTGCACGGCTAAATAACACTTACATAAATAAATATAAAACTAGAAAAATATGACAATAACTTATATAATTTAATTATAATAATTTGTATGTTACGTACATACTATCTTACTTAGCTAGGATTTTCCATGCGGCGTAGCCATGGGGAAATCTCTAGTAATTATAATTATTTACATTACAAATTGTTGTGACGTCTGACTGGTTTTGGTTTGGTAATTAATGAATTAATGGATTTTATTTGTGGTTCATTCTTGTTATTTATTGTTCAGTGTTATTATTTGCTGCTATTGTTGATATTTTATATTAAATTTGTTAATTAAAAATGGTTCCGACGTAGAAACGTGGTCGAGATAAGCTTTTGACTTCCTAAACTAAAGAAGTTTTGTATAATTTATATAAATATTTCGAAAATAAGAGCAATAGCATTCCGAATCAAACGAAATATCATTGACTTCCATCGGAAAGTTGCTATCATTAAGCAAGTTTCATTCTTCAGAACAGGGACTAACAATATAGTATTAAAAATTATGTTTAATATTTATATTTGTTACATTGATATCGTTTAATATTATTAGTTTCATATTAAGTACCTGCCTATAACATATATATGTATATATAAAAGTATTAGTTTATTTATTTATAATATAATAATATAACAATAATTATTACTTATTTAATAGCTGACCTTGCACTACTACAAACGCAAAAACGTCTCTAAGCTAAATTACCTGTACTTATATATATTTATCTGTTGCATCTGTATATGTATTTGTTATAAGTATTTATTATTGGTTTATTAAAAAAAGTAGGTAATAATATCTACTGCGGGATTTGATCAATTTAGAGCGTCGTCGCTTTGCGAAGGCGCTCGCCCGGGAGCAACTTGCTTGAGGGAGCTCCCTAGGGAGTTTTGCCTCGGCTGAACAGTTGCCATAAGAGGGGGATGAATCTGATGATGCCCGCCAATGGGTGACACAATGAACTAATTGAGAACGGGCGATGGGTAATATAAAGCCCGAGGGGAAGGATCCCGGCGGACCGGGATCGGCGGTTCGCGGCGGCCTACGCTATCTTACTGCCGTTTCGCAACGTGTTATGGCTGGGCGAGAAGAAACGGCGAAAGAAACTTCCAGCAAGACGCCTAGTCTATCCTGTTAGGGGGGGCTAGGTCTCCTGGCGTAATTTATATCAATGAATATTCGGAATTATATTACACCATGTTTGCATATTTTGCGTATTCTCTTTGAATTTACTCGCAGTACCAAGTCAGTTTTATTACATAAACATTTAAATAAAGTCTATAAACAGTTATGTGTCTCACCTGTTTAATGTGATTAATGCGATACTCAATAAAGATACTCCAACGTTGCCGTACCGCAAGAACGGTACTAGCTTGCACAAGGCGCCCCCATGGGACCACGTTCTCTTCCAGAAGCCGGATATGGCAAACGGGAGCACTATTGCACAAAATAGGAAGTCCGCTATGCAAAGGCTGGAACAGTAAATTGAACGGTACAGATATATTAAGTTATATTAATAAATGATTAACCATGTTCTCAAACGGCCGTGTAGACAAGTGGCATTAGCACTAAACGAATATAATGAAAATATATGAGAATGACATAACAATTAGCGTCACGATATGTCATTCCGATCACTTGACTATATGGCACGTACATACAATATATTATGTACTATATTATGTATACCGAGTTACACAAAAACCGGTTCATTAAGTTTTGCTGGGGTAAACTTCGAAATCATAGCGCGGACAATTTCCACTTGTTGTAAAAATACAAATGATAAAATACATAATATATTTTACTATATATACAATATATAAAAATCTTGTACTAATATACAAACTGAAGAGTTTGTTTGTTTGCTTTAACGCGCTCATCTCAGGAACTAATTGTTTCATTTTAGAAATACTTTCAGCGTTAGATAGCCGATTTATCGAGAAAGAAATTGCTTACCATTGGTTGAATTTTGATATTACATACTTGTATGGAGCTTATGTCAAATTTTAATCGATGGAAATAAATGGTCCGTAAGATACAGGAACGGCTATCAATGTAAATGTGGTGAACAATGAAACGTTTCTATTTCTAATTATTATTTCTTAAGGCCATTAAATGGATATTACATTAGTGTAGATATGGACCAACAACTTTCAGCAAATTCTCGACATTTTGAAAAACAATCTGCTTTGAACTGATTTTTGTTCATAACCAGATTTTGTCAATTAGTTCTGAGGCTACCAAAGTAGTAAAGGTTTACGAATCTTCTCATAGATCTAATAGGAGATTCGAAAATTACAAATAATAAGTCAGGTACCAAATTACTTATGACATAGAAGATCTGAGCATAAAAATAAAAGACAACAACCTAAAGGAAAACGAATTAACACAATTTTATAATCTGGGAAAACTGACATTTCGTATAGAAAAAGGAGATTCTAAAACAATTCAATTTAGGAAACCAAACACCAATTAATTACGAATGAAAGGGCCCTTACTATTGAAATATATCAGCTTTCGAATTTCAAAGCACAAGGTTGATAATATAAAAGCTCAAACGGACATATAATCTATTATTTATCTCCAACAATTTAGCCAATGGAATCTCAGCTATGTCGCCTGAGAGTAAGAGCCCATTCAGATTAGGTAATTTTACAAAATGTATATACAACACTAATCCCTTATGTAAGTTTTTCTATTATAAGGTTTCTATCATCAGAATTCTTTATCCCTTTATAAAATACGGGCTAAATAAAAATTCCGAGGCTTATTTATCAGCCTTAGTAAATTCCGGTTACAAATTTTATGTAAATATATCTAATATCTATTCTTATTACTCAAGCAAAGATGAAAGAAATAATATATAAGTATATTGTGAAAATATTTTGCAATTATTCTTGGCCATCCAAAGGGTGGCTGGAAGAGATTGTTTATAAGGTCACCCATTGTACTAACCTTATATTACGAGCATTAAAGACAAAGTGTTTTAATACGTTGGTTTGAATAAAAAATGTCTTTTGTTATGAAAGATAAATTGGATTTTAGTTATGAAGAAACGGTTTTGGTCATTACTTATTATATGGTTGATTCTTCTTTGGAGAGTTCTTAGGAGAAAAGAATATTCTTTACGCTCTTATATTGCATGGAACAACTTTACTTTAAGTTGATTAGACCATTAGACCTTACTGAATAAAAACTGACGATCTTAAAACAACATAATAGTTTGTAATACCTTTTGTAACAAAAAATATATTTAGGTCCAATTGTCGCTTACGATAAAGTGGCGTTAAAGGCTCAATATGTACTTACTGTACGCGGACCTTATTTCTTTAGGTCAAAGGAGATCAAGTTGATGAATTAACACTCGTAGTTTTCCAAAAATTATAATATGACACTCTCTTAATATGAATGGGGAACAAGTAATCGTCTAATCTGTTAGTGATTTAAGGACATCGATAAATAAGGAGTAAGTATTTTGTAACAATGGGAAATGCTCAATCATCTTTCTCCAGCTGAAAGGAGAAAATATTTGGACGGAATACCAATTCAACGTCTATGAAAGGGTATTGTTACGAAAACGTTTTTCCAAAGGTGTGCAGTTATAATGGGATGTTATGGTTGAATGAAGAAAGGGAAAATTCTGATCGTATAAAGAAATATTATTTATATCGTTGGAAGTATTAATAATAATCGGCAGACAAACACATACATTGTATATTCTCAAGCTAAGCAAATTACAAATGTGTTTTAGATAACATACAGCAGACCACTCTGGGTCTGTCTGGTCTAATACATTCAGACCATAGAAAATAGCGGAAAGTCCATTAAAAAAAAATACATTAGCAATGGGGATTGTTCACAAAAAATTACCCTCTGATTTTATATTTTTATTACGTAAAATAGGGTATTTTAAGATACTAATTTGAATATTTTGTATTTAAAGCGTTAGTTTTTTTATAATTCGATTTTAAAATTATTTCTCCGATGACGTCATAAGGGACAAGTTTACATTGATTTCTTTGCCGAGAAAACAAAAATAATAAAACTTACTAATCATAGTAATCTGTGCTACTACTATTTAAATGTCACTGTCATTACTCATTACGTATCATGATTATTTTAGTGTTTTTGTCGCTAGGCTTTTATTTTTTTTGTGTTCAACCGTTATTATTTTGTATAGTTATCGTTAAATGTTTTAAAGTGATCTTTAGGGAAAAATCCATTTTACAGAACTTAAATCAAATAAAGTACCTACAGCTAGAATTTTTTACACCTGAAGCAGGCAAAGGCTCACCTGATTAGATTTTCTAAGGTCAAATAAGGTCAAACACATTTCTTACAAAATACAAGAAGATTTTAACTAGACAGAAATGATTAGGGACACTATTCCTCGAAATGCTTTTTGAAATAGCTAGATTGAAAAAAATGAACAATCCCAATTATGTTACTTGACTAAACTATAGTATATTGTACTTTTGTTGTGTACTTATAACTTATGACACAATTTCTAAACAATGATAATTAATTAAATGAATTATGGAATATTTACTAGTTATTTTGGCACCACAGCACGACAAAAACAGTGATATTTACGATAGGTCATAAAATTGTTTATTGATTGTTATAATTTATATAATGGGTATACGGAGAAATAGTTGAATAAATTTTAATCCTAGATAGATAGACAAACCATTTAGGTATAATGAAACACTTAAATTTAATTACTAGTACGCATTATCTAGAACCATGTAAACCACTCTTCATGGTAGGTCATCTTGCTGATCGTTCATTTGCCTTATTGGTTAAAATTTAACATCAGCTCCATACAAGTCAAAATTCAAGTTCAAAATGTAACGAACCTCTTTTTACTGATTGCACATAAAATTTTAATTTCAAAAGCATTTCTGTGAATATACAAGTGTGCGCAGCTCGTCGCACGTATAATAAATATTTGTTAGCACACTGATGTGGTGGGCCTAGGATAACCAGGTCGATGTAGTGGTGGAAGATAAAACACTGTTATAGGGTGAAAACTTGTAATTAAATCACTTATGTACGAAGGCGTCTACCTTCGGCTACAATCCGATCGGAAGAGGAAAAAAAACAAATGCAACTACAATGTTGCAAGTAATAAAATTCTATGTTGGTGTTGCCAACAATAAGTACTACTTACTAAAACGCAAAAACGTTTCGTAGCTAATATAACTGTATATAATGGTTAGTATCCTAATTAGTTAAGTTATATCATACCTGATTATAAAAGCCGCAGCAACATTTCTTACTTTTGGACATTTCAGCAATGCAACCACTGTTAACAAGTTACCGAATAGACCCACAATCATTATGGCTCCAGTCACTATGGCAGCAAATGTTAGAAGACCGGGGGAGAATCTGGAAAATAGCAATATTTAGGGTTAATATAATTATGCTATTCATTGTTTTAATAGTACGTATTACCTTTTTATTGCTGAAGAAATAGTCTACAGAATAAATTCAAACATTCAACGTTTAGAAAAGTCATTACGTAAAGTGGCATTATGCGAGACAAAGTCCTATACAACTAATAATAGGTCTTTGACTAATTCTATACACTGAAATCCTTGAGGAACATAAAACGTAATTATTACAATAACAAAATCTATACTGAGTATTTATTTTATGCTAGTGGTACCCTAGTGGTCGAAATTCGACCTAAATTAATTTAATTATAAGTTTGAACATTATTAACGTTTTGTTATCAAAGACTATATACTACTATAATCACAGATTTCGCCAAGGCTACATTGTTAATTTGACTTTAACAATAAACAAAAGAGTATATATGCGGGTGTGTCAAATACATGGTAGGGTGTGTAATGTTTTTTTATTGATTTAATTTATTTTTTATGCATAATTTTAAAAAATAGCAATGGTGCACTCCTTTTCTATATAAACTATAAGTGTGATATCATACTTCTCAGTTCGGTGATTTTCGTAAAAAGGGGTACAAAGTTTTTGCTTCTCGTATTAAAATAGTTTATATATAGCACTGAAGCCGGAGGTTTTAATCTTTCTAACGAAAGAATTATACTGGAATATACATAATATGTTTAACTATACTGACTTTCTAGACTGGTTTGTTATACACATTTAAATTTACACACCGTAAAAATCAATAAGAAACCTAATAAATTAAAGAAAACAAATAATCCTGACTGGATAATTATTTTGCATTACTTTTAAGAAATATGGAGCACATTATTAATTTTTTTCAGGTCTCGACCTCAAGTTGGGAAAGTTCTCAAACTCGGCGATACGATATCTTGGAAAACTTAGAAATACGCAGCATGTTTGAACCAAAAATCCTAAAAATAAATATTTGAATAACAACTTTGAAAGTAGAACACTGCGTATTTATGGGTATGAAATGTCAATAAGTTTTTAAAAAGTTTTCTTTTGTTTTTTATGAAATTAGGCCTGTATTATTTGTTTGAGTTTTTGTTTCGTGTTGTTTTGTAACCGCTGTATGTAACATTTATTTTTATTTATCATTCGCTTTTGTGTTACAGTGAAGGTTATAAGAAGCAATTTAAGGAGCTTTCAACAATTTAAATGTGTTTTTCTTAAGGCGATTTTAGACGGCTCATTACAGTCTTTCAATTCGGATAAATTAACCAAAGTGATCTGTGGCAAAGTAAAATTGTGTCATTCAATATCATCGTATCCGTCCAGAGGCCCAATTCTGTTATTTTAATATATTCGCGTTGGGAAGATATTCAAAGAACGATTCTGTTGTGATAGTGTCAGAAATTCGTATTTGACTGAATCCACAATATATTTTCGATATCGTCGCGGTGGAATAATAGTAAAAAAAAATTGACATTTATATCGCTAGTTTTCGCTTATAAATATTTTATGGGAGCTGCATACGTCTAGTCATCGCAGTGGACAAGGAACAACTGGCTAGCGCAACGCTGGAGCGCACATATTAATCGTTGCTCTATCTAGCTCGCACATTATCGGTCTCGCTCCACATTGTGCTAGATATTGTAGTAGCTTTACGACTTGTTAATATTTGTAATTAAGGTTACTGATTCCAAAATAAATCAGTACACTTCAGTTCACACTAAATCAGATTCATCGTCACATAAAGATAGAGTGGCGTGCCGATGCCGACAATGCCGAAATCAGGCAAAACCACGACTGACATGATAGTCCGGCGATTTCGACAAGATAGTAAGTAATAGCAGAATTGGGCCCCAGTTCTCCGCCCTTCATCAAATTCTATTAATTAGCTACTTCGTTTAATAACACCATCAGGCTTTCAGTGAAGTGGAATAGTGCGACGTGCGACAACCTCTTCAGAATTATTCTTTGTGAATGGAATGTTAAGCACTTGTTTTTGTTACTAATGAAATAATATTTCCATTCACATTAATTGTTATAACGAAACGTGACTAGCCTGTTTGAAATTGCTATAGAAAATCAGAGAATAAATGACCCGAAGATTTCTTCGCGATCCTAGGCCAATGTTACGAGCAAATATTCGCACGACTTATTCGGAAAGTCTGTTTGTTTTGTGGTAAACTAACTAGGTGTACCCGAAGATTCCACTGTCCAATGAACTGTATTGGGCAAAATTGAGCGTGTAAAATATACGTGGCTCATCCGCCGGTGAGACTATGGGCCACAAGCACCGGAAGGCAAATCCCCATTGAATTTATTACCTACTCCACGCTTGCTACCGAGCTATTGAGTCGGAAAATAAAGAACTTTTATGCCCATTATGTAGGCATTTCCGTTGAACTGGTTTGAATTAAACGTACTGTGAAAAGGTTGAAACTGTGGACAACAGAAAAGTTGGTGAGCGTGGGAAATTTGTATATAGACTAGCGGCTGTCTACAATGTCCTATGCTATTCTGAAAATTCGCAATATGGTTCACAATCAATGTCGTCTACTCTCACTGACCGACATCATGCTGAGATTGATGCCCCTTTTATGATGAGTTCCTTTCTTAAGTTTCGACTTATTTATCCTGATGCATAAGTAGTATAAACTTACTTCTTATTCAGCATTTACTTTCAAGCTTCATCAAAATCATCATTAAAAATCATTTCTCGTTTATCTGATTATTTTTAATAGCTCGATCAGATTCTGTAACTTCTGCTACATAATGTTGATGGACTAAATTATTTGATTACAGTTTAAGACGGGAATCAGAAGGATATTTTTGAATTTAGAGGATAGACAACTTCTCTTCTTCAAATATTAATTTTATCAATTTAGCTTCAGCTGCATTCGAGGGAACACTCGCAGATTCGTATAGCGTATCATTTCTTGCTTATATTGTAAGTTGATATTGTTCAATTCAAACTCATTGTTACTCACTTGGAGAGTTCACTGGGCCCCACGGTCGAGGTAACATCCTCCGTGACATTCATCGTGTCGCCAAACATGTTTCATCTGTAACAAATAAATTAATTGTTTTAGTAATTTTCGTAGTGTTGGCATCTGTGAATAGTTATTGTTCAATTGTAGTCATGGTCTATAATATAGACCATGACTACAATTGAACACAATCACAACAATGCGAGTGAGTAACGATTAACTTAAAAATAACTTGTAACCGAGAGCTACAGAATTCACAAAAAATGTTATTAGATATTCATATGCATAGTTGAGAATCTCCTCTTTTTTAAAATCGATCAAAGATACATGTTTTATATTTTACTTCGCACTGACCTCAAGATAAAATATTTTTCCTGTTTTCTTACTCTTGAAGGCGGTTTCTTTTTTGCTAGATTTTTGATGTGAACTTCTTTAAAATCGTTGTGATTTGAAAGATGGAGAAATGAAAAAGCGATATTAAAAGAGATAAACAAATAAATTTATAGAGCAAACCCGCGAGAGAATGAGATAGAATACATTATCCTACTTCCTACTAATATTATAAGCGCGAAAGTTTTTTGGAATGTTTGTTACGTTTTCACGCAGAAAGTACTGAATGGATTTTGATTAAACTGTACAATAATATAGCTTACACATCAGAATAACACATAGGCTATAATTTATAAAGATAATTATTATAGTCTGAATTATTCAAAATATAACGATTTTCCAACAACACGCTGGTGACCACGGGGCTCAGCTATATTCAAAAAAATTAACATAATGCTCAAACAGATAGAGTTGGACATACATGTTTTGACGGTTTTCGTTGATACTTCGAATTTCGTGTTTTAAAGATTAAATATATTGTAAGAATGTAAGGTGATTTGTTAATTTGGAATCCTCCCACCATTTCTCACACTTTTTTCACTTCTGTTGCGTGTGAACTACAGACAGACTTTTTTAATATGGGGACTTCATGTTATTGATCAGATACATTAAATTATTTTTTAAATATGATTTATTAATTTCTGTAAGGCATAAAAAATGTTGGCCCGTTTGCCGCCCCTCCAAAATCTGCCGCCTTAAGCTCCAGTCCACTCAGCTATTGGTAAATTCGCCAATGGCTTAACCTAATACACAAACAAATTATAATATGTTACATCATAGGACAACCGGTGTTAGGGTTACACAGTCAATTGAACATGACCCCGTTAATTAAGATTGAACTAAGCTAAAAGCTGACACACCCGAATTCAATGGGAATCCAAACCTATTTCATTTAGTTTTGTAATACAAGTATAAAAATAATATTACCAATTTAATAATAAATTTTCCTGCATGAAAATTTATTTGGCGTATTGTAAAAACCATGTCATTGTTATGCTTCAGTTATAATTTAGGAAATCGTATATATTTCATATGTCATATAGGTACATAATAATTTAATAGGGGGTTTTCCTACATACGATGTTAATGACAGTAGTTTGTAGATGTAAAATGTTTATTCCTAAAGTTATGTAATGAAGAGATTGTGTTTATGACTGTCTTAGGATCAATGGCTGATGTGCCGATTCACCAAGTACGGGGCTTAACGAGTACTGATGGGTGTTGTATGCTGTGTTAAAATGCACTTGTCGGCGTAAACTGCCGACGCGGCAGTGTACGGCTGTTGCTAGCCCGTAAAAAATATATTTCTTTTGTTCATGTAAATTTTGTGTTAATAAACAAAATTAAACAATTGATGAATAAATAACTATATAATTATATAACTCTGATTTTAGGGGTCCGTAGCCACCACTAATAGTTTGTTCATGTTCCTTACCCCGTCTGTGCACACAGTGAAAATTACTGTACCTCAAAATAATTTTCATCATATACAGGCTCTATGGGGATGAAATTTGACCGGGACCTACCCGTCAAATTTCAAATATGAAAAAGAGGAAAGAAAAATATTTATTGTCGAGAATATATGCACATATAAATAAAATAAACTAAACCAATAGAGTAAGTATTTTGTATACTACTCATAAAGCATAGGTGTTACAGAACATGCAAACTATTTAGAAAAGATACATTCATGCCAATGAGGCTAGTAACCCAGCATTATCCTGTCAAGAATTGGCTTTCAGTTCCGGCCTCCAGCAAATCAAAAGTGACCCAAACTGCAAAGTATTTTGAGACAAATAGCTGTAGTATAACCATGATTATTTTTCCATGGTATAACAGAAAGACGTGATGAATTAGTATTAAGTTTTTCAGAAATAATAAAAAAAAGAAAATATACAAAATAAAGGTAACCCTTATCGCTGTGTTGCGTTCAAAACGATAAAACAAAAAACATAAAAAGCAAGAGAAAACCCTCTTTTATAAAATAAGGAGGAGAAGGAAGGCGAAAAAAACCATAGATAGACGGGTAGTTGGACAGACATGTTGAAGGACATTGACGGTTGTGTAATAAATAAAAAGATTCCATATTTGACAAATGGCTATAGAACTTTTAAAGGTCAAGGATTGTCAGGGATCTATATGAACAAGATTGTTATTACCATCATATGGGCGCGACTGCACTTTTGTGCTGTCATGTGTGAAAAAGCAATAGAGTTCCAATTCAATATGCAGTCATACAATAACATTAGACAACAGAACACAACCATAGCATGATCTGTTCTTGCTGAATTGTATGGAAATTTATTTAATCCTATGGTCGGTTCACGCACTGTGAAGCGTTTCCTCAATGGCGACTAACGTTTACTGATTTTACTTATTGTCTACGAAATCTTAAACACCGTAACTGTAAAATCCGATATAACAAAAACTGTTTTAAGTATCCTTTTTAAATAAGGGGAGATCCGATTGATGACAAGCCAGCGAGGAGGACTGCATGCGTGTAGGATTCGCCACGTCGGGGTAGCACTAGCACCCCCGAAGAAGAACTATTTGCTACTCGAGTCAGGGATACCCACTGAAACACTTCGGTGTTCCATCCTTCGCCTTTTGCAGGCCCTGACAAGCTGCGGCCCACCAGCTTTATCTACAAGGGAAAACAAGCCCCAGGCCTCTTCATTTTCACTTTGCGTGGGACAGTGTGTAATGCGCCCCACGAGAGGAAAGGTGAACCGCACGCGGAACACCGGCAGCGGCACGCACCAATCTCTACGGCATTAACGGCGGGTGAGAACCCTTACGTAGGGTGTATAAAGTATCCTGTCAAACCAATCTTTAATGCAAGTAATTTTTAAGCTCTACAACATTATATTTTATAATATCACCATATCTTAAAACACACTCTTTATGATAGTCAGTCTACCTGTAACAACGACGCAAACTTCTAAGTTTTGCGACCCGGCCACTACTTTGAGTTTTGCGACGAGATGTTGGTGGTTGACGCTAACTGCAAGGTGGTGTCTTTTGATACTCGTTGCCTCGCGGTTACCCGTCTCTCTAGCGTCCAAGCATTTAAACATTTTAATTTATTAATTAAATTACTCCTAGTTTAGTGGCCAGGAGTTATGCTTTGTGAACATTATATTAATATACTTAAGTTACTTTAGTTATATGGCGACAATATTTCAGTAACATAAATTTATTTTCTAACGTATTAAAGTTAAACATAATTTCCATATTCGATGTTCTCCTGTTCATTCTTTACATTGATTTTAATAGAAATTTCTCATTTAAAAATTTATGATTTTTTATAACTGCAATAAAGGAAAGATTAGATAGGTACTAACTATCCACAACATTGGAATTATTTTTATACTTTATGAATATAAAATAAAGCTGTTATCCTGAAACATGCATTTTTTATTTATTATGAAAAGCTTAAATATTAATTGACATATTTTTATTTGAGGATTGTGATTTATTCATAGAATTTTACCTCACCCTTTCTATCTTTTTGAATAGTATTTAAGCCAAAATGTAACCGACATTCTTACTCATGACAGTATTTGCCGGCCTCTATGGTTGAGTTGGTTTGGATTTTACTGGCCATCTTTACTACAACCTTAAGTCTCTGGGTTCGGGTTCTGGCATGGTAAATTTCGTAAAACAGATTTTCCGTTAGTTACTATGGTCTGGGTGTCTGGGATCGGTCACAGAATGGTTCGTTTTATATTACCTATAAATCAAGTGAAACTTGCTTAGCTTAAATTCAGCTTTAATTTCAGTTATATAAGTATGCATATCATTACTGTAACAAAGTTTTTGTATGTATTAAATTGAAGAATATAACTTGTATCTAAATATATACAATATACACGTATAAATGCAACATAAAATCATTGTTTTTCTTTATTTTAATTAATATTTAATTTTAAGAGAAAGTAGAAATAAATCCACCCACGTTGCAACTAAACACGAGAAACTCAAAATACAAGAGCGTTAATTAACAGAGCTCCGCCATTTGCAGTGTTCAATTGCTTAAATTGTTTGAAGCGCCAATTTAGACCACTTAACGCTGACCAAGCCGTACTCAAGACAGATAAAGGAGTGTTGAATTTTTGTTTAAATAGATTTTATAAGAAATTAACGCTCGTACACTTTCTACTTTTTTAATATATAGGCTGACTAAGACGTCGTAAATATGTATAAATAATGGAAGGCACATGTTTGAAATTTAACTTACCATGAATCGAGCCCGTAACCTCTTAGACGGGTTCAGAGTAAGAAATGATTCTTTACAATCAAAGCCTTAGTTTCAAAATAAGTAAGATTTATATAGGTATTTATCGTCTTCTATTCTATAAAGGTAATTATTTTGATAATCACGACGAAAACATCAATGAGTAAAACCCGTCAATCTAAGCCATCTAAGCTATGCCGGATTGCCGGTAAGAAAGTGTGTGTCAAGTTTTATAATTATTTTCTAGTAATGAATTCACCCAAATTTGTAGATTTTTGAATGACAACAAAGGAGAAAGTTCTTATGGCAGCTCGAAAAGGTATATTTTACAGAACAGTTGAGATTCTCAACACAAACATACCTATAGTAATTCCTATATATTTTACAACTATGTTCATTTTAAATTATTAATGTTATTAAATAGTGAAAGGGGTAAAGGTAAGGAAAGGAATGCTCCGGTGGTTCGGGCATGTGGAAAGAATGTATGATGAAAGAATGACTAAACAGATATACAATGCAAAAGTGGATGGATGCAGAAGTCGCGGAAGGCCACGACACACCTTCCACCTTCCTGGTTTCCAAGGAAGTCGTTTATATAACAAGTTAAATAAATTATGTCGTATTTATGACTTAACCAAAAAAGAGACAAAACATTTAATTTGTAAATTCCTTAAGTCTCAAAACTACTTACAAACTGAGAATCTGATAATAGTTGCTGAATGACAATTAGTTTTACTAACACTCAAATTTTACAAACATTGATTTTCCTACACACAAACACTCTTGTAACCATTATTACATACTCACCCACACACGCACGCATGCACCCGCGTACACACATACTCACACTTTCACACAGACACACACACACACATCTCTCTATTGTTTTATTTCGTTTTTATTTTATTTTTTCTTTCATTGTAGTTATCTTTGGTGGCGGTTATTATAGAACTAGTGCTTAATGGGAGGCGAGGGTCAGGAGTACCATCATACAGGGTTTTACCTAGTTTGGGCTCCTGTCCTTCCATTTAATTAAGTTTGTCAAATTGTACTCAAATTGTATGTTTATTAGCAAAAGGTGATGTTAGGAGCCTTAAGAATAGACGAGCGTGCATGACAAGAGCTATGAATGTCAAAGAGGCAAGTGAGGTGTGTAAGAATAGGCCTGTATGGCACTCTGTTGTTCGTGCCTACCCCGCAAGGGACCTGGCGTGAAGTTATGTATGTATGTATGCATGTATGTAAATAGTATCTTCTGCACGTTTACCCTTTAATTTCTCTAATAAAACCGCGAAGTACGACTAGTAGTAGTAGAGCTGCATTATAATTGACCATTAAATTAAGAATTGTACTAATATATATTAATACTATTTTGAGCTCAAACGACTAAATTTATGTGCTTAATTAGTAGCACAAATTTCAACACTAAAGTAGAATAAGTAGAATTACTTCGACACGTATTATTAAGTTGGTAAGTAAGTGTCCTTAGAGATCTATTAAGAGTGTAAGAAACAACTTTAGGCAGAAAGCCAAGTTTAGAAACCATTACCTGTACTAATGAATAACAACGTGTTCTTATTTTGTCACTCAATACTATTGTAACTCATTGTTAAATCGTTTCAGAACAAACTTTGTAACTCAACCACCCAGTGGGAGAGCCATGATGGATTATGGTCCTGATGGCAGCTCCTAGAGCCACGACGGCTCGATCGATATAATACGACGCTCTCACAAATTGTCGGTGTGAAATAGTTAGCCTTGAGATAATTGTGTTCCATGCGATAAGTGAGCGTTCCTATATTCCACTTTTCCCTTCTCTTTTTTTTTATTACTTATAGGTTCGCGTTTGACCATTATCTCGCTCGATTTGAGCGGAGATATGGTCTAAGATCGAGCACGCTTACCTAGAAGGTACCTATTCATACGAGACTTGAAGACACCCAGGTTGTAGGTTTCGGGAAAAACAGACTCCAGCAGTGTATTCCACTCCTTTGCGGTGCGTATAATGAAGGTGGACTCAAAGCGCTTAGTTTGTATAGGAGGTATGTCCACCATATAGCGGTGCCGCATGCCAGTGCGTCTGGTTGTCCGATGATGGAAGGGAGACGGTGGGATAAGATATAGGATTCTCCTACCCTATTTCCCAATTGACATTGGCTTCACCCCTGGTGTTACAAAGATCTTGAGACAATGGTAATCGTTTTGCATTGAGTGAACCGTCTGTCTGCCTTTTGCCAGCTTCCCAATAAAAACGAGCCTTAGTTTACATGCATGGCGGCCACCTTTATTTTTTTTGCAATATCTCTATATAACTTTGTAGTGCTATCTAGTCTTTTTTACTGCCTGAGTTCAGCAGAGACACACACATACGGCCACTAACGGCACTAGATGAAGAGTAGAAGTTGCCCACTAATGCTGAAACGCAACTCAGGTTGTTATGGTTGCATACTCTAGACCAGGGTTGGTAACCATCGAGACGGGCAAACACCCTATCTGGCAAAAAGATTACACCTTTTCATTAAATTTTATGCTTATAGATCCATTAGGTTCCAAGAAAAATGAGTCACATATAGTGGATAGACGGAAGGACGGACATGACGATTTCATAAGAGCTACGTTCGCTCTAACATTGGTACGGAACTCTAAAAACTAGGTAACTAGAATTTCAATAACATAATTTAGAAAATCTTAAATTTGAAATGGTGCAATAAAATATGTTTTTTGGGTATTATTTCTATTTGGTGTTACGGTTGATGCAATTTTACCGTTTCTAAATATTGTTTAGGACATGCCAGTGTAGACTAGCTTGTGGAAGCTGGTTTTATGTAAGTGAAAACTAAGCGAGTTGAAGATATGGTAATGTCTTAGCTGAGGGTAACTAAGTGGTGTTTTGGGAGAACACGGTCCCTTAACAATATCCGCGATTGGCTTGAGCTGCGCTTAGTTTCGACTTTTAGTGGCCATTTAGAGATGGAGAGGTGGGAGAATATGTGATTATTACGACAATAATGTTTTGAGATGATACGAGCATTACTATGTTTGTTATCTAAAGCACAAAGTACTTTGTTTTTTGTTGGAGTACAGCAGACGGGCTAACGATTTGTCTCATAAAAAATGCTTTAAAGTCGTCTGTAGATATTTGAAACACCGAAGGTGCTTTTTTTAATCATTTCCGCCGGACGAACAGGGTTATCCGGGCGTATGTTTCATAGTTCTGTATCTTTTTATTATTTTTATTGCAGGAGTGCAGCAGAAGTTGATGGAAAGCGGTTACCATCGCCTATGGACATTTGCAACACCAAAGGCGCTACAAATGCGCTGCTGCTCTCTTAAGGGAGACTGAGAACCTGGTAACTAATGTCGGAACACAACACAAGGTTGTTATGGCGACATACTTTACCTAGCAGCGGTGGTAGCCATCCAGTCGGGCAATTGCCTACCACCTGGCTGTGGGTTGTTTAGTCGCCTGTTACGACAGAAAACGAACTTTATTTCTCATAAAATAATTTTACAATTCACTTAAACTATGAGAACATTTATAATATAAGTTGTAAAAATAAGTTGTATTTTGTGATTGTATTCTTTCTCCGTTCCTGCACGGAAAAATATAATTTTCTAAAATATTATTTTCTTTTATATCTTTATTCTTTTCAAACTTAAATATATTACTAATTATTTACTACAATTAGTAAGTAAAATAGTACACCAAAGGTGTAACCAACTTGCTGTCCCCTGGAATAAGTATAATGACACTTTTTAACCTCATATCAGAACTCTCCGAGAAAACGTGTACAGTAAGATTATTTTGTATTTCAAATACCTTATAATTATATAATAATTTCAGCCCATAAATGTCCCACTGCTGGGCTCGGGCCTCCCATTATAGGGGGAACGGACAGTATACCCGCCACGCTTGTCCAAGGCGGCTTGGCAGGTTTGACACATCGGTTATCTCGATGTGCAGGTTGCATCACGATGTTAAAATACCTGGTTTTACTTTATCCGTTTGCAGTAGTAGCTTAAGTATCTATGATATACGTATGATACGTATACAGAGAGTGTATTTATTGCATAATTTATAAAAATAATACAATACATTTAAATAACTAAGGTTATAATATCATTCTCCTTCGGTTAACACATCTGGGCTTAAAGGCTTTATGACAGTAATAATTTCATAAGATTTCAATCTGGACGACACTTTTTATATGCAAATTAGGTGTCTAATGCGACCGCTTTCAGGGTTTTATCATATTAAATTAATCGCGGAGCCCTTTTCCTAATTGGGTGGGTGTTTGGAAGTGACAGCGAGTGTTCAAAATATTATAGCAAGGGTATGCGTAAATTATTTGAAAATGGTATAAAGTTATGGTGACATATTATAGTGCAAAGTATTTAGAGGAACATTAAAGCCCAAAAGGCTATTTTTGTATTAGACTGTCATATTTCTAACCAACATAAAAATGAGGAGGTTCTGAATTTTTGTGAATTCTTTTATGTAGGTTTGTTCAACTCGTTAAGCCATAACTTTTTGTTTCTGGGGGCCTATTCTCAAACTTCTTTTTATATTTAAATACTTTTTTCATTGTATGTTACATTTATGTTTGTGCTATATAAACTATATTATGTAGTTTTAAAGACATTTTTGTTTTTCTTACTTCTATCTAAAGTTTCATTAACTCTTTCGGGCTGATCGGAACGAATTACGAAAGGCCCCTTTAAGAGAGTACGGTACTGTAAGGCCTCTGAACCGATTTTGATGATTCATTTTACATTGGATTCAGTACAGCTTCAGCCTAGTTTCATATAAATTTCATTATTACTGGATACCATATACGTAACTTAAAAGTGAAAAATAGAAGTATTCTAACAAAAAAAGAAACCGACTTCAAAAGTAAGTACATATAAAATAATTAAAAAACTTTCTACAACATCTTGAATCGGCGCGAAGTTAAACATAAAAGCAACAACCAAATTATAAAATGCACCAACTTCAAGATGTAGAAAACATTTTTAATAAATTTATTTTATACTTTTTACTCTTGAAATTAGTTTCTTTTTATATTAGAATTTTTCTATTAGTTGCATTTTAAAATTTACAAATTACAGGTGTTTATTATTTTACAAAGAAAGTATTATTTGCATTTCTGTAACGATACTGCAACTGGTTTATACGCAAATTTTTTACCATCTTATAATTAGATGAGTTGTCGAGTTACCCCTAATTTATAGTTTTTTATTTAGTTTTCACTACTTTATTGTATCCTATATACTTGTGAAGGAGCACTATTTAACTGTATAACGTGTTTATTGTTTGTTTCGTATGTTCATGTACGTATATATTTTTATATCTATGTATTATAATTATTCTATTATTATATTTATTAATATCTATTTCTACTGCACGCCAACGCTATCTATGTAATTAGCTCTTGTCCATCCAAAGGTTGCCTGGAAGAGATTGCTTTTAGCAATAAGGCCACCCATTGTACTACCTTTAGTAAGTAAGCTTTTTGTGTATTTGTTTTTTTCCATGTAACGTTGGTGTACAGTAAAGAGTATTGTATTATATTGTATGCCAATAAATTTTATCTATATTGATATGATTATGATAAAAAATGTTGTAACAGAATAAATTTATAAGATATGTGAGAACGAACATAAGAAGAAATAGAAGATTTAAAAGAATTTAAAATTTACGCGGCACGCGAAGCGGGCGGGTATCGGGTATAGCTAGTAGACTATATAAACCACATAATGCACACTGGGCCAATTTAGATGCGGTTTTCGCTGATCGACAGCAGATTCTTAGACTTAAAATCTGCGTTACTTTTTATCCCGGGAATCTCGCGGGAATTTCTGGGATTGATATAAATGACCAAATAAAAACAATATGAATACCAATGTCATTTTTGCAGTGGTCGATAGCAAATTTTATGTAACAATATATGTGGTTTCTTTATTCCGGTAATCACGGGAATTTTTCTGGGATTCCGGGCGATTTGTAGTTGTTCGCTGCAGTAAAATTACTTATTCCGACACAGTTTTCACTAAAACGATAGCTTGCATTCTTTTTTAATAGTGCGGTACTTTGTGTCCCAATCTCGCGGGAATTTAAAGTCAAGCGTGGACGAAGTCGCGGGCATATAGTAATTCCATTTTTGCTTAAATGACAAAACAACCCTAAAATTATAGTGACAACATTTACAAATGATCAAATGATTGCCTAATTTGAATACGTAGGGGAAATGCAGCATGCAATTGCAGTTGTCAGTTCAAATTGAGTATTACATACGCGTAGGACTAAACAAGCAATAATGCTTCATTCCAGCAATGTGGGTGTCAGGGGCACTATTGGTCTGATTATGAATATTATTATGTATTCATGAATATTTGGTAATTCTGTTAATGCTATCAACCATATAAAATCGTCATTTTCATGACCGCAATTTATTCAAACTGTATTTAAATTAGTTGGTTTCCTTTCCCGTCATCTTGGTGCTGTCTCATTCTTTTATTCTCAGAACCGTACTTCCTTTACAAGTTTACAAGAATGATTAATGTGAAATACTAAAGAGAATATACGTGGGTGCATCCTTTATAAAGGAGGCGAGATGTTAATCCAATTTGTCCTGTTAAGTAGCTTAATTGTAAGTGCATCCGTGGGGTCGATTCTGTTTATTTAATACAAACCGACGCCTACCTCATATGCATAATAAAGAAAATTTTATTTACCATTCTTATAATATATACTATATATTTTTAGGCACTTATATTGAATGCCCGGTTTCTACATCTGACTACTAGCTCCAGAAGTAGCGTCTTCATCCGCGTGGAATAGTAAAAGAAATAGGTTAAAAAAACACAGACATAAAATACAGATCATACCAGCAGCCATATTAGAGCGAGTGTTGCCACACGCATAATAGTATTACCAGTGAAATAAATGCTCTCCAACAAAGTCGCAGACTGTTCATAGTCATGGCTACCTAAACATTCAAACAATTCAAAATAAGTTTCAAAGACATCCCAATAAAATTTAAGGCCAATTTTGTAACAGATTCCCAGAACATTATATCTCTATCAAGTACTAAATCTTCTAATATCCCTCTTAATAAAATAAGTTAGAGAATAAATCGTCTATAAAATTGAAAATAATCTTAAAAGTTAGGAGAAGCAAGCAATAGAGACTGAATTTTTTATAGTCTATTAGAAGTTATATCTCCATAACTTGATAATGCAGATTTTCAAGTGAATATTCAAAGATGATAAATTTAATTGTAATGTCTTTTATTATCTGCTTTTAGGGCTTGTTGCCTTTTTGGTAAAAACGGAACCATCGTCAAATTGCCGCCTTTCTTCTTAGTGTTTCTGTTTAAGTCACGTGGATTTCCCTCAATAACTATTGGATATGCATAAATTAAATTCGGTACAAATGTGTATTTTGTATCTCTATTCACAATAGGATAGTGACATTGCGGGGCTTCGTGGCTGAGGGTTTAAAACATCTGTATACATAGTAGACCTGGGAAGAGCATTTTCGAAACAAAAAAAATATATTAGGATGCAACCCTAAATTGAATTTTTCACATAAATTTTGAGGTTACGTGAAAAAAGTGTGAATACAGAAGTTGTAGATCTTTTTATTACCTACGACTTTGCTTATTAACTTTTTTCCATAGGACTTGTAGTTTAGCCGGAAATGAAGATAAACCGTTCTTCAACCTTAAAACTTACCCCATTCCACTTTCTGACTTCAGATTGCCCGTAAATTATTTTTTCTTTCATTTTTGTTATATTTTCTTCCTTTTCCAATCGGTTTCATGCTACTATTATTTTTTCAAAAGGATTAGCAGTGGTCTACAGGTGTGCTAGGAATAGATAGGTCTGAAGATTATAATGATATTTCTTAGTGATTTTATTACAGTTAAAATTTGTTGAGATATTCGATTTCGTACAAAAAGCTAGAGAAGATTCAACAAATAAGGTTTAATGACCTTATCAACGTTTTACGATGCCATAACCTGTAAATGTTGCTTACGTAAGTCTTTAAGGCTAAGTACGTACCATGATTGTCAATACTTATCCATTCACAGCTGCGTCCAGATAAATTAGTGCATCTTAAGTCTTAAAGGTTTACGCAAGCAAAACTTACAGATGTAACGCCGGGCTTATGTTATTTGTAGTATTCTCTTTCCATGCTAATATGTCATTTGTCTCTAGCACAGAGCCACATAACAAAACAAAGGGAAATGTAGAAATGTTTTAAAATGCAGAATCGTTCGTCATTCTCGTTTCGGTTGTCTGTAATACTTGCATTAATTTGATTAATATGTCCTCGACTGAACACGTCACATGGAGTAAGGATAATGTTACCTCTGTTGGTGTTCATTCGTGACTTGAAGACCAGACGACCAATAAATAATCTTCCTTTTCATACAATAAATAATAAATCCAATCACTGCGTTGACGCAATTTATTTTTTTCCTCAGCAATTTTCTAACAAATGAGTCAGAGAAAATAAGTAAAACCAATATAACGTGTAAAGGTTATTTTTTTACGTTGTAATATTTTTATGAAACGATTCATTCGCACGTATATTTGATTTAGTAATAAAAACTCAACTAGAAAAACTAGGTTGTTACTTCAAATAGGTTAACACTTTATTACTAAAATGGGAGAAATTACTTTTTTATTTATTTATTGCAGGAGTTTAGCAGACAGGCTTATGGCCCACTTGAAGAAAGCGGTTACCATCGCTTATGGACATTTGCAATACGAAAGGTGCTACAAATGCGCCGTTGATCTCTTAAGGGGGACTGGAACCTGATCACTAAAGCCGGAACACAACTCAAGGTTGTTATGGCGGCATACTCTAGACCAGATGTGGTAGCCATCCAGTCGGGCAAATACCCTACCACCTGGTTGTGGGTTGTTTCGTCGCTTCTACGACTGGCCGCCCGGCCGCAGGAAATTGTATTCTTTATACGTTCCTGCACGGAGAGACTGGTTATTATTATTCAATTAAAGCCTTGCATCCTTTTAAAAGAATAATTGTCCAACGTCAATTTGGTCTAGGTTTTATAGAAAAACAACCGCATATACTTCGTAACTCACAAATTAGTTTTTTCATTTTAATCAAAACGCAAAAATGTTACCTTCCTATTTTTAACCGACTTCATAAAGGAGGTATGTCTCAATTCGAGTGTATGTATTTTTTATATTTGTTACTCGATTTCTCCGCCAATTGTTAACCAATTCTCAATTGTTTCTGTTAATCGAAATATTATATCCCGCTATTGTCCCTATGTCAGGATCTAACGAGTGGATTCCAAGAAATTAGAGAAACATACGAAATTTGATAACATACTTCTTCGTAATACGATATCTCTGTCAATTCTAAACCGATTTTTACATTTTTTTCTTTACTCATAAGTGTATACTCTCGAGGCGGTTCCATGGTCACTAAGTCAGGATCTGATGAGTGTATCCAAGAGAAATCGAGAATAACCCCTATTAAAAAACGCCGAGAGTCAAAATTTTTGCCAAAACAAAGCTTCTATATGCGTGCTAGTATTACACTTTCTACAGTCGCTTAGTTTTCTTGTAGGCATGTACGCGGCTTCTCCGTCAATTGTGGGCCGATTTTTAAATTGTTTTTTTTAACTCGGGAAATGGTCTCATAGGCACCAAGTCAGGATCTGATTTGTGGATCACAAGAAAAACGAGAGCAACCTTTGTTGAAGGGAAGAGTGAAATGGCAAATTTGTATACGCGTGTCAGTTGTACAATTTCTATAGGCGCTTAATATATTATTTCTAAAGCTATTGAAGTATTTGCGCAACTAAATATTAAAAACTACTTATTAAGCACCGACTTCCAGACGTTGTAGAAAGAAGTCTGTGAAATATTTATTTTTTGGATTTTAGTGTCAGTTTTGTTTTTGTTAACAAAAAATGTTTCTAAGAACCAATCTTTTAAATAACGAATCAATACTATAATGTATGGTTGGTTATCTAAATTACTGACAAAATATTCAACATGTACAATTAAAAAAAAAATCTTTACACTGTGGATCGTTGAATTATACTTGGCTTTTAAATTGTTCTTCATACTCGACTAACGGTCGTATGTACAATTTAGGAAATAAAAATTCAGGGTCAGGCGGATATAAAGATGGATGGTCATGTGCCTAATTATGTAAATTTTGAATAGATAGGTTTAGTACAGCATCAAAACTATGCAGAAGATGAAATTTGTAAGTAAGAAAGAGATAAACCTACACCATTTGTTTCTTATATTCCGATAATAATTCTTATATTCCTACACGACCAACTATTTATTCTCACGATAAAATGTAACCTTTATTCTTCCTAAACCTTAGGGAATATACTACATAGATTTATTATTACACTGAGTTTTTCTGTGTGAACTTGAATGGTGATTTATGCTGTGTTACTTTTGTATAGAAAAAGAAGAATAAAAGAAATGTGAGTAGGGATTATAATGATTATTGGAATAATTTTTCAAACTACCAAAAAATCTTGTCTCTAGTGTTAATAAAAGACTTAAAATTTATCTTGATAGCCATAAAACCAATAGGCTCTATGTACTTACATCCTTTACCTGCCATCGTAGCGAATTGAATAACAGCAATATTAGTAGAGTAAAAAATATCAAATAAAACCATTATAGTATTTTTCTTTGATCCTTTAGACAGGCTCTCATAACAATACAGCGTCCTACTTGCCTTTATGTGAAAAAAATCTTATATTTTGACAAAGAAAACAAAATAATTTAATGTTTACTTATGTGATAGTACATTATGTATCGTCTTTTTTTCATTGACAATGAATCGGCCGAACCCTGTTAAACTGCTCTATTTTACTTCATGAACATTTAATTATGTTTTTGTGTATCGCGAGTAAAAAAACTATTATAATAAATAATATAAACCTTCTTTGAAAAATTCTCCAACTAATGGTGAAGACCGCTTAAAAACACCCGGACATACAGGTACATCGAGTGGAATTATTAGTTGTATAGACCTGAACTAATTTAAATAGAGAGTTATAAATTGAAATAATTAAATTAGATTTTGCAAAACATACAATATAAAAAATTGCATGTGTGTCCAGTTCACACGCAGTAAAAGTGAAACTTCAGATAATATACTCACAGATAATTCTTCTCTAACATGTATTAATATAAATATTCTATCTTTTGCGTACAACCGTCAACATATTATAATTCAAAATAAACTTCTTAGTATTACTTTCAATTTGTCACTATTTTTGTCTAAAAATATTGTGATCACTTTTATTTCTGTTTTATTAAATTGGACCTATGTTTAAACATCAGTCTTATTGACTCTCTATCTCTAATCTGTGCTGTACAAAATAAAACTTGTATCTTATTCTCTCGCAGGCTTAGTCCTATAGATTTTATGTGTTTATCTCATTTTAGTGTCGCTTTTTCGTTTAATCGAGTTTCAAATCACAACGATTCTAAAGAAGTTTCACTTCAACAAAATTTAATATGTAGAAAGTTTATGTCGATGTTACAAGTATTAAATAGTAATTTTATGTTAATAATACATGTGGTTAGTAAAAGTGAGGTTGTTTAAGCCACGACGATTTCATGACAAAACCCCTCATTAATCAGTAAAACCGCAGAACGACTAGTAGTAGTTTTTGTGAACAAAAAAGCATTTTGAGTCACGGCGCCATCGATGTTAGTCATATTTGATATTAAAGCCATTTATCGATATAAATAATTTACACACGAAACTTATGACTCATAATTAAAATCAATATTTAAAAAAATGGCAAGTGACTGATCCGCATACTGAAGCATTTCATAGAGGTTACTTATGTCCAATTTTTTCCTAATAATATTATTATGGCACCATAGACACGTGCTGAGTCGAAAATATATTAATAACTACTGAAAGTATATTATTCAAATTTTGTTACAAGTTTTTTCGGGGCTCTTTAATCTGTATTTTTTTCCAAAATTTCCACTTCATAGTTCACAAGTTAGAGGAGGTACGATTTTTATGATTTTAAAAGCTAATAATATCTCTACCTAAATTTAAAAAAAAAATACATTATTAGTTTTTAAGATCTGACAAACAATAAACACCCGACACTACTAAGTTAATAAAAAAAAAATCACTGGCATATAGATTAGGGGGCATCCATAAATTACGTGAGGTGTTTTTTTTAATTTTCTTCCCCTGGTGAGATGTCGTGAGATTTTATTCAACCCCCTCCCCCATCCCCCAATCTCACGTGAGATTTTTCAAAATGTGAGTTTCTTACGTAAACGCGTTGGATTGTTATTGTAAAAAGAAAAAAACAAATTTGCTTCGTGCTTTTATTTACGACTAGTTAAGACTAGTAATCAATATTGCTGAGAGTTTAATTATAAGTGTAATAAAAATTTAACAATAGAATAACTAAACCGTAACTACTGTGATTTAAAAAAAATCCTACTCTAGTTCAGTCCATTTAAAAAAAAAATGCGTGATATTTACCGAGACCCTCCCTCTCTCCACCGTAAGATTAGATGAGATTTGACTCGACCCCCTCCCCCCTTTAAACACCTCACGTAATTTATGGACGCCCCCTTAGGTTATAATCAATATATTAACACTGTGGTTTCCGAGAAAAATATTATCCGAATAGCTGAACAGAGAGAGGTTTCAATAGAACGGAACCCTAATAAATGATAATTTTTACGGTAAAACGACCATAAACATACAGACGGCCGGCCGGCATAGGGGATATCTTACGCCTCCGATTGTAGGTCAATAAAATTTGTCAACATTCGATTTGCATACATACGCGTTAGCCAGAACGTGACATACACACGTTTCGCAAGAGAGCGTGACTGCTAGATATTTTAAAAATAATATTTGTATGTGGCTTTCTTCGTATAAACTTCGAATCCTTTCCTGGATAAGTAGTGTTCTGTGTTTATCTCCTTTATTCAATGTCTAACAGATATGCCTCTTTAATGAACGCTTCATTGCTAAGTCTGTGAAGATTCAAACAATTATCTATATAACCTCTAATTAGTTATTCTTAGGTACTAGCAAGGTTAAGGTTGTCTGGAATAAGTTGCTTTTAGTGATACGACCGCCTATTGTCTTCTGTACTTAAACTTCTTAAATTGTAACTAAATGTTATGCAATAAAGTATATTCTATTCTAGCACGTATAAATATATAAATCAGAATTTCTTATGCCTCATTTAAATTATGTCCACTTTCCACGTTCATGTTTAACTGGTGTTGTGTTTACATACACGCGCTTTTCGCCTCCCTCACCTCGTTCCTGCTTGTTGCCGTGGAAATCAGCAGAATGTGAACGCGAGATAAGCCCTCCCGCGTCTACCAGGATCTGCCGTATTTAGGCATTCATTTCCCACATAAGTAACCTGATATCGGAAAAATACATTTACCCTGTGATAGTTTATATACAATGTAACCGTTTATTAATAATAATTATCAGAGAAACACACACATTGTATGTTCCCAAGTTAAATAAGTTACGCTTTATAGCTATATAGTTATCGGTCTACTTTGGGGCTGATTTTAGATTTTGATTTATTTCACCGTTTCGGTCACTTTTCAGTAGTCACCTAGGCTTTAGTAGTGTGATAGATTAGGCTATCATACCTAACAGCTATAAACAGAATTAAATATAAAATGGACAATTTAGAGGAAAGCTAACAATACTCTGGATTTTAATTTACTTGAGTAAAATGACAGCTGCAATCAGCATCTCTATGTTGCAAGCTTGAAGAAACTCAGTTCTGTGAGTTGAATTCTACAGAACTTCGATAAAATTAAACTCACAGTGGTTAGTTGTTGATTGAACTCACACAACTTAGTTATGAATCAAAAAAGTCTATCGCAGCTTCCAATTTAGACCAGGTAATTAAAAATCAGAGAATAATAACTTCCACATTACTCATTGACACTTGACATCTTACTGAGAAGTGACCAAAACATCAAAATAAACAAATATCAAATAAAATGCCGCCCTTAAAACCGGTATATTATTTTAATTGTATGTACTAGAAATAACAAGTGCGCTATTTAATTATGTTAAATGATTTTTTCCTAATACAATACCGAAAAGACGGATTATTTTTATTGTTTTGGGGGAGTACTGAAAGTTGTTAGTTTTTGAAACTTAGGTACAAAATAAAGTAAAATATAAGTCGTGCGCATAAGGTTTGCCGACGACAACCCCTCCCGCCGTCGTCTAGTTCTTAGACTACTAGATAGACAAACCCCGGTAGGTAGTTAAGAAGGTAGGTAGTTAGATGGGTTCTTTGGTGACATGGTCCCAATTCTGACTCATTCGACCATTACCTGAGACGCAATCACTGAAGAGAATGTGTTTGACTCAGCAAACATCGAATGACTCATTTTGTAAATATGAACTAAACATGTAAACTATGCAATAAAGATTTTAATCATAAAGCATTTGTACATTTATTGTTTCTGGGTTTTATAATTACATATTTATTTTTCTTTATTCCAATGACTTTGATTACAATTCTGGCCGAGAATCATGCATTGTTTATTTACGCACTTTCTGTAATTAAAGCCTGATATACATTTTTATAAGTAGTTAGTCAAGTTGCGAATAAGTCCTTATCATCGTTTGACTGTTTGTAGTCGTGGTAGCGTAATGGCTAGCGCACGCGTCCCAAACTCAAAGGGCGCGGGTTCTAACCTGGCCGGAACGCATGCGCACCACTTAGTCAATTTTCTGATCTAATGTACATATTGTTACAATTACCACGTGAAGGAAAACATTATGATGCAAGCTGCACATCGAAATAACTGATGTATCAAATCTGGCAAGTCGCCTTGGGCAAGTCTGGCGGGTATACTGTCCGTTCCCCCTATAATGCCCCAGCAGAGGGACATTTAAAGGCTGGTATATATCGTTTGAATATCATCTAATGAAATGACAACTTATTACTGAATTGGAAAATGTTTGTAAAATCGATGATAAGGACGTAACTGGCCAGTTTTGAAAGTTAACTATTTTATATAAGGCTTATTCATATTGTTGATCAAGAATACATCATGTGGACTGCATATCGAGATTACCATATTGTCAAAATCACGAATTTGGCGTAGATAAGCGTGGAGGCTGATGAAGAGATATAGCAGGAGTCCATTTATATCTTCCTAATATCTATCTACTTAGATTAAGTAGGACATCAGTGACTGATTCCAAAACAACAATCAGGCATAAATGGAGTGTTGATGAATCCAAATAATCTAAAAAGTATTTTCTAATAGACAAATGTTACAGGTCACAGAACACTAAAACTTTACCGACCTTCGTCTCGTTTTCAAGCATCGTTTGTATTTGTATATTATGTATTTATGAACCCGTATTTTGGGCCTGGGGAAATCCCAGTTAGAGATACCCACTAAAACCCCTGGGTGTTCCGTCCTGCGCCTTATGCCAGGGCTACGGTGCAGCGGGCTTCCCAATTCCGCGTGCCCTGGCAGGCGTGGCCCTCCCTCACTAGGCCTCTTCCAATGCCAGGGGACTAGTCCCCCGGCCACAACTAGGTCTGATCCATGCGTGGGGCGGTCTGTAACTCGCCCCACGGGAAGAGAGATTAGTGCGTGCGGAACACTCGCGCTCTCATCTCGAATGTATTTATGAACCCTATCACAACGTACATATTTGAATCAAAACTTGGGAATATGCGACCAATATTAAAAGCTTTCATTTAGTAATTTAACTGTGATTTAAGATTTAATATACCTAGTTTGTGAACACAGTCAACACATTATGACATCTATTAATATGAAAGTAAACTATATCGTTTTGTTAAAGCAGTTACTAACTTTATACATACATATTATTGTTCATTATGTTGATAAAAAAATTCAAATAGAAAAGGAATTAGTGTCTTATGAGCATCTTAACCTTAATCAAGTTTCTATACTGATTTACCAGCTACAATTAATTTTAAATAACTGTCCGTGTTTATTTTATGTTCTAGAGCCTGCCACGCGTCTCTACTAACGTAAATTTTGGCCATTTTCTACCCTACGGAAGTATGTTTATTTTTTGGTTTTAAAAGTGATAACAAATTCCATGAAATATGTTCCTCGTAGAGAGGACAAATAAACATATACAAAAAAAATGTATGTGCAGTTCGAAGAAATGAAAAATCAGTGAATAAAATACTCACAGATAACTTCTCTAACTTTCATTTATATAAACATAATTCCTTAAGCCTACATCCTTCGACAGATTTTAATAGTGTAAAAATATTATTATCAGTTTTATTTCGATCCAAATTGGCCCACACAATGTATAATGTACACGTATCTCATTCTCTCGCAGGCGTAGTCCTATAGATTTATGTGTTTATCCCTTTTTAGGGTCGCATTTTCGTTTCATCAAGTTTCAAATCACGATTCTAAAGGAGTTCACTCCAAAACTAAATATTTAAACATATATAGCAATTCACTTTGATTTTAAAGAATGTGACTGTAGTTATCAATTTACAGATAGAAATATAATATTATGTCAAACCTGTTCTATACATAATACTAAAAAAATATGTGTATGACTAACATATTACCAAGGTGAACTACCTTTGGCTTCATTTATATGTAGTTTCCTTGAAGGGAAAATAAACTACGCAGAAACGTCTTACAATACAACCAGCGATTGTGACACATGGTTGGTGTTTTGGATATTTTTAAATGAGTCATATTAATGTAATTTGAGGCTTTATAATTAACATTAAGAAGACCAAGTTATTAATTTAAAAACATGACCCAAGCAAGATTTTGAGAATAATGATACTTGAAGATTGCGTAAAAATGCTTATTCAAAAATCTGGTGAAGAATTCCATCAATACTGTGTTTTTAAAATTATAGAATTTTGAAAATGTGATGTGATATATCTAATATAAACACACCTGTATTATTATACCAAATCAAAGTGTAGCTTGTAAGAACCTTGAACCTTGTATTCTGTGTAGAAATATATACGGCAAAGCAAGGTAAAGCGTAGTTTTTACTACAGCATACGTAACTTCATAGGTATATTAAGTTTTCCCCTTAGAATAAAACGAACATGGGATCTCATAACGGTTCTTTTAAGGAACGAATAATATTTTGAAAACGGTCTCTAACCCTTAAATGTTGGTAAATCATACGACTTTCATAAGTGGCCCTTTGCCTTCGGCCATTTTATATCGGTATCATACTTTTCCATTTCCCCTGGGGAATACATATTGATGTTATTGGCTGTCTGTAATATAGATTTACATTTATCCCCGTTTATTTATACTCGTAGGAACATTTTGTATTGGAGTTACAAACTGTACTTATTATTAACTAGCTGACCCGGCGAACTTCGTACCGTCATACTTTCTGAATTCCTAAAAGATTTCGTTTCATGACACAAAAACAAAACCACCATAATCGGTCCAGGTGATTAGGGGAATTCTAGAACCCGATCTCAGCGCCACCTACCGGTTCTAATTGCGAATCTAAACCATCCGGGAACCCACTCAAACACACAAAAACAAAATCACCATAATGGGTCCAGGTGATTAGAAGGATTCTAGAACCCGATCTCAGCGCCACCTACCGGCTCTAATTGTGAAAATAAACTATACCGGTACCCAGTCAAACACACACAAAATTTCATCAAAATCGGTAAAGTCATTCTCAAGTTATACGCTTACCAAAACATTTTATATCGCGATTTATTTTTAAATGTAAGATGATTGGTAAAGTAATACTAATTTGCTTAAAAGTGGAAGACAGTCTATGATGCCATATGTTATCAGAGAACTGTTTTGTATTTCGCCCAACGAAACAGAATGTCCAAGCCAAGCTTTTTGGGTACACTTCCTTATGACAGCGGTTTTTTACATAATTTAAAAGAATTTATCTATAACCTAGTTTGTATATTTAATTATTGTTTAGTATTTAATTGTATTTTCTTAATTATTAGTTAAATGAATAATCGAACCATTATTCAATAAATCCAAACAATATTCATGGCAATATACTCCTCTATTATAGATAATCACATCATGTAATAAATTGTAAATTATTAAGAAAAAAAATAATCATTTCATTGTGCAGTTACACATATAATATAAGATAAAATAACATAAAATTAGAAATATATTATATATGTATGTATGTATGATGAAAGAATGACCAAACAGATATACAATGCAAAAGTCGCGGAAGGCCACGACACATCTTCCATGATCAAATTGATCGTGTACTAGCAGAAGGTGATATCAGGAGCCTCAAGAACAGACGAGCGTGCATGACAAGAGCTATGAATGCCAAAGAAGCAAGTGAGTTGTGTAAGAATAAGCTTGAATGGCGCTCTGTTGTTCGTGCCTACCCCGCAGGGACCTGGCGTGAAGTTATGTGTTTATGTATGTATGTAGAAATATATTTTAAACATGCAAAAAATTGTGCTGACTGCATAAATTAACATTATTGGTCGTATCTTCTGAAGTTGTCCACAATGACTAATCAATTCTTAGTTGACTCACAAAATATATACAAAATTAAATGTTTCATGTTAACCGTCATTATACTAAGTATTGTATGTTTGGGTTAAATGATATAAAAACTTATATTAAGCACATTACTTTCCCCACTTGTCCCTAATCACATAAAGATAAGGCGAGTAACTCCATTTACGCATTTTCGTAAGTATCACAAAAATAGCGAATGACAAATATCATCAAATACAGGTAACCTTTATCGAGACTATCATGTTCAAATATAAACTTGCCATATCTTTACTGGATTGATATATACGTATTGTTACGAGTCGCGAGGCTCGAAATAAAATGTCGTTAGAATTTTATAGAGTTTATTAGAAACGCAAAAACGCAGGTACAAATATAACCGAACACAGCAAGTCCAAACGTAATTCAATAACACGCGCAAAGTCCATCACTAAATAGATTACCGAATGTACACAAGTCTTGCTTCGCTCGTGGTTATCGCTCGACTGCCTCGTCCCTCAATTGGGGCATTGCTTTATACTGCACAGATGCAATATATCTGTCCGACCGCCTAGACCGAATTTCCTAGAATCAGTTTGTACTCTAAATCTGAAACACCTGGCTATAACGATCAAAATACAACAATAGGCCGTAAAAGATTACAATACACAATGGGCTATTTTTTTAAACACCACGAAGTAAACAAAAGAAGTCCAAATTCCGAAAGGTAATAAAATGTGTTTCTACAGGTATGCAGGTGTGACAGTATTATAATAGTGATATGGGTTTCTTTAAATGCATGAGTTCAGAAGACAGGCAGCGGCTCATTACGATGATATTTCTATTGTCTGATATACGGTGTGTCTACACTGATTCCCATTTTTTGTTAACGTTGGACAGGTGAATTCATGCACCCCTCGGGCCTAGGGGGAGGTCACCATGAGGTATGTGGGGTTCCCGACGGCCCACGCTACACACAAAATTCTAATAATAGAAGAAGTTGCAAGTACCGACCGCCAGACTACCTTCCACCTCCGCATGGTAATGAGACGCCACGGATCCGTAATGATACCTAAATATCTACCGTGACGCCTCGATGCAAGGCGACAAGGAAAGGTGTTCCTGGAACAGGACACCATTGGGTGGGTATGGGACGCCAGGAGGTTCTATTCTGATACCTCCACTACACTGCCCTACTACCCTGTTGGGATAATGCTAGTGTTAGGGAGGTAATGCATTATTTGAAATGCGATATTATTAACAACGTTAAACACATGACAGATAACTTATCTATTTACACTAATGTAGCTAAGTATTAACGGCATTATTTTCGACACTATAATAGCATTTGGACACAGTCCCTAACATGAACCCAGGAGTTGCAGGGCATAATGAATAGAATAAAAAACTTCATCTTCCATTTTTCACAATCAATGGTGTGATTTCCTTTCAATTGTTTTCACCATTTCATTGACCAGTTCCTATATTTTACCAATCGTTCATTTAACCATATTGTCGGTTAAAAATTGACGTAAGATATACAAGCAGTATCAATTAATCGATCGTAAGGTAAGTGAATGTATAGAAGGGTATAAGAACTGGCCATTAATAAACAAATAAGTAAATTAAGCAAGAAGTAAATACCTGCAATAAGTGCTATATTCTCCCAAACAATTGTATGGTATAAAAACTTATATTATCATATATTCAAATTTCAAATTCAAAAGTTTTTATTCAAAATAAGTTCCACCGCGAACACTTTTTGAAGGTCATATATATAGGTTAAAATTTTGTTATACAAATCCGACATGAATCCCTAGCGCACATTATTTTACCAAAAACTAGTAAATCCAACATGAAGAAATAAGGATAAAAGTAAGAAATAAGTTTCGTAACTTGTGAAAAACTTAATTTCCGTTTCATCAGGCGCTTACAAAAACTTAACGCGTACCCATTTCTGAAGAAAAATGTTCGAGATTTGCTTACATCATTATTTCCTTGTGAAAAATAAATTAGGCGAAAACGTTTCGTTCTTTTCACGTAAATTTTCTTTTTGTAATTCGAGCTGTTATGAGCGTAATGTCCTAATGTCGTTTATTCTGGTTGAAATCTCACAAGCATAACACGAACGACTATGTTTCATTTCTTTTTTTTCAGGCGGGGGAAATGCATTTCGCACCTACCGGGTCCTTTGCTAGGGATTAGGCCGTTGTCATGTAGGGATCTCTCGCTGTCTAGTGTGTTCGACCAGATGCTACACAGCGAGAAGAAATGGCTGGCGGTGACCTCTTCTGCGAGGACGTTATGCCCCAGAAGGAGGCTGCTGGAAGAACAAGGGAGGAGGACGAGCAGGAGTCCGCCTACCGCTGTCGCAGACGGCAAACAGGGTTCACAGGCAGCGCTTTGCTCATCTCCTCCCTGTAACATGGACGAGACTGGGACACCCCTCCTTGTCGGCTTGCATCGAGGTGTCGCGGCAGTCATACCCATGGTTACGGCCCCGTGGCGCCTCATTATGATGCGGAGGGACGCTGGAAGGTTTAGTGGGTAGTCTGGCGGTCGGTGCATGCACCAACAGCCGGAGTCCCACATACCCCTTAGTGACATCCCCCGGGGCCTGAGGTTATGCGCAAACACATTCCTCCAGCGTTAACAAAAAAAAAGGCCGTTGTCAATCATGGAGGTATTCTACTTAGGGCAGTCCAAGAGGTAATCGACCGGCTTGTGTGGGGACTCGAACCGATAGACAAATGCCCAGGAGTTAATACCCCACTAAAACCACCCTCCTCCGACGCCCCGCGCTTATGGTAGGAAAGGCATGAGACTTGAACGTAATTACGCTCACATCGATCCTAGCGCAAAAGTGCCTGAGAGTGCCTCGGGAATCCAAACTCACTTCGACGACAGGGGTGAAGACTCCTCTACTTCCTAGACTATGTCTCATATTACCTCGTCGTCAGCCAACCGTTGTCCATCGCTGGACTTAGACCTCCCCAAGCTTTTGCCAGCTATGGGATATTATCTATCCTTCTTAAATTATAGTTAAGATATGAAAGAGTTATACAATATACTAGAATATGCCTGCGACTTTGTCCACGCATGACTTAAAATTTCCGCGGGATCCCCGGGAATAAAATATCGTATATTTTGCTACATAAAATTTTCAATCTTTCCCAGACAAATTCCGTGGGATTCCCAGAATAAAAAGTAGTGCAGATTTTTATCTATGAATTTGCTGTCGGTCAGTAAAAACACATCAAAATCGGCCCAGTTTGTTTACGTGAATCTCGAGCAAACAGATAAACCAATAAACAGACAAGAAGTCTAAAAGAATTGCACTGTGTTCTTCTGTCGTTTATATAGTCTGTTTCGGTTGTTTTTTTAATAGCTTTAATGTACAGACAAGGCATGTTTAGAATTTTATAATACATTTTAGACTAGCGGATCCGACAGAACGTCCTGCCCTCCAAAAATAAAAATCTAGAATTCGATTCCAGCGCCAAGTGTTTGTGCAGATAAACTTTTTTTTAATAATAATACCTTTGAATAGTGTCAGGTTTTGATAATTCAAAAGTAATCTACAGGTGAATCAAGTGTTGAATACGACTTTCTTTATTTGGATAAGGTTAATACAATGGATAACATGGTCTGATTTTAATTATTGTTGGCATTTCTATCAACTTTTGAAACGTAAAAAGTACAATGTCATATGTTGTCATAACTACAATGATTGTACCTACATGTAATATCGCAAAGTTTTTGTAGGTATTGATATGCTCTTTATATTGCAGATTTTTTTGTTCTATCGTCAATTGAGAGAGAGAAAACATTTTTTTACACCTTGGGTTACTTCAATAATGTAAAAAAAGAAAAGTCTAGAATTCTATTTTTTCTAGTAATAAATATACCCTATGCTACTCAAGGATACTGTAGTATTCTAATGATGAAAGAATTTTTGAAATTAGTCCAGTAGTTTTTCAGTGTATTCGTTACAAACATACAAATCTTTCCTCTTTATAATATAAGTAAAAATTTATATAGATTATAATTAAGAGATTTTTCAAGCTTTCATTTAATTTGCAATATTTTTATTTACATTGCTTAGATCAAATCTTGTAAACTGAATTAAAACTAGTTCCTCTAGATTGTAGACCTACAACAACAATTTTGTATGCTTGTTCAGGAATGTAGAGATAGTCCAATAATATTTTATCACGGGTAGAATATATCCAACCCAGCTCTTCTATATCATATTACGAACGACTAGTACCTAGCAGCTTCATGCAATAGACTTCTCCGCACAAAATGTGCCTTTACATGCACAAGACACTTTAGGGACAAGGTGTATATACATTTTTAGTAGAAATAAAATTGTCTCAAATAACAAAATCTCAAAAACTGATAAGAATGACTTGAGGCATGAAACAGCCACTCTTACAGTTGATATAACAAATTTGACCTTATCTTCGCTGTGTAAGGCACATAATATTTCGACAGGTATAATATTTTCGAAAAACACGCATTGCGAGCGACCAACGCTGATAGCTGTGTGAACGCTGTATGCGTTGTATGAAAAAATTTCTACGGAAAAGCAGTGTATGGGTACTTTGTGCATTGAATGACGAATAATATATGCCTTAAAAACAACAATATAACTTCATATTCTCGCATACAAACATCAATAAGATTTCTTCATTGATATCCCATAAATATTTCTGGCGAAATGTTTGAGTCACTCTCACTGCATTCTTTGTAAACGTTCAGATTACTAATTCTTATATTGTAAATGTAAACGATGAGACATCTTTGTGAAACATTAAAATGTTTTCGTCATCAAATATCGACGAGAAAAATTAGGCAATAAGCAATTAGGTTTGCGAGACTTTTTGTAGGAAATTAAATTACCAGCAAATTTTCTATTTAATATTTTGTAAAGTCCATTGCTTCCGAGATAACAGCAAAATATTAGAATTTTAGGTAAATTACTTCAGTGACCAACTCCCCAGTATAAGTTACACTTTCGCCGCAGTGGACACTATTGATTTTGATTAACATTGTTTAATTCTGTAATCTCTCATTGTGTAAATCGCGACCAAGCCCGATATGAGAGCATAAAATGCGGCTGATTTATATAAATTAAAAAATAATAATCTTGATTTACGTGTATTTTATATGGAAAATCTTTTCACTCTCAGGGAAAGTACTTACAATTATTATAAAAATCAATTAATTTCGGGGATTTTTCTCCGACGTGTACAATAAAATTTCGGCTAGGGACCGAGAAAAAAAATTGTCAAAAAAACAATAGTGATATGTATTCATTCAGATTGATAGACAGACCGACTAAATGCTAACTACGAAGCCCTAAAAGTATTTTGTAGTTTCTAGTAATTGATTTGAATGTCTTTTCGACTGTCAAGAATATATTTAAATTATCGCAAAACATACGCTGAACCTAATTCATTTTCTACAAACCTTATTCAAAATTTTATTTACCGACCAAAATACCAACTTTTTAAACAACATTTTTTTATTTACTAGCTGTGCCCTCAACGTCGTCCGCGTGGAATTTGTTTTCAAAACCGAATTTGAAACATTCTTCATTGGTGATCCAGTTCTATTGGTGCTAGCATGATGATATATAACTAACCTTCTTCGATAAATGGGCCTGCTAACACTGAAAGAGTTTTTCAACCAGACCACTAGTTTCTGAGATTAGCGCGTTCAATCAAACAAACTAACTCTTCAGGTTTATATATTGGTATAATATTATAAACCAAATACAACGAAGAATAGTAATTATTACTTCAATCGATATTAATTATATTATTTTACATATAATCGCTTAAGACTATAAAAGCGTAAGCGTCTTTTATGGATAAGTTCTATTTAATTGAAGCACATGTTCCTCGAATTCATCTAAAGAAAATATATCCAGGCCTGTTTTTCGGGTATTCCTAGCAATTGATATCCCTACGAAATTACACACTTAATTGGAAATTGATGTTTAAGTACGGTTATCAGCTTGTCGACTCCGCAAATTTAAATTCAGTGCTTATTCTATCACTCTTGAGAATATTGGAAAGTTCTTGACGCCATCGAGTTTTTACGTCGACAAGTGAAAATCTATTATGCGGGAAAAACTGTTGGCTTTGAAGGGAATACTTTTACTTTATTTATTTTAGTTCCATGACGTGCGTTATTTGGTGTTTGATCTGTTATATATAGTATTCGTAAGTTAAATATAAAATTTATAAACTACTTATATTACAAATTTGAAAATAATTTGCTGGGTGAAATATGATCTACCATTCTTATTACGGGTAGCAAATGAGTTTCTTACAATCTTGATGATTGCTCATTCCCGTTCAGAGGCAGATATTTGCACGAATTTAGACAGGTAGTTCAAGGAACGGAGACGTGTATAAGATATTAACTCGAAAAATATTAAAGTTCCTGCGGGAAACGCTCCGGAAACGCTACAGGGAAATCGCTTCGTGTGAATGTAATATACCTACTAATTTCGGTGTGCAAAAGCTACCATTATAATGCCAGTTAAGAAACCACTTTGACACTATTCTAATAGCAGAGTAGGAACATTGTGCTATTTAATTTTTCTTAAAAATAATAATTTCAGTTTAAGTTCTCGTTTCGAAGTTCAAGACAGAGTTTGGGTCGCTGAGATAACGGAGTTTAGAAACAGTTTTATTGTTTCTCATTGATTTAGCAATTTTGATTTTGATGATAAATAAAGCATTATATATATATATTATACTGCTAAAATACATATATTGGTTATTCTAATAGGTTCAAATGCGTTGCCAAATCAGAACTGTGATGTTAGTGAACAGTCTGTAAACGTTGAATGTCTCAGTACTGGGATATGGTCTCCCCATATCAGGTGGACAGATGCTTTACCCGCCACGTTATTCAAGATTGATTAACGGATATTACACACTCGCCGGTAACACCATTCTGTCAGTTTTTTCAGCGATATTTTCTATCTTTATTAATAAATTGTGAAACAATATGCACATTGAGTCGGAAGTACAGTTTAACTAACGCATGCCTATGCATATATATGCCTGTATCAGACGAAGGTGTTTTATAGAGCTAATATATTTTGAATACTACAAGTGATATACTAAAAAGTTCTGTGGTTGAGCGGGCTACGCCTTTGCCCACCTACCGCAGTGCAACGCAGAGGCTCCGGGTTCGATTCCTTGTATGTATTGTCCCCTTTATTTACTATAGTCTAGGTGTCTGGGATCGGCCCCAGAGTGGTCCGATGTATATCACCCATAACACAAGCTTGCTTCATTTGGGGATAGACAATATGTGTGTTTGTCTGCCGGTTATTATTATTATTATTTATAAAAGTGTAAAGAATTACCCATGTAGGCATTGACCGAGAAACATCTGTTTAAAAATACTATATTTCAGAATCAAAATATGCATGTTAGACTTGTATCTTCTTATGCGTGATTGTTATACGATGTTTAAAGGCTACTTTAAAATGAGTTTAGAAAGTGTTATTTATAAGCCCATTTTAATACAACATAGAGGATGGAGTATTCCATTAATATACATGTCATAGAACGTCCTACGAAAACTATGTCTAGGTTACACCTTGCGATTAAGAAGCCCATAATTAGAAGCGCTGCACGTGTTGGTTGGAATTATTTAAATTCAGAGCATAATAAGGATATACATTCTTAGAAATGTATAATGCATATATGCAAACTTGATCCAGTCGAGAATGGATTTAAAAAAAGCAAATAAAAGCGATGAAGGAGTTAATCCCAAGGAACAAAAGGAAACTTTGTTAGCCATTTTCTCCCTCAATCCATTGCAAAGCATAATACATTCTACTTGGAAACCTAAGGATCAACTCATTATGAAATAAATTTACTATTTATTTTATTCTTTTAACTTACACTGGTATAAAACATTGGTCATTGGTTGTAGGTATTTATAAAACATTACCTACATTTCGGAACTCCCTTAGAAAGTACTTCGTTACTAACGTTACTAAGTTCACAAATATATTTGTTTAGATTATTTTGTATGTATATATATAGATACATATATATATTACTAGTATGTTATATATGTATCCAATTTATAAAGTAGTGTAAGTATCGTATATATATAGGAGTGTACAATTTAAATATATAAGTATATTTAAATTGTACACTCCTATCTTTTTTATGCTCCACCTACATCGCCAGATTAGTTAGGTTTTTTTTTAAGCTAGGTTGCCTGGAAGCGATCGCTTTTAGTGATAAGGCTGCCTGTTGTTTTGCGAAGAAGTATTGTAATTATGCATTTTGTTTTTTTATTTGTTTATTTTGGTGAGCAATAAGGTGCTATCTTTATATCTACACAGAAACCTTTTAGAAAGTATTAAAAGGCAAGGTAAAATTGAAACCAAAATTGGATTAGGTTGTAGGTTGTTCTGCCTAGTTCGGTCAATTTGGGTACAGTACCCAAAATAGTTCATTGAAATTGTTGAAAGTAAAACATTCTGAAATTGTTTTGGCTTTAACAGGCAATTTAATAAGGTTTGTGTGGGACAGGGTTGGCCGGCTCCGGCTGTACGTAACTGGAGCAATTCGAGAACACTTTCTGAAAAAAGTGGACATTTGTGACCTTCATAGACTTTTCCATCATTCTTGGACTGCTTGACACATGCCCATATTATTATTTAGGAATCCGCATGGTCACTTGACCTCTCCCGGATAACGGTAAGGTTGAACAAGAAATCACCTGTATATACCAGGACTTCGGGAATATAAAAGGATATGAGACGCCTACCATGCCGCCAATAATAACTATAATCAGGGCTTTCTGTGGGAGCACGCAGTGTCCTTAAAGGAAACTAAAATAGCCATAAAAACCTAAAAGTACATTGAAAAAAAAAATTTTTTTGGTAATCTTTACAATTTTTTTGGAATTTTTAATAGGTCAAAAATATCCAAATACAAAATCTATTCTATCTTTCTTGAATAGATACAGCATCACCTAATACGAAATGTATAATGAATACGCTTTAAGAGCTAAGTGAGCTTAGATTTTGCAAATTGCAAAATCGTGATATAAGCCTAATAAGTGCTAATCAGAAAATTGAAAATGGGGGGGGCGGGAGCTGTTACAAAAAATTAAGGATACACAATATTCGAGAATTAACTTGCCTTCAAAAATGAAGTGACAAAAAAGGCCTGACTATAATCATCATTCTGGACATTGAAGTTTATAACGTTACATCTACAGCGATTATTATTTTATAATTAAAACTTGTTTATATTCATTGTAACTTATCACAAGAAGGGATGTTTCAAATATGTTGTTGTATTTATTCTGGTATAGATAAATCACGTATTGCATATTACATTTGCAATTTATTTTAGAAGTGAAACTTCTATATTCTTAAGGGGGATACTTAGGTTTTTTCTGTTACGAAAAAGCGTTACGGTCGCGTGGAGCGGCGGCTTATGTTTAGAGTAGACGTGGGGAGAGGTGGCATAATTTTAGAGTAGACTATGGATTTTTTGGATTCGGATCGAATTCAGTTTTTCAGTTTGATAAAATAAAATATCTGTAAATTAAAATGTACCTAACCTAACCAAATTAATCAATAAATAATAATTTTCAGTAAACTGCGAAAAATCGAAATGAGTGCTGAGACACATAGAAGAAGCGAAACTTCAGATTGCTAATGTTAAACTTCAAGTTAAAATTTTGTTGCAATCTGCCACTTGTCCGTTGTCATTCGTTTTTCCACTTGTCCGTTGAAATTTTTTATATGGCCAGGTGATAAATTGCCGCTTTGCGTTTATGAATAAGGCCTAGCACGCATCAAATCTATAGCAATCAACAGAATTGTCAAGTGCGGGTTTAATTACAAAATTGCACCGATATATTCCCGGTGCGTTCAGGGCGTATTTTTCGATTTAAAAATTTTCATTACTATTTAAGAAGGGACTTGAAACTTAAGGTATTTAATAAATAAATATCTACATAAAGTTACTTTATGACTTGTATCTATAATATTGCGGAAAAATAGCAGTAGTGCCATCTATTCTTCACCACATCTATAGCTTCTCAGTATCTTTTGATCTTGATATTAGTTGAAATTGATATATTCAATGAAGAGCTATGCTTTAGTCACTTAAAAGACGTAATATCGCCCGCATACGTTATAGTCACGGCCAAACAATGATAGCAATTAAGTTAAATTGTCCGTATCATTTTCGGTTGATCCTATCATGTTGTAGTAGATGATCACATGTAGTAGATAGCGGGAAAAATAGAACTAACCATCAAGATACAAATGAAATTACTAGAATTGCGATTATTATATGTTGATGTGAAATATGTATGTGAATGACATGCTTTAGAGAGGGACTGACCGACTGACTGCTGGACATTGTTAATTTTTATATATATTTTTGGGGTTTTAATTTAATTTATAATAATTTCATTTAATCTGGTAATAAGGCTGTAAAATGTGTTGTAATTATGGATCTTTGTGACTCAAATAAATAAATTATTATTATTATTCTTAGCAGTTCTGTTATATCGTTTTGTTTCTCTTTTTTTTCACTTCCTTCCAATCATTTGAGATCGGAACAATATATCTTTCTTTATCATACATCACTATTCAGCCATACGTCCTCTGTCATATCACAAATTATCAAAATTATCATGAGGTTCACACAATCCATCCATCTCTTTTCTACGACCTTTGCTTTTATGTCTTCCGATCTTCCTGTCTAACTTCATCTCCCCTCCTTACAGATCTATACTACCTTAGCTTTCATTCTTAATTTTTATGTACTAGTTTCTCATTTGTAGATAAAATTAATACTTACTATACTTCCATTTCCATATTCTGAGTTTCGTCATTGACGTCCATCCTAATAACGTGACAGAAGAGCACTGGCTAGAACAATGCTGTTGAAAACCATTGTCTCCTTTTCAAGACGCCGGTTTTCAATGACATTGAAGATATGGATCACTGATCACTATTATCCGTGCAGGAACGGAGAAAGAATACAATTTCCTGCGGCTGGGCGGCCTGTCGTAAGCGGCGACAAAATAATCCATAGCCAGGTAGTGGGGCATTTGCCCGACTGGATGGCTACTACCCTTGGTCTATCTAGAGTATGTCACCATAACAATCTTGGGTTGTATTCCGGCATTTCCAGGTTCCAGTCTCCCTTAAGAGAGCAGTAGCACATTTGTAGCACCTTTAGTGTTGCAAATGTTCATAGGCGATGGTAACCGGTTTCCATCTAGTGGGTCGTCTGCCTGTCTGCTGAACTCCAGCAAAAAAATAAAAAACTGATAGATTCATCCAAATTGAAAGACAGAAATCAACCGTAAAATATAGGCTTAATGTTGACATTAGACGGATCAACCAAATTTAAATTTGTTTGAAAGCACAGTAATGAAAAGAGACGACGACATTAAATGACATAGAATGATTTAGGTTTATGTTTATATCAATCACTTCAGTGCATCTAAATTGAAAGAGAATAATGACCGTCTAAAATTGGCTTAATAATTTAAACAGATAATGCGGACATAATGCGATGTGCCAGTGCCGTAAAGCAAATCGTGTATCACGCAGCTGGTGAATAACCAATAACCATTACTAACAAAGAATATTAATTATTGTAGGAAAACCATATATGTTGTAAATTCTGAAACTCTTTGGAATATTGATTGGTGAGTCATATAAATACGAAATTAGATTTGACGAAAGTTTTTTTTCGACAAATAAAAAACAATGCAACTTCCGCAGCCAACTTCGCATATTAAAATCAAATATCGTGATTAATATAATTGGACGTCAGAGTATTTGTATGTCACTTTATTTTAGTGTGTTGTACAGAAAAACAAAACTAAAATTAGAAGTTCGAATATTAATCAAAGGTCGGTTTCCAGATGCTATGAAGTAATAACTAAGAATATTCTCAAGATGCAATACAATATAAACTATACGAAATAGCGGAGTCTCAAGACTGATTTAGTCCGAAAACGAAAATTATAGAGAGCATTACATTTTCAAAAATTAATTTCTCTTGTCAGGAATTGAAACAGCTGATTTTGAAATAAAATAAACACATACTGCGTTATTTGTTGTATCCAAATCACGGTGTAGCTTGTAAGCGATCAATTTCTGTGAAGGAATGTCAAACAGCATTCTAAGGGTTTATATCATCAACATCCTAAATTAAGTATCTTTACACCGAAAAAATTTGTATTTTTTAAATTTGAAATGTCTTACTTTATAAAAAAATTAAAAAGTTATTATTTTACGACTTTTCGACGAGGTATGCGTTTTGAGTTGAATCAATAGTGTCAGTGTCACAGTCAACGTGTAACAGATTTTATTTTTTATTCTGTTATACCACTTAAAAAAGTTCATGAAAGAAAGAAGTGTAAAAGTTATATTTAAAAACTTGGTCAATATTTTTTTAGTTTTATTTTATTTTACATAAATAGGATTTTTATACGGCACATACAATAATAATATTTTTTCATGGCTTTTACTTCAAAGTATTGGTGAAAAAATCGCCATGTATTAATTTGAACTTTTACTATTGAAAAAAAGGTTTTACAAAAAAGAGAAAAAGGAGAAGACATCCCCATAGTAAAAATAGAAAACGCCGAGGAGACAGTTTTTTTCAGAAACTCGGCTACAACCGTTTAGTACTTTACGTAATGTAAAATAATTTTATACAGCAACGACATTCATAAATTCAATCATTATTATTTTAGACATAAAGATATTATATAGAGCATTTTATAAAATATTGTAAAATAGATTGTAACTTATACGAGTATGTTTGTTTAACAGCACGTCCTAGCGCTCACGAATTTTACTAGCCAGCTTTTATTGTGGTTGAAAGTGGGTGAATTTATTACCGTCCACGATATCTACACTTTTCAAATTTTTCAAATATTTTATTGAAGGTGAAAATTTTAGTACAAATTAGAGATGGTCAAATTACTGTCACGGAGATTAGATAAGGAGGCATCTACAAATTACGTCACATTAATTTAATGACTTTTTAGCCTTCCTTGTTCCTAGCTGGTCACAATCGTGAGACTCCGCCCTCCCTAGTGTGACATCACATATTTCAAGATAATAATAATAATTTATTTGTAACAAAAACCAGATAAAGTACATAGAATTAAAAGTTGATTTAAATCTAACTAGTTCACGTGTCAATTCCCTAACCCCCAAACTAGGTTTGCACCTGTGTCTTGGGGGTTAGTTGTGGGTTCTCTTGGATTTATATTACAATATTATTACATTCGTTTGTGACCAGATTAGTGTACAATTAGGCTTCAATTTTATTGAGCAGCTTTTCGGTTTCATAATAATTTAATGTTTGTAAATACTCAGCAAGTTCCTTTTTAATTTTGAATGATGGTTAACATTGTTTTTTATTGCGAAGCTGGAAAACGAGCAGATAGATCAGCTCATGGAAAGTAGTTACCGTAGCCTACAGTCGTCTGCAACACCAAGGGTGAAACCAATGTGCTACGACTGTTGCCTGTCTTTAGAATGGGATAAAAAGGTGGGAAATAGGGATAAATAGGAAAATGAGAAACCAGGATCAGACAAGAGGCATGGGATAGAAAGGACGGGATATAGGATTCGAATTGGGGGATATCTTCTAAATAACATAATACATTAATGTAAGAAACTTAAGACACTATGCTTAGTAGTTGGAAGGAACTCCCCATAAAATAGTTTAATCCTGAGACTGCTGCACATAATGACATATTGACGTCATTTAAACGAGAAACAAACATATCATCACTGCGATATATCCGTTACCATGAATTCATGGACGCATTGTTAACGTATTAATAATATGACATGGTTCTATAATAAACTATGTTTTATGCGGAGGTTTTAACAAGTAAACACAATAATATAAGTGATGTTAGTGCGTTATTATACCTTTAACTTTTACGCGCTTCAGCTTCTGAGACTAAGGGAGCACTATGACTATCAATTACTATACACAATGATATAAAATCATGATTTTCTCTGTCATTACAATTTCTCATTTCTTCTTCTTGAATATGTAGAAAACCTTCATATACACGGGCTGTTTGAATGCCTCATTATTTTAATAATTAAACCTGGATCAAATAATTTGTCAGTTGCTATTGAACTGGTGCTTTGTAATAGTAGTTATTCCATTAATAATAAAATAAAATAACGTGTGCGTCTCGGGACGCCCGACAGAAATGATAATTAGCCTGCCTACCGCTGCCGTATGCGTGAGAGAAAGGAAAGCCAGACAGACTGGCGCTGTAACGCGTAACGTAACGAAGCGGTTAACACTCCATAAGAAGTTATCACTTCAAATATATAGTTCAAGTGTTAATGCCTTTTTATTATATGGACTCGCGTATACCAGACAAATAAATACGCTTGAAACATAAGTTTCTAACATCAACTTCAAAACTTAAACAGTGGTTTCTAAGAAATTGTATATACTCGAATATGTAAGTACATAACATATTTCAACTGAACAATACAAAAATACATACACACATAAAAAATATATACGTATAGAAAGAAAAAAGAAACTTATAAAATATGGGTTTCAGAACGCCGTCTGTTGACAACGGACACACAATTCTGGCTGCCTTTCCTTGCTGAATGGCAAGTATGGCAACAACATACTGTTTTAAAAATACTTATTTAGCTTCTTGGGAGCAAAATCATATTTTGACAGTTTAGATATATTTAATTATTTACTAAGGAATGCTGGGTTTTGAAATTACACAGCTGAGATAAACTTAACTCTGTGTGGCTATCTCTCCACACACGGTGGCCGAAGAATTTATACAAACGAGCTCAGAAGATACAATAAGCGGCACTATATTATGATAACACTGCTGCGATGTCGTGGTATTGAAGGTATGAATTGATTGAACAATAAACTATTTTACATACATAAACTTTCTTCATATAATTATAGCTACGCCTTAAAGGTTATAAGTTAGTTTTTCTTTTTACTAATTAATTATATTTAGGCAGTTTAGTAGTTCGTATTACAAACGGACAATATATACGTCACGTGAATAACAATGTTTGAAAAAACATTGGTTTAAATTAATGTGAAATTTTTCAATAACATAATATTGCAAGTAATGTTTTTCTGATATTATGGCTACAACGCCTTTAGCATTGATTTTGCCAATTTCAAAGTAGAAAAGACAGGTGCTTTATTCTATGCAAATCTGCAGAAAAGATTTTGGTCGGTGATTTGTACGAGTTTTTGCAAATCTGTGGACAACACAAACACAAAATTAAACTAACTACATTAAACATAGATGTTATTAAGCGTTAAAAACTTACACAGGACATACACAAAATCACTATGACCTAATGTTAATAAAAAGTTTACATTTATAGGGCGGGGGCAGTTATGAGGAAGGATGTCATATAGGGAATAGAAATTTGGGCAGTTAAAAAATACGTGATGAACTGATCCCTTATCCAAGCCGCACTCACAGCAAGTAATATTTCCTAGTCATGTTTTTAATGTTAGAGATTTTGCTTGTCTGACAGCAATAGGAAGCTCATTCTAAAGCTGAATAGCCTTGTAATCGAAATAATTATTGCAAATATGTTGAATTATGCATGTTTGAGATCATTACGTTTATAATTTTTAAATATGCTTTTGTTTCTTGTACATTGACTTTAAAAATATTTTCAGTAAAATTTAAGATACCTAAAATATACAATATATTAACATTTTGAATAAAATAGTCCATATAAGAAGCTGTTATTGTTTGTTTAAACTATTAATTACGTCCATTATAACCGCAAATTATAATAATCCATAGGGGAATCAATTGTTCGAATATTCAAATGCGTCACAATCACAAGTATATTAATTATAACCATGCCAGAAAAACATACAGATGTCTTGGAAGAATTTTGGAATTATAACCCTATTTCCTTAGTTTAAAGTGACTCACTTCTCTGACGGATATGCTTTTGTATATAACCTTTGACGTCATGAGTCTAACATCCTAAGGTTGGGCGTAAATAGGCTACCTACAACAGACACCGATGGCCAGCGACAAGCAGTCAACAAGCTTTTTTATACATTCCGTAAGGTCTCGCCGCACAGGTATGGCCGTGGTGGCCACGCGCCACCGACACTTGTTCGCTTGGTGGTGGATCGCCCGTTTGCGCGCAGCATAACTGCGATTCATAACATTATTTAGTATTAATCTTTGTTACAATTTAGTTCTTCGTTAATTCAATTAAGGAAGTACGATAAGCAAATTCAGTCACCCGGCCACGAAGTACTCTGAAGGCTGGCTAAGTACCTCTCTGAATGGCCCTACTGATCCGTTGTTCGAGAAGACACCAGTCCTCTGATCACCTACAGAATCGATTTGAGCCCTCTATCTAAGCGTCGTGGTAGCGTAATGGCTAGCATAATCGCCCCAAACCCGAAGTCGCGCGGGTTTAATTCTGGCCGGAACGACTGCACCACTTAGGCAGTTTTCTGACCTAATGTGCATATTGTGACTACAATTACCACGTGCTAACAACGGTAAAGGAAAACATCGTGATTAAACCTGCGCATCGAAATAAGATAACCGATGTATCAAACGTGGCAAGCCGCCTTGGACAATTATGGGTATACTGTCCATTCCCCTATAGTGGAAGGCCCGAGCATAGCAGTAGGACGGTTATGGTCTGGCTATTATTTTACCAAATAGCCGAATACGGACTCAGGAACCCCATTTCTAGAAATAAATTAACTCAAAGATATTTACGTAAATAAAGAAACAATTCATCATAATTAGTCACACGTTGTTATCATTTGAGGTCATGATCTTGAATGAAGAATTCTCATAAGCAGAAGCCATTCTAACTATATTAAAATTTATGATGGTAATTTGTCATTTTACTGTATTCGTAAGATTAATTATTGCAGAAGCTATATTAAGTAATCTTTAAATAGAAGACAATAATCGATAGTATCTATTCATAAGTACGACTAGGTTTCTGATAGCTGTTTGGACCGCATAAAATTATTATTTATCTAAAGTATAGAGTCTTGTGAGTTGAAGCTCTATGAAACGAAAAAGCAACACTAAAAAGAGGTAAACACATAAATCTTTAGGTCTAAGTCTGCGACAGAATGAGATAAGAGTTTTACATTGTGCACAGATTAGGGAGTCAATAAGACCGATGATTAGCGGGTGTAGGCTAAAGGAATTATATTTATATTAATAAAAATTACAGAAGAATTAGATATATTCTCCGTAGTTTCACATCTACTGCGTATGAACTGCACACACATTTTTTTCGTTAAAAGAATTTCAATAAAAGCTTATTTTAAAAAATGTTTATCATCTTCCTTTACCTTGTTTGTACATTCTGGAAATTTGTATTTTGTAAAAAACACTTTATTTATTTAAATCAAAATATGAGGTGGAAGGTAGTAGAACCAGACATAAAGAAAAACTATGTTCCCATCGATTAGATTATCATTGTTTAAGAAAAACGCATATTGTATGGCAATAACAATATTAATAAATTACCACCAATATTAGCGGGCTACCATTGAACCGGTTCAAACCCTGTATGACAACTTTTTACTTAATAGATTATACTATAGCGTAGACGAATATATTAATGACAATACAATAAAACAAGATAATAATATGACATTTTAAGTTTAATATTTTCACTAACTTAAATTTTGTTTTAAATATTTAACAATTCATTTTTTTTTGACATGTATATTTAATTAATTAATTTGTAAACATTAGTTTAGGGTTATGCGAGTTATCAATAATCAAATATTTATCAATAATCAATCAATATCAAATTATTTATTATTTTATTTGGTCTTTGCTTTACATGTTTCTCAGTGTAGTACGGTAGTTGTTGCGGTAAATATAAAAAAAACTTTCATCTTTTTTTTCTTTAAATAGTAGCTATCATGCCATTGTTACAATTATGTACAATTGATTTTATTACATTAAACTAGTCAAAATCTTATTATTTTTGATTGAACTTTTCTATAAAAATTAACTGTAGCTATAATCTGCTATAAGTTTTTATATAGGGAAACGGTATTTAGTTACCTCGACCTCTTTTTGATAACAAATGAGACGCAACTAAGTAATTTTTGAGATTAAACATATGTAGTATGTATTTTCTTATTGCGTATCTTCTTAAGTATTAAGCTATTGCTAAATAAATTTATCGTGTGATTTCTTAAATTATTCATCCGGATTGAATGTTTGTGGAGTAAATATTAATTCCAAAACGAAAGAAATATTTTATAAACCAAAACTCCTACGACCATCTCGTTTACATGTAAAACGTGATCTCCTAGCTTTGCAACTTTACAGAGAGCAACGATACGTAATCAAAAGTGTGAATCTCCTTAACTCAAGAAATAAAAAGTCAAGAATGAAGTTTTAAATCTTAACTATATTGTGAAATGTGTCTTTTGGGGGTACTACAAGAACTCACTGGTTTGGCGTCAGTCACACAATTTGGCTGAGATATTTGTCAAAAGATTATTCTAAAATTTGAATATTTATACAAACTTCATACATTAAAAAAAAGAGAAGAAAACGCTCCTGTATTTATTTTATTTTTAACCGACTTCGAAAAAAGGAGGAGGTTCTCAATTCGTCGGGATTTCTGTAGTTCCTTTGTTACACTCCACATCTTGTACACCAAGGCTCTCTGTTAAATTGTGAAAATAATGAAAACTTCTAAATTCCATTACTTTGCCTTTATAAGCAGTCATCAATTTCATCATAATGATTACTTGGCCTAACATAGTTAATGTAACTTTGTTGCTGTGTCATTTTTCTCAATTAAGTTTTACTTATTATAGTCGAGGTGTTAGTGGGATAAGTTCGTATACCTCCCGTTTTTGACCTTTTGTAAACGGAATTTTGCGTCAACTGCAATTTGAAAACAGAATTAAATTGTGACTTAGTGTTGTTAGGCGATTTTTCGTCGTTGCTATTATTCAAACATGCAAATGACGAGTAGTGTGTGGTTTATGGAGTTCCCCCACTGACGGACTTCCTCACTGTGACTATATATTTATTTTTTAATTGAAAGACAAGCGCATATTGTAAACGTATTCCCCAGCCTCAGCTAAATTGTAATTCTTTGAGTACCACCAAACAACGGAGATCTTGTGATAGTTCGAAATTCATATTTAACTGGACAAACAAACAGGTTTTGTTAAAAAAATTCAACCTATGGTTTGTTAATTTATAACGATTTATAAACAATTTTTAATTTCTCCGGTTATTGTCTTACTATGATTATTAAGGTAAGTAAGTACATAATCAAAGATTGTCTTATTTAGCGCATTACTTCTAACATAAAAAACAAAGTATAATAATTATAGAGATTTTAGTATAAATTATTTAAAACTTGAAGCAAAATATATACCGAAAACATCTAATGAAGTCTGCGATGATTCTGTTCAATAAGTATCTACAAAATAATCAAAAACTTTATTTTTGATATGTAAATACAGCATTTACATTTTAAATGACACTGCAGTGGCCCTGTGATTCCTGGACAAAACGTAAACCACACTAGAGGATAATGAACATTTTCATCCGTGATAGTACCTACCATAAAGACTATTTCAAATGCACCACGCGAAATTTTAGCGTTTTACACATCATGTAAAACGCTAATTTCTTAATTTGTGTATGAATCTTGTTGTTTTTATACATTTTTACAAAAAGTGTGCTCTGTGAATTCTATAATAAGCCTAGTTTGAATGCATGAGAAAAAGTCTTCACCTCATTTTGCCTATCGTGTTTTCAGTATTGCTTGTACTAAAAAAAATAGAAAAGATTTAGATATTATTTGTGAATGTGTATTGTTTTTTTTTATAATTTACCACCTCTGTCTGCACGAATTTATTGTTTTTCTCTATTAGTATTCTTATTAAATTTTAATTTCTTTATTTACGTGTTTATTATATTCTATTTATCCTATTTCCTTTATTCCTGTTATCATAGTTTACTAACTTTATCACGTTTTTAATCAATTTTTATACCATATTTTGCGAACATTTTTACATTAATGTCTTGCTGTTCCTTAATTCTTCCACTGTTTCTGCTGTACTTATTAAAACTATTCATTATATTATAGTCACTTAAGTTAATAAGTTTTTAATTTACGTATTATTAGGTACATTTGAGCGTATTGTATATATTATATAGTAGTACTATACGTGTAAATATAGAAAAAATAATTTTCGCAGCTGTTTTTCTTGCGACACATTTTACTATAAGCAAATTGAGTTCAATAATTCATAATGTAATTGGTCATTTTGGCCCTTTTTGGTCATTTTGGCCTATTTGGTCATTTTGGCCTTTTTGATCATTTTGGCCTATTTGGTCATTTTGGCCTATTTGGTCATTTTGGCCTTTTTGGTCGTTTTGGCCTCTTTGGTAATTTTGACCATTTTGATTATTTTGGCTTTTTTGGTCGTTTTTGCCTATTCCGTCATCCGGATTTTAGCAATGTCGGTCACTGTGGTCTTTTGGTCATTTAGACCATTTTGGCCTTTTTGGTCAAGTTTTGTAATTTATTTTGTTGACAGATAGACGAGGGTTGGTATATATAATTACCGATATAAAATGAAGTGAATCTTCCGTGGGCAAATACATAAAAATGTAATATAATATAACCTGTAGCACTTGCTCTATAAACAAGAGACACGCACTAGAGGTTAACCCGCGGCGCAGCCGCGGGGTAAACTCTAGTAATGTAAATATGGCAAACATCTGTTGCAAAGAATTTAGAATGAGAGAACTACAGACGAAAAACTTTAAATAATTAAAATTCTTCAACGAAATTAATATTTTATGAACGCAAAAATTGTTTAAGTGGGCTTTTAGTCACGGACTATGATTTGGAAGGAAATTTAGCACCTTCAAATTACAACCACGCGTAATTAAATTAATCTCCAAATGTATCTATGCAGGCTTTAAGATATTTCCATTCATTAAAATGTTCTGCTATTGGTGATTTCAGGGTGATCTAGATTACGAAATTGTTTCCATTAAAACATTCCTTAATTTAAAGACCAAGTTCAGCAATGGATGACGCTTTAAAAACACCCAAAGGCCGTGTTTTTGGCTTATAGCAGAAGGGAGGTGGGGTATTAGAGTGTTTTTTTCGGTCCCCATTCGAAATTTTGTTTTATATGCTGAAAAAACAAAAGAAAAGAAAAGCGTGAAAAGTATAAAATACACGTCAATCAAGACGTTTTTTAATTTCAAAACCTCAGCCGGATATTTATGCTATCACATCAGGCTTGATCGCGATTTACTCTGAATTAAACAATGTACAATAATGTCCACTGCGGCGAAAGTGTTACTTATACTAGAGAGTTGGTATACGTCACTGAAGTTCATTTTCACCTAAAATTAAAATTTTTTGCAGTCATCTCAGAAGCAATGGATTTTACAAGAAATGTAAAAAGCAAATTTGTTGATAATTTAATTTCCTAGAAAAACTCTCACAAACCTTGCGTGCTTGCTTAGATCAATATTTTTTGAGATATTGAATTTTAACTCATTATTGGTATAAAACTGTTATGGTTTGTCGCATGAAAATTTTAGGTTAAGTATTGAAGGTCAAATTTGAAAAATAATACACCATGCATGATAAATTTATTTTTAAGTAATTTCTTTAGTTCATCAAATTTTAACTAAATATATAAAATGATTTTTTAGCAATGCGTGACAGTTTTAGTTTTCATCAAAATGGGCCCTGAGACTCTTTCTTTATTCTTTGCTATCTTAAAAATTCGAATTTGGCCATGGACGCTAACTTCGAAAATTCACCTAAAACTCCCACCCTTTTATTTTTTGCTGTTAGAAAAAAATGTGGTCTAAATAGCAGACTTATTCCTATGATTACTATAGATAGACTGTCCCCACCTGTAAGTGTAGTAAACGGTCACAGCAGCTCAGACATCTAGAAACCAAGAGAGCCAGTGCGTTACCTACTTAATTAGAGATAATACTGATAATTTCATGTGAAGCCCCATTTTAACTGATGAAAGCCGCTGAACAAAGCTTATACTTTAATCCAAATTATATTAAGAACAAGTAATATTGAATGGATGAATGAATCTTTATTTACAGGGATATAGAGGAAGTGGATGCCCACAACATTTGGTAAATTTGATACATAAAATTTTACCCTTCAATTGTATTAATACTAAAACATTTAGATTTTAAGTCTTATTAAACAATTAAAGTCAAATAAATTTAATATAATAACCAAAATATAATCTAAAATACTTATTATGTCAAATTCCTACCTCAATTCGTGGTAGCGCGATAGCTAGCGCACGCGTCCCAAACTCAAAGGGCGCGGGTTCGATCCTGGCCGGAACGCATGCACCACTTAGGCAGTTTTATGATCTAATGTTGTATATTGTTACAATTACCGCGTGCTAACAACGGTGTAGAAACATCGTGATGTAACCTGCACATCGAGATAACCGATGTGTCAAACCTGCCAAGCGGCTTTGGACATGCGTGGCGGATGTACTGTCCTATCCCCCTATAATCGGAGGCCCGCAGAGCCCAGCAGTGGGACATTTATGGGCTGTTATTGTATATTATATGTCAAATTTTACTAGAAAAGATTATCAATTTTAGGTCACACAGTTTTATTAAATACATTTCAGCCGGTCGTATTAATGCTAAACAAAGAACTATAAGTATTGAGAACAATGGAGGTAATTGCTCCCAAAATGGGGACAGACTTTAAACGCTAAAGCTGGTACTCTTTAGCGAAACCATCTGGAGATGCCCTTAGCATTATCACATATTTAATAGCGCAATTTGCACCCACATTGATATAAATTAGCTGGTTAATGGTCCCAATGTGACTGTGTATGTAATCATTAAATATATTAAGTCTAATGACTACTTCACAGAACGTATTTTGTTTCTATTGCATTAGTGGCTATCTTTTAATGATTTTAAGAAACCATTTATTTGGGACCAATAACTTATCTTTTGGCATTTTTCCTTTTTTATTTAGTTTTAGTTTTTATATGGTTTATTTTTAAATTTAAGGTTGTTTATTTCAGCAGTTTCATATATATATATATATATATATATATATTATATTATATTTATATTATATATATATATATGAATAGAATTCAAAGTATGTCAACATATTTCATAAATTACTCACCACTTATGACTAATAAACTGAGAAATATAAATTAAACTATTTCTATCATTAAAACTAAATATATACAAATAAAAACTGTCGGAACAAAATAATAAAATATTAACTGGGCAATAAACCTTGAAATTCATTCGTAATGAATGTTCTGAATTCCTCGATACAGACCTTCTAAATTGTAGTCAGAAAATAATTTCCTATCTGTTTTTCAAAATTCTCTTCGTTTTGGTTAAGGAAGCTAAGCATTAGGAACGATCTAGTAATATCTATCACAACAACGTATCTATAAAAATTTATAATAAAAAAATACAAATAAGGCCATCCACAAATCAATCTTTATTTGCAAAAACATAGGTACCTAGATGAATAGGTACACATTACATAATATAAAGTTTCCAGTATGTTTTTTCATTTACATGACGTGCAAATACTTCCATTCACTAAATGTCTTAAAATCAATCCAACACGTCACAGGAATGTCATGATTTGTGAACCTTTCACTTGCTCTCCCGTCCTTGTCACATCTGGTCACATTCGTGAGACTCCTTCCTAACTAGGGTGATATCACATATTTTGCAATCGTACATCAAGAATTTATAATATTCAAATAGAAGTTCTGTAATTAACTTAAATATATTAGATTTTTAAACGTGACGTCACAAATTTCGGATCACTTCCACCCTTTGTCGTACACTGTCACACTTCGTCGACCCACTCACCGCCTCTTAACATGTAACGTGATGATGGCGGCTAACATAACTTTATTTTACCTATTACAAATAAATAAGTAATACTTTGTTATAGGATGATTACAAGGTTATAAAAATAGAATTTTAGTTAAATATTATAATCTTAAAATTAATTTAGTTAGTAGGTTAATAAAAATATTGAATTTTTCTAAATATTGTGTTTAAATGAGTAATCAAATTAACATTCTCTACTTAACATAACCCTAGGTTCTTCGAAATTTCCGTTAGACATTGACAAATGATTAAAAAGCATCACAAATAATACAAATAATAAGGAAAACAATGAAGGTAGGTAGGTAGTAAATACTCAAGTGCGTTATTGCCTTACAAGTATAAAGGTACTATGTAATATTAAGGCTTGTAGCAACGCCGACGTTCTTAAAAATGTTTCGGTACTGATTTTTCGTCCGGTAATGGGCATATCATAGACGGGGTCGTTTTTCAGATGCATTATTATTATATTGTGAATAAATATAGTAGTATTTAAAAATAATAAAACCAAATTATTTATATCTCTTTTATAAAGATGTATATATAGTTAGATATTTTTTAATCTGTTTTGATAATAACTGAAGGAGTAAAATAATTTCATGATAATAATTTGGAGATGATTTGGTGAATGTTTTTATTAACTTAAAATAACTGTAGGAAAATTACGAAAAAATCACGTCGCGTCTCATTACGTGAAGATTATAATACCAACGAAAGAAATGTTGTTTCGTTTGCACCCTAATTTGAATTTTTGCAGCAAAAGAGCCTTAACAATACATACATCGACAAAATTCACATGAGATCACACCTATCATTGACCTATCGCGTGCTAGAATCCTATTCAAATTAGCTTTCGATTTGTTACAACAACTAAAAGGTTGTTAGCAAGGATAGAAAGTTATAATTTTAATTGTTCTCATATTGCCTTTCAAAATTGTTTAAGACTTTATGATCTTGCTCAACCCCATCTATGATTTCAGTCTAAAAGTAATTATTTCATGTTTTATTGTAGGTAAACCGGTAAACAGGTCCACTTATGCTCGGTTCCTATATCTTACCGATCGCTGGTTTGCTTTACTATCGGTTAAAATTTTATATAAGCTCCATACAAGTAATGTCAAAGTTTAACCGATAGTACGGCCAGTGAATGAATAATAAGACATAAGAAATGGCCATGAGGTAGCAGATGCGTTGCCTACGTCAGGTCAATAATATTCTAGAGCGAATTTGTTGAAGGCTTCCAAGAGTTTGAAATCAGACTAACCATATAAAGACTAATTTATCCAACAAAATTAATTTACTGAGTTTTAATTATCCCAGTCCTTGCTTTTTATGTTATTGGTCCATCTGAGATAATGTAGTTATTAGTTAATGGCGTTATTGTTAATACTTTAAATAAGACACATTTAGCCAAAGTCAATTACTTAAACATTCACTCAGACGGAGCAGGTACCTTAAATATATTTGCAAGGTTAATTCACGAGTCATTTAAATTGACAACTTAGGGTATAATATTATAAATTGTCAGGGACAATTATATCCAGGACAGTTATTTTGTGCCTTCGGTTAGTTACAGAAATAAAACAGATGATGACCTATGACTAAGTAGACGTTTATATTCTGATTTTTAATTACCTGGAGTAATATGACAGCTGCGATCTACTATTTTTTATGTTGCAAGCTTAGAGCAATTCACCATTGTGAGATGAGTCCTATAAAATTTTTGTAGGATTAAACTCACAGTGGTGAGTTCTTGGTCCAGGTCACATAACTCACTTATGATTTAAAAAAGTCGATTACAACCATCATTTTAGTCCCGGTAATTAAAAATTACAGTTTGAGTAATTTTTAAAAAGTGCAGTAAAGATTAAAAGAAGAAGAAACTGGTATCAGGTTATATAGACTACCATACATATATCCTCACACAAAACACATTGTGTAATATAAAATAAACAGTTATAAGGCAAAATAAGCTTCCACACGGGACTACAAATGCTCTGTCAAATATCAGCCATTACTTAAATTAATATAAAAATAAAATAAAAAAATTAATTGCGGGTACTTACAAACAATTCTCACAGCTGTAATGTTTTATCCACTGTATTCTTCTGTATTAATCCCAGACCAATAACGTTTAACTTCCTTAACAATACATATCACAATGTAATAAAATAAAGTAACTAAAAACAGTTTAATAATATATTTTGGCGTATCAGTCATCACATAAAAACACTTCGAAAATCGAAATAAATAATTATTAATTCGCGCCAAGAAGCCGCTAAGTAACACGTGCGGCACTGTCCACAGATTATGTCAAACTGTCAGGACAGTAGCGCACAATGCGCGAGCGCACGATTGTCAATAAAGTTGTACCACCGTTTCTTTTATCGCTGCCATGCAATTTAAGACTATATTCATTTCTAATAAGGATAAATAGACTGCAAACAGAACGTGAAACAATACTAGTTGAGTAAACGGGACCGACCGAATGAATCATTATACAGTCCACAGCCGGCTTCGTCATTCATAATATTCTCACACAACCAGTTTTCAACACTATGACGTCATTATAAGATATGTTATTGCGTGTATTACTTAATCCAACGTGGAAAGCTGGATTTTGATCCATGAATTGATTTTAAACTCTACGCATTAAATGATAGGAAATAATATTCAATGTTTAGTTTTAATTACGGTTGAATCATTTTTGGTTATCCACGAGTCATATAAGCTATCAAGGTATTAACAAGCGACACTTCAATAAAGTATGAAGCATTCGTAATTGCTAATCTTTATTTTATATAATTTATTTTTAAATTAAAATATTTCTTTGTATGTTTTTCTCGGTGCACTCTTGAACCATTGATCAGATTTTGATGAAACTGTTAAAATGAGGTCGTGTAACTTGGCACTGGCACCTCAGAAGTCATGTTATATTTAATTTTTTGACACCATGTGTTTTGATATATTCTTCTGTCCTCTTATGTCACTATTTTTTCATTCGTGTATTACTAATACATTATAGTATATTATATCCTTGTTTGCTTATTTCAATAATGAAAACAGACTACTGCTAATCCATATTTATCTACAAAAAAAAGAAACACTGGAAGGGTGTACTGATGACGGCCGAAAGGGTTTCCAACCCAAAAATCTTCATGTATAAAATTCTTTTTTTCGTGTGTATGTCACTGAACGATTGAAGTAATGGGATGGGATTAAAGGATGGCTTAGATTCACAATTGGACCCGGTAGGTGGTGTTGCTGAATTGCTCCTAATCAGAGGCACCGACTTTGATGATTTTTGTGTCTTCATGCGGATTAGAGAATCGTTTAAATTTACAATTGGTCCCGGTAGGTGGCGCTGTAATCTGTTTCATGATTTTGATGACATTCTCTTAGTGCGTTCAAATGGGTCCCGGGATGGCTTAAATTCAAATTTGAACCAAGTGAGGCAGTAATCGGGTTCCAAGATTCAGGTGAAATATTTTTTTTGTATGTTCAAATAGGTCACGTGACAGGACAACGTCGGCCGGGTGCAGCTAATAAATCATAAAATTATAATAAATCTCGAGGGGGTATCAAGTTTATACAATTAATTTAAAAATGAGAGAAAATAAAGGAGGTTAATTCGGCCCAGCAGATTTAAATGCTATTTTAAAATTTTGATCTGTCCATCTGAGAGTATCTTATGATAACAACTGAACGTATGTTAACGAAACTCGACACAAAAGTAACTTATATCCAGAATCTATACTTAGGATACTTTTTATCCCATTAATAACTCATTGCAGAGGCATTGAAAAAGTAATCCATGATCAAGGAGAAAGCACTCTTAGCCAATTTTTCATTCGTTTTATCATACGGCACTACATAATTAACACTCCTAATTTTATTTGTACACCTGCCATAAAGGTTAACTTTGAGATTATTTTAAATTTTCCACACAAAGGTCATAAAGTCGTAAAACTTGGTATTTAAAATGATACTTCGTTACACGAATTTACCACCGGTCATTAAGGCAACACGGTGACTCCAGTAATGATAATTAAAATTAATTTGTTGTGTCATGTAGTTAATAATATATTTTTGGGAATGTAATGGACCTAACTTAACGAGAATATTTAAAGCCCTTATTTAGAACAATATTTATTTTATTTATTTATTTTACAATTTTTGGATGTCTTTTCTTAATTAATGCCTTTAATTTCCTATTCTTAATTTCATTATTCGGAATAGTGAGCTATTATAAATCATCAGTGCTACACACAGTATGTGCAAACATGTCTTATTACTAACTGCTATCACCATAATAAAAAGTTTGTAGCAAAAAAGCAGTCGACTTTAAAAGTATTTAAAAAACAACATATAATTATTGCAATATTTAACAACATCTTGAAATCAGTGCAAAGCAATACAGAAACTAGTATATTCTGCAAAATTGTTATAGTCATTACACACAATTCTATGAAATTATCCTAAAGCTGTAATTAATCCAACGCAAAAATAGGTTTAGATTTTTTTTTATCATGGATGAAAACCCGCAAAAACTACACATTTTCTGTCTGATTTGAATATTTTTTTCTGTCATATCTTCAGAACCCAAAGTCCATAAAGCAATAAAATGTATATGTGACCATTTTGAATCTTTAATTAATCTAATGCACGAAGAATCATACAAATGGGTGCTAAAACAAAAGAGGTTATTTACACGACGAATTGAGAACTTTCTATATTTTCTCTTAGTCTGCCTAAAAAAATTTCTTCAACTATGCATGCTATTACTTTGTAAATTTAGGATTTTTATGTGAGGATCTCATCAATTTTCTAAGGTAGTGCTAGTCATTATACAAGCACTACCACCGTCTTCGTTGAAATTGTATACAACAAGTTATTAAACTTATCGTATAGCATTTCAACGAAGACTGCGGTTATGACCCGCATCTTCCTCATGAATTTCGAAACCTTTTACCTCGGTTCAACCATTCCTTCCATTTACATTTCGTGCTATTTGCATATTCAAGTATAAGATGACTAACTAATATTATATCACACCAGCAGTGAACCCAGGCTTGGTTTAATTAATCCACTAATAGGTACCAAGTGTATTTTCTGTGAAACCATTCTTACTTCAAACGATTAAGTAGCAAGGGTTGGACGATAAATGTGAGCGTAACATAAAAAAAGGTGTGTGTGCGGTTCACATGCAGTAGAAATGAAAATTCAGAGAATATAATACTGACAGATAATTCTTGAATGAATGATGAAGGAATGAATGAATGAACACTCTTTGTTGTTCATCATAACTTAAACCTAGACATTTAATTTAAATACATTTCCATTAGAACAATGGGTGGCCTTATCGCTTATAGCGATCTCTTCCAGGAAGCCCGGTGCCTAGGAGACTTTAAAAAAAAGGTGGTTTAACTCAATTAAAACTAATTCAATCGTAATAAAAATAACAAACACAATAATAAAATAATCATTATTCTCTAACTTTCATTAATATAAATACAATTCCTTTAGCCTACAGCCGTCAATATATTTTAATTCAAAATAAACATCTTAAGTATCAGTACAAATTTTTTACTTTGTCTAAAAAATATTATTATCAGTTTTATTTCGAACCGAATTGGACCACATAATGCATAATGTAAAACTCGTATGTAATTCTCTCGCAGGCTATTAGTCCTATACATTTGTGTTTGTTTCTTTTTAGTGTCGCTTTCGTTTCGAGTTTCATCAAATCAAACCATAACGATTCCAAAGGAGTTTCATTTAAAAATACTAATACTCTTTCATACAATTTTGAGGTCAGATAGTAAAACCACGTGATGTCAATCATTATACATTATTTCTTTTTTTAACCATTTTATAATAAAAAAATAACTTTTAGTTCATTTAATAAGGTAAGGTGTGGTACATACGCTTTACCTTGTTAAATGAACTAAAAGATTTTATTTCTAGGACAATATTTCTTTAAAAAACAGAATACTGTTAAAAAGTCCTAAATTACCTATATTATTTAGTCATGTCTCTGAGCCTCGACGCGCTCACATCCAGCCAAAATATGATGGACATCTTACATTCCGCATGCAGTACAATTAAGGTAATCAATTTAATACTCACACAGCCTTCTCTCCGCCACTTCCCTGCATGCTGCCACGGAAGTGGGCATAATGTAAACCAGGAGCTATACTTAACGGAAAAGCAAAACTATTCAAAAAATATTGTTGTCTTACCGATTCATTTGTAAGCATTTCTTTGCAATGACATGGCGTTAAAAATGTCATGATGCTATTTGACGTTACGCAGGAAGGAAACGCCATGTGTCTCCCTTTCTAATTTTAAATTTATAAACATGTGGTAGTAATCGTATAGCTAGTTCAAAGAAAGTTATTTAAAATTGAGTTCATATCGGTTTTGCTTATGCTAAATCTACAAATATTGAAAAAAATTACCTTTAATAATTAGTTATTAATCTCAACTAATAATTACGTCTAAATATTTGCCCTATTGATTCAGTCTACGCCGTAATGAACTGTTTTTTAACCAATATCGATTGTGGACAATTGTTGTGGAGAAAAGAAAGAGAAATGTCAGTACCCTCAACAATGTTGAATACAAGGATGAGGATTTTTAATTATATATTGTTACAACCTAGGCGCCGACAAAGACACATTCCACGTACAAATTTGTAGAAGTACATTATTACCCGTCGGCATTTGAAATAATAACTTTGATACTATTGTAATTCTTTTATGATAGTCTTCTTTTGTTTGCTTATTTATTGGTATACGTTACTATAGAACAGCCTATTGTTGTATTGTAATCATTAGCCAGGTGTTACAGATTTTAAAGTATAAGCTAATTCTAGGAAATTCGGTTTACATTGCCGGGCCGACACATTGCATTTGTATAGTATAAAACAATGGCCTGATTGACTTTGCGCGTTTTATTGAATAACAATCTTCTGCATTACGTTTGAACTAGTTGTGTTCGGTTATATTTGTGCATGTGTTATACATGTTTGTATAGTTCTAATAAACTCTATAATAATTCCCACGGCATTTTAATTTGAGTCCCGCAACTCGTAATAATATTATCTATAGACATAAATTAAATTGAAATGTAGTTATGGATTTTACTAACATACACAAACATTATATTAAAATTGCTATAACATGAACATTTCTAATAATAAATGACCACTTTTAGAATTTTTGTCCATCTGAACAGCTTAATAGATTTCAATAAAAAATTTAGTAATTAATATGGCATTTACTTACATGATGCTTTTTTGTGTTTACAGAGGGTCAGAAAATATTAATATAAAATGATGTAGGTATAGTTTAAAAGTACATATTTTCAATTGTATTTGATCTATTAGAAATTTAAATTACATACTATTGAATACAATGTAAGAAAACTTAACTTATTTGTATTGTATTCTACCCATAGTCCCTCAAGACTATAAGTAGAATACTGAGCCCAGATCACCGTCTTCTATGGGTAAGGTGCCCAGAAGGCTGGCTACGTTTCCTCGCTGGATCGCCATACTGATCCGTTGGCCGAGGTAGGCACCAGCCCTCTGATCACCTGAAGAGTCGATGAGTCGTTTTGATAAATTTTGATAGAGGCTCATGGCCTCAGGACCCCACGCTCCAAGCGTGGGGTATAAATATAATATAAAATCCAAAACATGCGCGTACGAAATAACAGGTAGAGCTAGTTTATAATCAAAAATATTTTCCTAAAATGCATCTAGTATATCTACAAGAAAATGAAAGTAAAAAAGAACACAAAAACAGAATCCCTTCTGCAATCTCAACAGAGCACCCTAATTTAAAATTATTTCCGGGACACGGAACTTCACGAATTGACATCGCCGAACCTTTAATTAAACCACCTTAAATTGAAATGTGTGAAAGAACCCCGCGGCGGTTGAAACTGATTGAAAATTGCGAATTTTAAGCCTATAGCGATTTGTTTTGGTTGTCTGTGTTTTGTTAGTGGTTGCTACTTTAAAAACTGTATTTTATGCGTCTACCTATTTATTGTCCATTTGATCGTATGTTACTTGCCTGAAGCAGGTTACATACGTCAGTATTTTATCATGTATGCTATCAAAATATTGCCGGATACTAAGTATTTTGTGATACTTTTCTTAAAAGAGCAGATATATAATGGTAATGTTGTGGAAGCTAACTTGGATCTCATCGTCAATTGATAGATTGCAGGAGAGATACACGTTTAGGCAAAAGGAAACGTGGCATACATCAACGTAGCGGGTTTAAGGATGTTTCAATGCATACGGTATTCTTGTCAACGACAATTCAATTTCAATGGCGATGGTAAACGTTTCTCACCAGTTGGCCGTCTGCCTGTGTGCTGAACTCATCCAATAAAAAAGTAAAAAAACAAAAATCAACATTTGAGTACAGAAGAGAAGTTAAGAGCCCACCGAAAGAAAACTTACCTTCATTTAAGGAAATTGCAATGGATAAAGACGGATTGAATTTCATTTGAAATCCATGACATAAACAAGACACATTTACAAAAGTACACGATTATTGTAATAATTAGCAATTAGACGACCAGACCACTGCATAAGCAGCCCATATTCTCTAAGAGAATTCGAACTCATATTATTGTATAAAAAAGATAATTGCGCTCTTTGCACAACTATTTATTTTGATTTTGCTTTTGACCCTATAAGAATTCTAGGGAATAATTGTTCTCCAATTCTGTCCGATAGTTCAGATATGATAGTTTCTGTTTAGAATACGTTCCTGAAATCGTGAGAATATAAGGAAAATAGTTTTGCCGTTCTTAAAACTTGTATCACATAAATCAGTCCAATCTTACCGTGTTTGGAACACGCTGTCGAACTTCTTTGCACGTAGTATCACTGTCATATCGTACCTACGAAAACTTTGAGCAAATAATAATAAATCTGTCTACAGTGGCAGGTTTGAGGTGAAACTAATTTATTATACAAAAGTTGTATGAATCTTTAATATAAATATTGATGTGTTGTTGTGTATTACTTGGTAATCTATAGTCACTATTACTTGTAGAAAACTTATTTCTGTTGACATAGCAATATTATCAGTATAATAATATCCAATATGCGTTATCAACGAATAGTGTTTGTCGTAAGTAGTTACGATACATTCGTTACGGTTCCTCGGCTCACGCGCTGTGGTCCGAAAATAACGATCTATAGTTTGATGTTTAGAAATTTAAAATGTAAAAATTAACTTATGAAGTTTTAAATTACGTCATCATTATCTTGCATTAAATACTAGTTACATGAGAAATATTTGATTCAAGTGCAGGGTTTGCATTCCTAAAGGTCTTATAGTTTATGTCCACTGTGCACGTTTTTTGAGATCCCCTCATCATAAGACTAATGGTGTGTACTTTGTGGCATATGATGTTAAACCTATATATCTTGGACCTTCATGTTTCATTGGTTCCTCCTATTCTAGTGCTTTCAATCTTTATGAATAAGCCACCCCTTTACAGGCTGAAATATTTTGGCGACCCCCTTGGATAATAGACACACTAAAAGTTAGTACCTAAGTATGAGGTATACAAATTAATTTCCCCTTTTGCCGGCGACCCCCCTAGGGGTCGCGACTCACGGATTGAAAATCACTGTCCTATGCTATTAATATCTGTGTTTAATGGCTTCCGCAAAACGTAACCTTGGGAACGTGGCCGTCTCTTGTAGTCTGTTTACTACTGTGTCCGCTTCTTTAGGCCAGGATTTGAATTTTATATCCATCTTGTTTGAAGCCTATAAGATATCGAAATTAAACATACAGAACATTTAAGATAAAATTGCTTTGTAATACTTAAAATTTTCATTTCAACCCGTTCCACCGTTTCAGACCCAATTCGAGACAAACTGACAGACTGAGAGATAAGTATCGTAAAAATATAAATAATTGGACTCCTTAGAAACATTTTTTTTCCAATCAAAAGACAAATAAATTTTATGAGCTATTGCGTATACCTCCGATATTTGCCTCCAATCCTCCAATATAGGCTTTACATTATTTTTAAACACAACAAATTATGCCGTTTTAAATGAAAAGAAATGTGAGAAATTATGAGTTTAATGTTAGTGTTTTAATGGTCATTAATTGTATAAACTACCACAATATTTATTAGTTTACTTGCAGACTAATATATTATTTTTAATAGCAAACAATTCTTACGAAAATATAAAGCTCGCGACCAATTAACGGACAAAGTTGTTATAGTATGTTGTTGGGAATAAAAAAAACTTAGTCTAATAAATACTAAGCTACTAGCAAGACAGACATCATCGTGGGTGTAATATAAAATTAATAGATATAAGCGTCATGTAGTAAGATAGTTTTCTATTTTAATAAAGATATTTATTAACATTTATCTAAGGCCGCTTGCCGGGTTTCAAATAACGATGATCCCGGTGTGCAGGTTTCTTCATGATATTTCTTTTACTGTCACTACATAAGAAAATTTATATTCGATGCAGTTTGCGTTGATCGACAGCTAAATCTTAGACTTAAAGTCAAAGCTACTTTTTATCCTGGGAACCCCGCGGGGATTTTTCCGGGAATGATTTAAAATGGCAAAAAAACACAACGTGATTTTTTAATGATCGATAGCAAATTAAATGTAATAAAATGCGTGATATTTTTAAGCCCGGGAATCCCGCAGGAATTATCCCGGGAACGGTTTGTAGTAGTGTAGTTGTTCGAGTGCGTAAAAATTAGCTTATTCCTACACAGTTTTAAAATTCAAGCGTGGATGTCCACATTCGACATATCCTACTTTTATTATATTATATAATAAATACTACTTACTATCGGAAGTTGTGGCCAACGCTACCGGTGATTAGGGCACTTAAAACAGGAATCTTCTTACGATTTGCGCTGTGCCCATGAGCGTCACGTTGTGTTCCGGTGGTACTTCATCTATGAGCCAGCTAGTTTATTAAAAAGCTTATTTAATCCTATTAGTCCTGCACTGTTTCGTATTAATGTATATGTAGTAGCTCTACTTACTCCAAAAAAAGTTTTTTCTTAATATTTTAATTATTCAAGTAATAAGCAAGCCTAATTATAATGGAACACGAAAGCTTTCCGCTATAACGTTATAAGTTGGGAAAAAAAGGCTCGTTGGTTTGGCGGAAATGTGAACAAAATATTCCAGTTTTCCTTCGCGCGTCCGGAAAGGGTGAAGCGATTTATACCTTTATTCGAATTTATCGCAACATCCTATCGCTGGTCGAGATCTACATATTAGATACATTCATCATTTATTTCAATTCAACATTCATCGTTTTATTGTCAAGAATTAATATTTCGAACATGTTAACAATAAAACTACTTACGGCCTTACTTATAATAATCCCTTTACGAAATGATTAGGCATTTCTTAAGTAAGAGAATCATAATTATAATCAGACCCTAATCAATGAATATGTTTTGTTTTTCACTTATAAACGTGTATTACTTGTTGCTTACCTAAAAGAGCACAGACAAACGAAATTTGAATGATTAAAGTCGGTTGTACCCAAATGTTCGGCTAAAGAGGAGTTTGTGGGTTATATTTTCACTAATCATTGCTAAGCAGTTTCTTAAAGTTAAGAAACGATTATAAGTAAGGCCCTTATAGTTGATGACGGTAGGCATGGTTTATTTCTTTTCTGGAGTTTTTAGACATAGTTAGCATTAATAGTATGGTAGTGCTGTGTTATGTTGGCGATTTGATAGGCATTGTTACGAATTTGGGGGATTTGAATTTAAAACGCCGTTGGAATTAGGAGAAGCTTCAATAAAGTACACACGTGTAATACACAGTTCTTACTAACACAAGCAAATACAACAAGTCCAAAAGATGGCACAAGATTGTCATAAAATGAATTGCACAAAGCCTGTTGATGTAAGATTCCCGTACCGAATGTACACTTAATAATCCCTTGATCAATGTTAAAGCTCTACTAACTCTATTTCAACGGGCTGACCTTATATAATCACAAACTAGACATAGAGCTCTATTAAACATGCATTTATTAGAATTTGGAAAGTTGTAAGCTTAATCCGAACAACATGGCTTCTAAGATCTTCTAGCGAAAATTGAAAACAAAAGGTTTATGTCTTATTCGAAGGCCGGCTCTAACACAAAGCTAAGATACTTACTTACTTAATACTTAAAAATCAAAGCAAAAAAGTGACAGTGAATATTAAGAAAACGTTAAAATATCTAGTTGGCTTTCGGCTTCTCGGAACACTTCAATTGTAATAGTACAATTTCTTAGTACTATGAGTTTTAATACGAGTATTTATATATGTATGTTTAAAACGCTGTCACCCACTTTTCCAATTGTTTATGCATAAAATTATAAATTTGCTAAGCAAATATCTGGCTCCTGCTTTTGATATGAACTGACATAATGTTTTTAAGTCATTAAACAAATTGTAAAATTTCGATAAAATATAAAACTGAAATAATTGTATAAAAGCTTTATAGTTAAACTGCATTTAAGTACACTATAAATTTTATGCTTTGCGCTCGTATGTCCCTGACTTTATCGGTCTTCTTTACTAGTAGTATGCTTTAACTTTAGTACTCATAATAATATAAAATTAGTATATTATTTATAAAAAAATAGTAACAAACTACTAAACCCGGTCGTGCTTTGCTTTGGCTCAGTTTAATCTTAATTATTAGGATGGTAAATAAATTGGGTAAGTGCTTGACAGCTCTGTGAAGTTGGCACCTCGAGTTGCGAATTTTTAAACCAACAATATCTCATTCGTTTGCCCATCGTTAGTCCACGTTTGCCCAGGAAAAATTTTCGTTTGCCCACCCTTGGTTCAAAAGTTATTGAACAAAAACTTTTTTTGGAAAAAGAAATTTTGGTTCTTCCCATATTTTCGCGAGGTTTAATGTTTATTACACTTAAATGGACTTTATCGTTAGCTGATCCAATGAACTCGATTGTCCAGGCAAAAGTTTCGTTTGCCCACCCTTGGTTCAAAAGATATTGAACAAAAACTTTTTTTGAAAAAGAAATTCCGGTTCTTCCCATATTTTCACAAGGTTTAATGTATATTACACTTGAATGGACTTTATCGTTAGCTAATCCAATGAACTCGATTGTCCAGGCAAAAGTTTCGTTTGCCCACCCTTGGGTCAAAAGTTATTGAACAAAAACTTTTTTTGGAAAAAGTAATTTTGGTTCTTCCCATATTTTCGCGAGGTTTAATGTATATTACACTTGAATGGACTTTATCGTTAGCTAATCCAATGAACTCGATTGTCCAGGCAAAAGTTTCGTTTGCCCACCCTTGGTTCAAAAGTTATTGAACAAAAACTTTTTTTGGAAAAAGAAATTCCGGTTCTTCCCATATTTTCGCGAGGTTTAATGTATATTACACTTGAATGGACTTTATCGTTAGCTAATCCAATGAACTCGATTGTCCAGGCAAAAGTTTCGTTTGCCCACCCTCAGATCAAAAGTTATTAATAAACAAACCTTTTTAAAAAAAAAACTAATTTTTGTTCTTTCCATATTTTCGCGAGGTTTAATGTTCATGACACATGAATGGACTTTATCGTTAGCTAATCTAATGAACTCGATTGTCCAGGCAAAAGTTTCGTTTGCCCACCCTCGGATCAAAAGTTATTATTAAACAAACCTTTTAAAAAAAAAAGTAATTTTTGTTCTTTCCATATTTTCGCGAGGTTTAATGTTCATGACACATGAATGGACTTTATCGTTAGCTAATCCAATGAACTCGATTGTCCAGGCAAAAGTTTCGTTTGCCCACCCTCAGATCAAAAGTTATTATTAAACAAACCTTTTTTTTTTAAAAAGTAATTTTTGTTTTTTCCATATTTTCGCGAGGTTTAATGCTTATGACACATGAATGGACTTTATCGTTAGCTGATCCAATGAACTCAATTGTCCAGGCAAAAGTTTTGTTTGTCCAACCCCAGATCAAAAGATATTGAACAAAAACTTTGTTCTGGAAAAAGTAATTTTGGTTCTTTCCATATTTTCGCGAGGTTTAATGTTCATGACACATGAATGGACTTTATCGTTAGCTGATCCAATGAACTCGATTGTCCAAGCAAAAGTTTCGTTTGCCCACCCTTGGTTCAAAAGTTATTGAACAAAAACTTTTTTTGGAAAAAGAAATTCCGGTTCTTCCCATATACTTAAACCTCGCGAAAATATGGAAAGAACCAAAATTACTTTTTCCAGAACAAAGTTTTTGTTCAATATCTTTTGATCTGGGGTTGGACAAACAAAACTTTTGCCTGGACAATCGAGTTCATTGGATTAGCTAACGATAAAGTCCATTCATGTGTCATGAACATTAAACCTCGTGAAAATATGGAAAGAACAAAAATTACTTTTTTTTAAAAAAAGGTTTGTTTAATAATAACTTTTGATCTGTGGGTGGGCAAACGAAACTTTTGCCTGGACAATCGAGTTCATTGGATTAGCTAACGATAAAGTCCATTCAAGTGTAATATACATTCAACCTCGCGAAAATATGGGAAGAACCGGAATTTCTTTTTCCAAAAAAAGTTTTTGTTCAATAACTTTTGAACCAAGGGTGGGCAAACGAAACTTTTGCCTGGACAATCGAGTTCATTGGATTAGCTAACGATAAAGTCCATTCAAGTGTAATATACATTCAACCTCGCGAAAATATGGGAAGAACCAAAATTTCTTTTTCCCAAAAAAGTTTTTGTGCAATAACTTTTGAACCAAGGGTGGGCAAACGAAACTTTTGCCTGGACAATCGAGTTCATTGGATCAGCTAACGATAAAGTCCATTCATGTGTCATGAACATTAAACCTCGCGAAAATATGGAAAGAACAAAAATTACTTTTTTTTTTAAAAAGGTTTGTTTAATAATAACTTTTGATCTGAGGGTGGGCAAACAAAACTTTTGCCTGGACAATCGAGTTCATTGGATCAACTAACGATAAAGTCCATTCAAGTGTAATAAACATTAAACCTTGCGAAATTAAGGAAAGAACCAAAATTACTTTTTCCAGAACAAAGTTTTTGTTCAATATCTTTTGAACCAAGGGTAGGCTAACGAAACTTTTGCCTGGACAGTCATTTCATTGGATCAGCTAACGATAAAGTCCATTTAAGTGTAATAAACATTAAACCTTGCGAAATTAAGGAAAGAACCAAAATTACTTTTTCCAGAACAAAGTTTTTGTTCAATATCTTTTGAACCAAGGGTGGGCAAACGAAACTTTTGCCTGGACAATCGAGTTCATTGGATTAGCTAACGATAAAGTCCATTCATGTGTCATGAACATTAAACCTCGCGAAAATATGGAAAGAACAAAAATTACTTTTTTTTAAAAAAGGTTTGTTTAATAATAACTTTTGATCTGAGGGTGGGCAAACGAAACTTTTGCCTGGACAATCGAGTTCATTGGATTAGCTAACGATAAAGTCCATTCATGTGTCATGAACATTAAACCTCGCGAAAATATGGAAAGAACAAAAATTACTTTTAAAAAAAAAAAGGTTTGTTTAATAATAACTTTTGATCTGAGGGTGGGCAAACGAAACTTTTGCCTGGACAATCGAGTTCATTGGATCAGCTAACGATAAAGTCCATTCAAGTGTAATAAACATCAAACCTCGCGAAAATATGGGAAGAACCAAAATTTCTTTTTCCAAAAAAAGTTTTTGTTCAATAACTTTTGAACCAAGGGTGGGCAAACGAAACTTTTGCCTGGACAATCGAGTTCATTGGATTAGCTAATGACAAAGTCCATTCAAGTGTAATATACATTAAACCTCGCGAAAATATGGGAAGAACCAAAATTACTTTTTCCAAAAAAAGTTTTTGTTCAATAACTTTTGACCCAAGGGTGGGCAAACAAAACTTTTGCCTGGACAATCGAGTTCATTGGATCAGCTAACGATAAAGTCCATTCAAGTGTAATATACATTAAACCTCGCGAAAATATGGGAAGAACCAAAATTACTTTTTTTTAAAAAAAGGTTTGTTTAATAATAACTTTTGATCTGAGGGTGGGCAAACGAAACTTTTGCCTGGACAATCGAGTTCATTGGATCAGCTAACGATAAAGTCCATTCATGTGTCATGAACATTAAACCTCGCGAAAATATGGAAAGAAAAAAAATTACTTTTTTTTTAAAAAAGGTTTGTTTAATAATAACTTTTGATCTGAGGGTGGGCAAACTAAACTTTTGCCTGGACAATCGAGTTCATTGGATAAGCTAACGATAAAGTCCATTCAAGTGTAATAAACATCAAACCTCGCGAAAATATGGGAAGAACCAAAATTACTTTTTCCAAAAAAAGTTTTTGTTCAATAACTTTTGACCCAAGGGTGGGCAAACAAAACTTTTGCCTGGACAATCGAGTTCATTGGATAAGCTAACGATAAAGTCCATTCAAGTGTAATAAACATCAAACCTCGCGAAAATATGGGAAGAACCAAAATTTCTTTTTCCCAAAAAAGTTTTTGTGCAATAACTTTTGAACCAAGGGTGGGCAAACGAAACTTTTGCCTGGACAATCGAGTTCATTGGATCAGCTAACGATAAAGTCCATTCATGTGTCATGAACATTAAACCTCGCGAAAATATGGAAAGAAAAAAAATTACTTTTTTTTTAAAAAAGGTTTGTTTAATAATAACTTTTGATCTGAGGGTGGGCAAACGAAACTTTTGCCTGGACAATCGAGTTCATTGGATTAGCTAACGATAAAGTCCATTCATGTGTCATGAACATTAAACCTCGCGAAAATATGGAAAGAACAAAAATTACTTTTTTTTAAAAAAAGGTTTGTTTAATAATAACTTTTGATCTGAGGGTGGGCAAACGAAACTTTTTCCTGGGCAAACGTGGACTAACGATGGGCAAACGAATGAGATATTGTTGGTTTAAAAATTCGCAACTCGAGGTGCCAACTTCACAGAGCTGTGCTTGACAGTACTCATACAATGAAATCCGCTTTCTTTCTTGTGAAATTTTTTCCGTGTAGACCTACTAGTTTCTAAGAAAAAAGACTGACATATGTAGCAGATATATATAATATAGTTATTTATGTCCTAGATATTCGTTTACTGTATAATGTGCTTTTTGTATTAAAAATGTCTTAACATTACGATTAAATATATTAAGAGTTGTTATGTTCAAAAGCTCACCTCGTAGACGGTTGTACCAGTTTTGATGCCATACAAAATATGGTACTTTTATTTAAATAAGCCGTCTTGTTTAGCGGACAACATATTCTATTCTTTTGTCTTAAGCTTACAGTGACAGTGAACTGGTTGAGATTTTCTTTGACAAACTGCAATACTTCATATATATAAAGGTAAGGAACTGCAAGAATGCCCAATTTTATAAAGTATGGCTTACAATTATCAGTTTGCTTAATTCCACATTACGCATTTCTTTTGTGGCTTAAATACAATTTCTTTATTGGTAGAATTCCCCCAGTAAATTATCTTATTGTACTTGTAAATGCTTTTAAAATTCCACCCGCGATTTATCCAACAAATTTGAACGCAGATTTACAAAAAAAGTCCCCTCTACAAATTTAAAATTACATTACAGTCAGTTTGATTTTATTATATTTGAGTTATGAATATTTTAAAAGCTCGATCGTTTTGCATATTAAATGCATTATTTCACTACGTTTCATACAAATCAATTGGATTTAAATCCTTTGAGAAGTTATCTAGACGTTCAATAACATCTATATAATATTTCAAGAATCCGTACGTTAGTTTAGCTTACGGTTGTGACCTTTAAGTGGCTTTTAATAAATTTCAAAAAGAAAAGAAAATCTGATTTGATATCGTTGCGAAAAGACACCTGTAGATGGGAGATATAACAACATCTTTATGTTTGGAATTCTAACTTTGGGCTGTGTTTCATATTTCATTTAGACTTCTGTTAGCTCAATAAAAAAACTTTAGGTCCGTTCGACTTTGTACGCCACAATAATTTTTTCAAAAGCTTTATTAAAAATATATCTATATGTATATATGTCGCTTCCAAATGTTGTGGGTGAAATTGCAAAAAATAAAGATAAAAATTGGAAATGTGAGGTTCTTTAGTATTGATCTCAATTTTAAATAACATTCCCGTTTTCTGGGATAAAGAGTATCCTATCTTTATCTTCTTTATATAAAGTATATGCATGTACTAGGTATTTTACATATATACCAAATTATAGGACTCAAACCAAAAGAAAATGTGTGTGTGTGTGTGTGTGTGTACAGTTCACACGCAGTTACAGTAATACCAAGTGTGAAAAGGGGTGGTAAGATCCTAAATTTCTTGACGTCACGTTTTATAGTATATTGGTATATTTAAGCTTTAAAACACAAAATTTGAAGTATTAACGAAAATCTTCAAAACATTTCCAACTATATCTGTATGAGCAGTGTTAAAATTATTAAGTATAATGTATTCTATCTCAGGAGCCTTAGAACAGACGAGCGTGCATGACAAGAACTATGAATTTCAAAGAAGCAAGTGAGGTGTGTAAGAATAAACCTGTATGGCGCTCTGTTGTTCGTGCCTACCCCGCAAGGGACCTGGCGTGAAGTTATGTATGTATGTATGTATTCTATCTCAGTCTCGCAGGCTTAGTCTTATAGATTTATGTATTTACGTGTGTCGCCTTTTCGTTTCATCTAGTTCTAAATCACAACGATTCTAAAGAAGTTTCACTTTAACGAATGTACATATTCATACATTAATAAATTTATCCTTGTAAAATTTCCTATAAATTATAAATAATAAAATTAAATCTATGTTAAGGTAAATATTAATAAATCTCGATAAGCTAATTACAGACCAAATACCATATCACTGTTAGAAGGAAGCGTGCCAAAAAAGCTATGCTGGATAGCAATACTATTTCAAATAATTTAATTAATAATTAAAGTAATGTCAAAATTCAACCGGTGGTAAGGCACATGAATGAATCAGTAAGGTATAGGACCCGGCCATAAGTAGGCGATACCCATGAATGCGGCATCTACGACATCATATGTAGCTCAATTTACCGAAAAAAATACGAAACTTCATGGATGTGAGCTGCCAAAAATATTATCCTAAGTTTGGCTAAAGCATAGTACCCTTCCTAAGGTAAAGAAATAAAAACCTCTCGGATAGGTAATATAACACTTTAGGCTTAAGAGGTTTCATAATAAAAGTAATAACAATCAATATAAATAATTTTGTAACTGGTTCAAAGTAACAATGATAAACTGTAATGATTATCATTGTTAGTTTGAATTATAGTTTATCATTTGTGTATTCATTTATAGTGTAATAATTATCTAATTTTTTAATAAATAACTTTTTTTGATAGAATTTAGAAGAGTTTTTATTTATTTATTTAAATAAAATAGATAAAAATAAAATTACTATATATATAAAATAAATAAATAAAAAAGCATGCATTAGAATAATAATTATGTAAAAAAAACCTATGTGACTCGAAGGAAAAAGGAAAACGTAAAGCAGTCAAATAGCAACAGAATAAGCACTGTATTAAATAATAAGACTAAATAGGTTAGAGTAAATTTAATAAAAGATTAAAAAGAAAATTTTGTTATAGAAAGTAAGCATAAATTGTCATAGAATTAAGAGTTATAATTACAGAAAGCAATAAAAAAGGAAAAAATAAAAATGCAAAAAAAAGATATAAAGGCATAAAAAGAAATAAAGAGTCAGGGCTTTTCTTTCTTTTGTTATGTATTCAAACATCGTGTTTGTTAGGATGGAGGAGAATAATAAAAAGAGGTTGTATGTGCTCCATGTTCATGACCTGTGTCGAGCTGCCTTTCGCAGATGTCTCGCGTAATCAAAAGGCGAGAGTGTACTTTTTTTTTTTTTTTTTTTGAGGCGGGGAAAAATGACTAACCGATTTACGCACTCTCTGGGCCGTCACTAGGAAACGGCACGAATCCACGGGGGGCGGTAACGCTAGCAATTGTATGCTCTACTTGCGCTCCGTCCGCTATGGACTACACAGAGGAGTGTGGAGACTCCGAGCGATGCCGCACGGGCGAGCAACCTCAATACCCACTAAAAAACCCCTCCTCCCTTCGCGGCCCTGCGCTTTGATGTGAAGGAAAGACTGAGATGTAGAACATAGTTACTCAGCAGTCGATCCAGCGCATAAAGTGCTGAAGTGTGCCCCGGGAGAACACACTCCACTACGGAACGGGGGTAGTTGTAAAATCCCTTGCTTTACCTAGTAGCTAAGGGCCCCCATCGTTCCGGATCCTAACTCAGGGAGGGAAGTAATGCGCGTACCTGCCTCTCCGGGTGCCGGCTGAAGGCCGGCGACCTCGAGAAGAGACCGTAGCACGCGCCCTAGGACTTCGCTCCCTATCCCTTTCTGCGGCCTCTTTCAGAGACATAACTGTCTCACAAAAAGAAACCGCAGTATCCCAGCGGTCGTCGCTCTGCAACATGGCCGTTACCAAGTCGCCGAGCGATCGGACGGCTCCTAACTTTGTCTCGAGCTCGAAACGCTGCGGCGCCCAGGCAGCGCACTCGACAAGCGTATGAAACGCCGTATCGGGTGCGCCACACTGTCGGCAATCCGGAGAAGGCAAGCAGCCCACAATGCGAAACAGATACTGATCGAAACAACCGTGTCCGGTCAGTATCTGCGTCGTCCTGAAGGTGAGGGTGCCGCTAGTGCGGTTAACCCATTCCTCCAGTTGTGGTCTGATTGCGTCCACCGTAAAGCCGCCGGCCGCAGGGTGTTCGAGGTCACGAGACCAGTCGACGAGGCAGGAAGCGGTTTCCCGCTTCCTGACCGTCTCTATCTCGACTTGACAGAAGGTCAGTCCTCTAGCTAGGGCATCCTGCTGGGTACGACGAACCCTGGACAGGACGTCTGCCTGGAGAGGCCAGGGCAGCTCGCCTGCCAAGAGTGTCGCCGCCGTCCAAGACACTGTACGATACCCACGTATGGTTCTCACGGCCAGAACCCGCTGCGCCCGGTGCAGCAGGGTTCTATTGTGGCGGTGAAGCGAATCGAACCAGACGGGGGCACCGTAAAGGGCCATACTCCTCAGGATGCCAGAATATAGTTTCCGCGTCGCACCCCCCGGCCCCCCCACGTTGGGAAGAAGCCTTGAGAGTGCGCCCGCGGAACTCACGAGTTTGGGAACTAACTGCTCAAAATGCGCTTTGAACAGCCATTTCCCGTCTAAGACTAGCCCAAGATATTTCATCGTGGGCCCTACTCTGATCGCCACCCCCTGGACTGTAACGGACAGATCCGGGGGTGGATTGCGAAACTTCCTATGGAACATGATGGCCTCCGTTTTCGCGGGGGAGACCCTCAAGCCCAGCCTAGCTATTCTGTCTACGACTATCGCCAACCCGTCGTTGGCGACGTCCACGGACTCCGCGAATGACGCGGCGCGTGCCGTGAGTAGGGTGTCGTCCGCAAAGCAGATCAGCCCTACCCCGGGCCTGACCGTCACCCGAAGGATCCAGTCATAGCCTACGTTCCAAAGGATCGGCCCGAGGACCGACCCCTGTGGAACGCCGCACGCGACACGTCGCCGACCTAACTCGTGATTGACGGACTCACCGCCCTCCCAAAGGATGTGTCGATCCCGCAGGTACTCGCCTAACAGCCTCGTGAGGTACGGGGGGACTCCGTGTGCACGGAGCCCCTCCCTGATCGTCTCATGAGGGAGGCTGTTAAAGGCGTTCGCTATGTCTAGCGACACCGCAAGAACGACGTCTTTCGCTTGGACGGCTTCGTCCGTCACCGTTCGCAGCGTCTCGAAGGCGTCCATCGTGGACCGCCTCCTCCGAAACCCGAACTGCGTATCTGATAGCCCCGGCTCCACGGTGTCTAGATGCTTCACGAGCCGCTCCGCCAAGATCTTCTCGAAGACCTTGGCGACCTCGTTCAGCAGCACTATGGGCCTGTAGGCGGACGGATCGTCGGGAGGTTTACGACCTCCCTTGGGAAGAAGGCACGGACGCCCCTCCTTCCATTGCGACGGGAACCTACCTGCGCGAATACAGGCTTCGAAGAGGTCCCGCAGCTGGCTGCGTAGATGTTTTGCAGCCAGGAAGAGGAGGCGACCGGGGACCCCGTCGGGTCCCGGAGCCGTCTTCCTGCCCCGGAGCCGGTCCAGGGCGACGTCGAGTTCCCCCTCGGAGATGGAGTGAGGCTCCTCGTCCGTGGGGGTGTCGGGAATGGGTGGACCCATACTGGGGGGAGTGAAGTTCCCCGGATCCGGGAAGAGCCCATCGATCACCGAACGGAGCACCTCGGGTTCGAGCGTTTCCGTAGCCGTGGAAGTGCAAGGCCGCAACTTGTTGCGGGCCCCACGGTACGGACGCCCCCAAGGGTCCCGATCGAGCGTCTCGAGGAGCTCGGCCCGAGCCCGGGCTTTCGACTGCAATATCGCAATCGAAAGGGCCTTTCTGGCCTCCCTAAACTCTCCCACGAGTCCATTTTCCGCGACATAGTCCGGAGGACGGCGCGCCCTGCAGCGTTTGAGCCTGCGGCTGATGATGCGAACTGCCTTTCGCATCTCGCCGAGCTCCTCGGTCCACCAGTGGACCGCCTGCCTGCACGAAGGCTGCCGTTTGGAGACGCGTGGCATCGCAGCGTCGCAAACCCTCGTCAGGGTCTTGCGCATGTGCTCTGCCTGCGTGTCCAAATTCGCGAAATCGGCTGGGTAGGCCCAGCTTTCCGTACATGCCCACTCCTCGGCCTGCTCCGGATCGAGCTTGGTAAGGGCCCAACGCGGGAGGAGAGGGGGGCGACGTTGAACAGGGCTCGGACCGGAGGAGGGGGTCGTTAGCTCAAATCTGATATACCGATGATCAGAGAGCGACTCCACCTCCTCCAGCACCCTCCATCCGGTCACTCTGCGGGCGGCCGCATGAGTGGCGAATGACAGGTCGATGATCGATCCACCCCGTGCGCGTACGCAGGTCTGGACCGACCCCTGGTTCAATATTGTGAGGCCGGCTTGAAGAGCCCAATCCTCAACTGCCCGACCCCTAGGGTCCGTGATGACGTTTCCCCAGGAGAGGTGCTTCGCATTAAAGTCGCCCATCACGAAAGTCGTTTTGGGTGACAATCTGCGAACGGCAGCCCCGACGGCGTCCAAGCGAAGCTCGAACTCCGCCAGAGGGCGGTTCCGCGAGAAGTAAACGCCGATGACGACGATACTCCCGCTTTCCGCCACCGCATAGCCCTTTCCTCTTTCGAGACACGTAAGCGGTGTACCAGATCCGGCCCTGGCCACCACCGCTACCGTGTCGTCGAGATCGCCAACCCAGTTGCCGGCGGGGGGAACGTAGTACGGCTCGCTAATAACGGCCAAGTTCGCTCGCCACTCCGCCATCGCCTGCAGGCACAAGTCCTGGGCGGTGGGGGAGTGGTTTACGTTGGCCTGAAAAAACGCTGTAGCGGGTGTACTAGGCATTGGAGGTGTCCATTGCCTGCACCGCCGTCGCCGCAGTTGCAGCCGCACCTCGTCTCGTCCGCGAGTGGACGAATTTGCCCTTTACGAAGGGAGGTAGGCAGAACCTCGCCAGCGTAGGATGGGCAGCGTTAAGGCCCCCAGGCGAGAGTGTACTTGAGACAACACTTGAGAACACGAGGTTGCGATGCGGCGAGTAACTGTATCCCGGGAGCGCTCTCCGCCGCACGGACAGCGGTTTAAGATCAATTTGAAATAAATAAATTTTCGTTCATTTACAAATTGCATATCTATATATATATAAATCAGTTGCTGTTCGTTTGTCTCGCTAAAACTCGAGAACGACTGGACTGAGTTGGCTAATTTTGGTTTTGAATTAATTATGGAAGTCCAGGAAAGTTTAAAAGGTGAGTAAATATGAAAAAAATGCTTGGAATATATTGGAAGTTTTTTTTTTGTTTCAATGCCAAACGTTTGATGTTCGTCCCGTCGTTCAGAAATCAACGTTTGATTATGAGGCGGTACGAAGTTTGCCGGGTCAGCTAGTTAAATATATTTATAAAGTTATATTACTTTAATATGTCCACAGTTTTTGAATATGATTACTCCTGCATATTATAACCAGTTTATATCAAAACCTTTGATATAGTTATGAACCCGTGACAATGAAACATTGAAAGAAAACATGACGCTTTTATTTTTAGGCCTACATTTCTATGAGGGCTTCCTTTTTATGTTTGCTAATAGGCAAACTGGCAAATGGACCACCTGGTGATAGGTAGCTACCGTCACCCATGTACATCTGCAACACTAAGGGAGCCGATGCTATGCCTACCTCGTTGAGACTTTAGGTATCTGTTGGCGCCCTTTTTGAAGAGCCCCATATTGGAGCGCTCTGGGAAGACCACAGGAGGAAGTTCATTCCATAATTTGGACACATGGTCATTCCTAATTCGATATTGATGGAGGAGCATCACACACCAAAGAGTATACTGATTCCATACAGCTGCTGTATTTGCGTACTTTTCACCACTACGTGGATAAAGAGGTTTCATTAAAAGAAATCCTATAGATACAGTTTTATTGCTACAAGCCTGCTATAATTTTATATTACGCGGAAACAAAATATTCACCTTGAAGTTTATTAGTTGATTTGTTTTTGCTATTACGTAGCTGGTAAACAGGCAGGCCAGCTCATGGAAAGTGGCGATCGTCAGATGTAGACGTTATCAACACCAGGAGCGAAACCAACGCGTTACCAGCCTATAGGATGGGATAGGACATTAACATAGACAAGAGGAATCGGGCATAGGATGCAAATAAGAGGATGGGATGGAGAAGATCAGAGAGGGTGAAGAGAAGTGGGCCATCGGAACTCTCATCTATCGCACGATTAGCTAAAGGTTAATAGTTTTAAGATGATTTTTGTAAGATAATGGTTTTATTTACTCCACGAGCTTAGTAGAGAGGCAGACAACCCACCTGATGGAAAGCGGTTAACATTGCCTGTGAACATTTGTAACACTAAAGGTGCTAACAATATGCTGCCACTCTCTTGACGGAGATGGAACCTGGCCACTAATTCCGGAACACTACTCAAGGTTTTTATATTCCAGACCAGTGATGGTACCCATCCAGGCTAGTAAATACCCTACCACCTGGCTGTGGGTTATTTAGATAGACCGCCCGCAGGCATTATATCATTCTTTCTATATTCCTGCACGGAAAAATGGTATCACACCGATCGAGCGGACTCTAAATGCTGTAATCATTATATTAATACGTGAAGCAAATACTTTGTACCCCTTTTTATTTTAGAGAAGGACGGTAGAGTTCTAATTTTTTTTGAATTATGCATAAAAATACATGAAATCAATAAGAAAAACATTACACACACTACCATGCATTTGACGCACACGCATATATATACTTTACTTATACTTTTGTTTATATGTCAAATTAACAGTGCAGCTTTGGCGAAATCTGTTATAGAAGTATAGTCTGTGACAACAGAGCCTTAATAAAGTTTAAACTTATAATTTAAATAAATTATGGTCGAGTTTTGACCACTAGCATGGCATGCCTTTATTACATTAAAAATTGAGCTATCAATCTTTTGTTAATAATACATTCATCGAAGACTTAAGTGGAATCAATCCCACGCAGACTACTGCTATGCCTGTCTTGCCTGCTCTTGCTTCAAAGGAGCAGCAACCCACAACTCGTCGTATGGCCGCAAAAAAATAGTGTTATGTAGATCGTCAGTCATAATATCTATTTTGGTTTTTTATTTTATTTTATATACCACTTTTCTGTTATAAGTTTTAATGATTTCACTTTCTTGATTTTAGTTGTTTATTTATTTTGATGTAAAGTAGTAGGTAGGTACAAATTTTAGTTGTGGCATGTTCCGAAATCCATGTGGAGCTATTTAGAAATATGTAATGGCATGCCCGGAAATTTATGTTCAGCTTATATTCACATACAATAAATTTATATTACTTACTTAATAATATTATGATCATCTGTCTCAGGGTATTGAATTTATGAAATGTATTTTCAGTTGTCTATTTATTAATATCTAGTATATTGATGTATAATAGATATTAATAGTTATATGTTTAAACTATTTATATCTAGTATACTTACTTATTATTATAATATTTTTATTGGAACACAGGCAGTGAAGCTAGTTTGAAAGTTAATTTTGTTTCATTGTTTTGGTATATATTTTTTTATTAGTTAATAATTTACATATTTGTATCTTATATAATTATTATATATTTATAATATTTACTTGTAATGCAACATTCAAGTAGTGATGAAAGTGACTTGGACGATTTTCTTTCTTGCTCGGATAGTCTTGGTTCTGATGATGCTCGGCCTCTTCAAACAGTAATAGATTCTCATCTGTCAAAAATGTCCCAAAATTTCAATATCTTACATATCAATGCGCAGAGCATTCCGGCTCATTTTACTGATATGCAGGCTTCACTTAATAATCAGAATGTACATGCTATCATGGTGTCCGAAACGTGGCTTAAACCTTGTCTCCCCACTTCTTCTTACACTTTGCCTGGTTTCCACCTGGTGCGCCATGATCGAATTGGTATTACCGGTGGAGGTGTTGCCATTTACTTACGCTCGCACATTCCTTACAGAGTCATCAAAACATCACCTCAACCATCTCCACCTGACACAGGGGAATATCTATTTATTGAAGTAATTTTAGGTTGTAAGCGTGTACTTCTCGGTGTGTTTTATAGCCCCTCCCTCCGGGTAAACTTCTTCTCTTCTTTTGAAGAGCTGCTATCCGATTTTAGTGTCTCCCATGAGCATATAATCCTCATGGGTGATTTCAACACATGTCTTTTAAAACGTGACCCTCGCGCAATCAATTTTGAAAATGTAATCGAATCATGCAATCTCACTATTCTTCCACTATCTGCTACTCACCATTTTCCAAATTCTACTCCTTCTCTTCTCGATCTTATTTTAGTATCTTGTCCCTCTTATGTTTCTACACATGGTCAGTGCTCAGCAGATGCCTTCTCATACCACGACTTGATCTTTGTCTCTTATAAATTGCGCCCGCCCAAAACCAAACCTAAAATTTGTATGCAGCGTAACTTTAGTGGCATAGTTATGGATAGTCTCATTAAGGATGCTCGTGAAATTGACTGGTCTGAGGTCTACAAAGCAGTTTCTGTCGATGAAAAGGTGCATGTATTTAATGCAGCTTTGGTTAAGTTGTATGATTTACATGCACCCTTAAGGGCCATAAAAATTAAACACTTACCTGCTCCCTGGCTAACAGATGAAATCAAATCCTTGCAGCATAAAAAATGTTCAGCTAAGAGCAAATATAAAACTAAGCCTACAGAAGCCAATCGTGCCAAATTTGTCAAGATCCGTAATCTCTGCAATAGAGTGTGTAGGGACGCCCAACGCCGTTATATTCACAAATCTCTTGAAATTGATGATCCTGCAAAAATATGGAAATTTCTTAAAGCTCTAGGAGTTGGCAAATCTACGAATAGTTCACTATCACAAGATGTAAACTTCGAGCTGTTGAATCGGCATTTCTCCTCTACTGCTAAATTCAATAGGCAGTCTAAAACTGCAACTTTAAATTTCCTTTTTAATGTGCCAACTCCTGCGTATCCTTCTTTTAACTTCTGTCAATTCTCTGATTGTGATGTTAAGAAGAGCTTAATGTCTATCAGCTCTAATGCAGTCGGCAGCGACAGTATTAGCCGCAATATGATCATTCCTATATTAGACGATATCATTCATGTAATCACCCACATTCTTAATGCCTCTCTATCTTCGGGTACATTTCCTGACTCCTGGAAGAAAGCTCAAGTAATTCCATTACCTAAAAAACCCAATCCTTCTTCCTTTTCCGAATATCGTCCCATTTCCATCCTACCTTTCCTCTCTAAAGTACTGGAGCGGCTTGTACATAAACAACTCAGCGTCTTCCTTAATACCAATTCCCTTATCAATCCCTTACAATCTGGTTTCCGTCCAGGACATAGCACCACTACTGCACTGGTGAAGGTCACTGAAGATATCCGTCATGGTATGGGAAATGGTCAATTGACTATATTGTCGCTGCTTGACTTCAGTAGTGCTTTCAATAACGTTGATTTTGATGTCCTTCTAGGTATCTTGAGTTCTCTTAACATATCTCCAACAGCTATTGACTGGTTTCGTAGTTACCTGTTTGGACGCCGGCAACGCATTCGCGTTGATGATGTTTATTCATCATGGTGTGATTTGTCTGCTGGTGTTCCACAGGGCGGCGTTTTATCACCTCTCTTATTTGCTATCTTCATTAACTCAATTTCCAATAACCTTTCTTCGTCATACCACCTCTATGCAGATGATTTGCAGATCTATACACAATGCAATGCAAGTGATCTTTGTGAAGCTATCCACAGAACTAATAAGGATTTCACTAAAATACTCGACTGGAGCAAAGCCCATGGTCTTATGGTGAACCCAAATAAAACGAAGGTTATTATAATCGGTAGTTGTAGACTTATTTCCAGAATTGATTGGTCATCACTTCCCCGTGTTAAATTTAACGATGTAGTCATAGAAATCAGTGAAACTGTTAAGAATCTGGGAGTTGTCTTTGACAGAGAACTGTCTTGGCGGCCTCACGTAACTGAAATCAGTAGGAAACTTTTCGCGTCATCCGCTTCGCTCAGAAGGTTGAAGAATTTCCTGCCTACTGCTACTAAGGTTATGCTTGCACAATCCTTGCTTCTTCCCCTACTTGATTATGCAGATGCCTGCTATCTAACCATAACCCAGAAACAACTAGATAAGCTAGAACGCCTTCAAAATGTTTGTATCCGGTTCATATTTGGTTTGCGTAAATATGACCATGTCTCCGAATTTCGTGATAAGCTTAAATGGTTACCTATTCGCTTTCGCCGGAATGTTCACCTACTCTCACTTTTACACAATATCCTTTACAATCCCTGTTCTCCCCAATATTTAAAGGAACTTTTTAGTTTTCTCTACCAATCTCATTCCTGCAATTTGCGCTCAAATGAAAATCTTTTTTTAAGTATACCTGCACACACTTCTTCCTTCATAGGAAATTCTTTTGCCGTACAGGCTGTTCGCCTGTGGAACTCCCTCCCTTTATCAATCAGACAAGCTAAATCAATTTCTACATTTAAAAGTATGGTCACTGACCATTACTGGTCCATTAAATAAAAATCGTTGCATTAAATTAATATATCTATTGTTTGAATGTATATATATTTATAATATCATCATATATCTAATTATATATGTATATATGATTATCTATATGTATATATAAGTAGTATAAGTATATAGTACTTTATTTAAATTTTGTTTTTTTTTATAATACACCACCAAAAATCTTATATTTAAATTTCGTTCAAAATCTCCTGACACCGGGTTGCCTGGAAGAGATCGCTATAAGCGATAAGGCCGCCCATTGTTCTAAAACAAATGTATCCATATCAATTGTCTAGATTTAAGTTTATGGTGAACAATAAAGAGTTTTCATTCATTCATTCATTCATTCACATGCAAAGATAGAGGTTTAACTAAGCATAACAATGCGGATCCTAAATAGGTGAGTTATGAGTAGAGTGACAGGCCGCGGCCCCCTCGTCCACATCCTCATTTGGCTGCGAGGGGACTGAGCAAATGGCGTGTAACACTTCGCTTCAAGGTGATACACCGTGATACTTAGTCTAGTGCTGGGAAAATAAGGTTAAAGATCATAGTTACTAATTATGATACTTGTTTTCGATGGTGTTTCAACTTTGAACGTCTTAAATACTGTCTTTGGTTTGATACTTAACTTGTATTAGTTTCAGTTAGCTTTAAGTATTAGTTTAAGGATATACATAGACAATAGTAAAGCTGTTCATGAATAGAATCAGGTATGACACGGGATATACTATTAAAAAAACATTATATTTGGAATTATAACTGGAAAATTAAGACATAATGTTTTGTTGTTATAATTTTATTTGAAAAAATTACAATTATTTATTTAAAAGTTTCAGTAGTTGTAGGATGTTGGTAATTTTAAACTGTGTGTGACTGGGATTCTTTTATTTCTAACTTATGATATTTGCAAGATATCTATATAAGATAAAGCTGTAAAAATGCTTTAAAGAAAAATACAGTATCCTTTTTGAGATATAAGGTATAATACCAGTCCCTATATGTCCCACTTCTGGACTCGGGCATTTTCCCATGTATAGGGGAACGCGGAGAACAGACAGCATACACGCCACGCTTGAGCAAGGCGGATTGGCTGGTTTAACACATCGGTTATCTCGATATGCAGATTTCATCACGTTGTTTTCCATCACAGTTAGCACGTGGTAATTGTAACAATATGCAGATTAGATCAGAAAACTGCCTAAGTGGTGCATGCTCTCCAAACAAAATTCGAACTCTTGTCGAGAAACGCGAGTTTGTTACTACGTGCCTTTACCACTAAGTAATAGAGATGTAGGGGTATTTGAAATTAATATATTTACGGTTTTGTAACGAAAAAAAGACAAGGAACGTTGTACCTACCCGGGGGGCTGACTGCCAAGCATTTCTTCAATATGTTTAATTTTCAAACAGAACTCAAAAAAATTATCTTATTTCTTTGGTTACACTTCTACAGGTATGAATAGAAATTTCAACTACACTTGAACCCCAATCAACAGCCCGACAATAGTATAAATACATACATAGTATATTATTATAGCATAAAAATTGGATGTCTCAATGGAACAGGGAGAGAATTTTCATATATAAGATTAATTTAACCCTGTGGATGATTAAATTTGCCTTTCCAAAATCCCTCACGTCTTCCGAAATACAAGATATTAATCAAATATCTTATACGAAATAATACGCTTCTTATTGAAAATACTCGGTTTTGAAACTTGGTTTTGGTTGGTTTTGAAATACTCACCGCTAAATTCTTTTTCTGAAGGTATTGGTATTCATGTCTAAACAGATATACAATGCAAAAGTGGATGAATGCAGAAGTCGCGGAAGGCCACGACACACCTTCCATGATCAAATAGATCATGTACTAGCAGAAGGTGATGTCAGGAGCCTTAAGAACCGACGAGCGTGCATGACAAGAGCTATGAATGTCAAGGAAGCAAGTGAGGTGTGTAAGAACAAGCCTTACTGGCGCTCTGTTGTTCGTGCCTACCCGCAAGGGACCTGGCGTGAAGTTACGTATGTATGTATGAAGGTATTGGAATATATCGTAAGGAAAATTTATATATCAAGATTATCAATGTGCTGTAATGCAGGATTTTTAATATGTTACTATTTATTTATTCGCCTTACTACCTAAAATTTGGCATAAACTCCTACTAAAGTCAATTTATTATCAGTTGTAAACTAAATACATGGATAGCAAGATGGAGAATCGCTGTTTCAAACAAGCCAAACGGTTCCTCTAAAGTGACCCACTAATGCCTGGTTTAAAAAACTTATCGAAATTCGGGCTTTTCATTGCCCTACCATTGTTTGAATTTTGACATTACTTGTATGGGAGCTTATGTCAAATTTTCATTTTAATATTTTTACAGGGAATTAAACGTTCGGCAAGATATAGGAACCGATCATACATGCCTTTCATGAAACAACTTGTTTGTTTGTTCTACCAGTTGTAAGCCGAGACTTCGACCCAATATTTTTCAATATTTTCCACGTAACTTTTTACAATTGAAATAAGCTTTTTTAAAGAGGTTTTTGAATACAAGCTGTTGAGATCCTGGATATCATGTAATTCACTGTTATTGTATTGTATTATAATTCCTATGGCCTCCTTCCGACTCCATCATCAGATCAGCTCCATGGTACCATATTATTACATTGTCACGTGATATACATATGCTTGCAAAGTTTCAGCTCAATCGGAAATCAGGAAGTTGGTCAAGATTCCACCCGAACTTACATACATACATAAGTACATCCATTGCAAGTTAAATAAAAGCTTGTAATATAATTATAGCTGCCAAACATTCCTCAAAAAGAAAAGAACATTTATTCAAAGAAAAGTATAAGAAGTTCTACATAAAAGTAATAAAATTACGCATTAAGTGTAGCAGTTCACAAAAACCAAAGTGTCTTCAACAAGAAGGAGCAATTTGCGATACATTATACATTGTTTCTCCGACGCTTGTCGTGAATTTGGAGAGTTTCAAGGCTCTTGCAAAAATTAAATTTCTTTGCGGGTTTTTAGTCTCGCTTTCAAGAACGACACATTGTTGTGAAGCGATACTTCAAAGACAAAGTGGTTAAATTGAGGAGTTTAAAAAAATAGTGGAAACTTTGAAACCACCTTATGGCTTATGTTTAACTTACCACCAGATATAGTAGAACAAATCATTAAAAACTTAAACTCCCGAAAATAGTAGATGGTCACCAAAAATAAAACCCCCATTAAATTGGTTTATTTACCATATTTGGTGTTTGAATACAATTTTGAAATGCAACCAAGATTAAAACCATTGCTGCCTTTCTTTTTGTAGTACCTACATGCTTCGTTTTTTAAAGTTCAGTATATTTTTTTGGTAAGAGAACTTAGGGTTCCAAAATGTTTTTAGATAGTCAGAATGTATGTATTACCATGTATTATTATGACTAAATGTATTAATATTACGGTACTGTACTCAATTTGGAAAATGATACGTAAATTAATTTGTATTTTTCTTTTTTTACTGTTTTATCACCGTATGAGGATTGGTGGAGGTAAGTTACAGAATACCTACTAAAACTCTCCGTATACCTTCTATTGGCCTTTAGTCAGGGCCACGGGAAATAGCAATGGCTTACTGCTGGCCTTGTTAGGCGCCGGCAAAACCCGCAAAGGGGAACAGGAAACTACTCCCCCCATTTGACGAACTCAGATGAGGGCAGAGACTCTCTTGGGATTGTCTTTCATGCTTCAAGTTAATAAAAAACCCAGCTATTATTATAAGTATACAAACGTACATTGAACAAATTCTCTCCAATGTCAGCTGTCATGCTTATATTATATTTTACGAACCCTCCCGACGCTCTTGTATAGTTTGTCTCCGTACCTGTAACACGGGTGCCCCGTGGGAGAGCATTAAATTGCCTCCAAACTAAATTATAGTTGAACCTGTCTGACTTGTGATACGAAAATTTTGTACGTACTATTTATAACTATGCTTTTAGACAGTCTTTGACTTTTATGAACAAAACATTTTTGCATGAAATCTGAACAGTGAGAGAGTATTTCATATTTATTATTAAGACCTTAATTTTAAAAATAAACAAAACGAAGCGGTAAGTCTTTAATTTGTGTACCTTTTAAGCTATTGCTATAGCTTTTATCGCGGGCTCTGAGCGCGGCGACCGAATCAAGGAATTCCGTAACGAAAATAAAACCTAACACCACTCCGCCTACCATAATTATAGCTCGGTCGAGTGTTCGCTTTAAGTGTATGAATATGGTACGACTGTACTAAGCTCGCACGGATGGAGACGAGCTGCTCCGAAATCGGACGAATGCATAATCAGCTGTTTGTAAGAAAGTATATAAGTGCATAGGTATCTATCATATCTTTATAATGCCACACTCAACGCATGTGCGCCCCGTAAGTATACATGTAGATATATATGTATACATAGGTGTACCTATGTACAACAGTGAATAGCAGTTGCTGGTGAATAGCTGTACGCGCAAAATTTGTGTATAAATTGTTTTAAATATGAATAAACAAAGTGCATTTATTGATGAAGAAAGTGATGAAAAATAGTGAAAGAAAACGATGCATAAAAATACTGCATAAATAAATAAATAATTATAATTGCACAAGTTAATAAAAAATGATATGCAATAGCTTTACCGCAGCAGTCCCAGAGTGCCACAAAGAGTTTTTTATTGCTAGAGTTTAGCAGATAGGCAGACGGCCCACCTGATTGAAAGCGGTGGTGGTTTTGCCAGGTGGTAGGGCATTTGCCCGACTGGATAGCTACCACTCCCTGGTCTAGAGTATGCCGCCATAACTTCTTTCAACTGGGTTTCCGCATCAGTGGACATGTTCCAGTTTCTCTTACGAAGACGGTAGTACATTGGCAGCACCTCTGGTATTGCTAATATCCATAGGCAACAGTACCCACTTTCCATCAGAGTTGGGCTGCCAGCCTGTCTGCAGTGCTTCACAGCAATAAAAATGAAAAAGCGGTTTGTGTCTAAGAAGTTATATTAATTATTTCTTCAAATTATTCAATTTCTCATTAAATATACACGTGAAATCATCGTCTATTCACTTTGAGCATATTATTTGTCTACAGAGTTTGTATTAAAAAAATTATTGCTACATAGTCTGATTGCTACGGATTCTAAGATCTAAGATGAGCCAACTTTTATATATTGGTACGTACAAAATCCTGTTTCACCAAAAAACTCATGGTTGCCATGATGACAATCCACGAATTACGGTTTGAACTGCTTGACCATCCACCTTAATCGTCAGATCTAGCCCCAAGCGACTTCTTTTTGTTCCCTCATCTAAAAATAGCACTCGGAGGACAGAGATTTTCGTCAAATGAAGAGGCTATCACCTTCGTGAACAATTATTTTGCAGAGAAAAATGACGGGTACTATTTGGACGGGATACAGAGAGGAGAGCATCGCTTGGAGAAGTGAGTAGAGAGAGAGACAAGGAGACATGTTGAAAAAAAGCAATTCGGAAAAAATGTCTAGTGTCTTTGTTAGGAAAGTTTGCCCGGAAATGGTCGGAAAGTTTTCAGACCACCCTAGTACATACATTCTTAATTTGAAAATAAAGAAGTTAGTTCTCAATTTTTAGAATAAAACTGAAAATGTCAGTTTTAGCTTTCTATCCGAATATTGCGGCTGAAAGTATCTATGTGTAGTTGTGTTCGCTATATTTCCTTGGAATGAAAATTAGACTTAAGTACTATAATAAAAACTTACAGATAAATTCACCAACAACATATTTTGAGATAACATTTTAGTTAAACATAAAACATTTTTTACTGTAATATAAAACTTTAAATGTGACCTAAGTTGTCTAAGATTAGATTTTTTAATCACCATATAAAAGTTAACCATCGAGTATATTATAATCTGTCTGAATGTAAAAGTGAAATAATTGAAGTATTTTATTTGCGTTACTCTAATGTTTGATTTGTTCATGTTGTATTTTATCCTATGAATGACTTTATCTCGTGATTGGTAAATCGGCAAAAGAGTGTATGTAATTAATTCCAAAAATCCTGTTTATTGTGTACGAAAACTATCTTCTATGGAAAAACAATGTATGATGACGGTAATTTATGCTTAAAAACAGTTTTTATTTAAATTTTGTACGTACATTACCTTAAAATTAAAGTATCCAAAATAGTTTTTATTGTTTATTGTATGAACTCAGCAGACAGGCAGACGGCGCAACTAATGAAAGCAGATACCAGCGCCTTTTAACATTTGAAACACCAAAAGTTCCGCTGATGTGCTGCTGCTCTCTTAAGAGACTGGCTGAAGACACTGGAACCTGGCCATTAAACGGAACACAACTCGAGCTTGTTCTGCCAGTATACTCTACACCAGGGTTGATAGACATCCAGATGGGCATATTCCCTAATACTTGGATGTTGGTTCTTGTGTCCCCTCTTACAACAAGCCGCCTGGCCGCAGGAAATTGTATTTTTTCTCGCACTAGAAGGGTATAAGAGTTAATATGATAACAGCTTTTAGCGGTACATTATTATCGAAGTCCGTAATCGTGCAATTATGATTTTACACATTCATACATACATAACTTCACGCCAGGTCCCTTGGCGTGATTTTAATGTTCAACTATTTTTTTAATGCATGATATATTTTATGAATTACAGCTAGATTGATGGTATACTCGATGCAAGTGATTACTGTCGCCTACGTACATTATTTGATTTAAAAAAATGATAATAAGAAGCGTCCTATCTTAAATAAACATAGCCTAAAAAGAAACGGACACAAGCGATTCATTCCGTGCCATATATCCAGTTTGCTTCGCGTACGATTTCGCAATTAGGTTCAGCGTGGGCCCGAGCCTGCATTTTCGAGGTGACTGATTCCTAACCAGATTGGGAACGACATTTTATTCACTTCCAGATGTTGCCAGGCTTTGAAGCTTGTACAGGACTTACCAATATTTTGAGCTTACAAGCACGATTTTGTAAACATTCGACTATCTTTATTGGACTTTAAAAGAAATAACGTGGAATTCCACTACATATTTGTCCAAACCTTTTTTTTTTTATTTAAATGTTTCTTATTCTTTGTTTTTCTTTCTGTCATTATAGTATCTCAATTATAATGTATGACAAGCAATACTTTCCTTTTAATTTAATTTAATATTAAATAATACACAAGTTTTTGTACTAACTAATTTTAATTATTATAATGTACATTTCTTATGTCTTACTAATCGTTCATTTGGCTTATTACCGGTTAGAATTCAACATAGCTTCGAACAAATACTCTTAATGTCAATTTTTTACCGATAAGTAAGACAAGTTAATGAAGTGAAAGATATTAACGAACCGGCCATAACTCAAAATTTTGAAGATAATAACAATTATTTTCGTAATGTGACCTGTGAAGAATTGGTGATAAATAATTAATCAATATTATATAATGGGTTCCTTATTTAGCAAAATCAATTTTCACGGATATTTTTAAGTTTCATTATTTAAATAACATATTAAAACAAAAGCATCGCCATCTCGTGTGTGCTATCTACGAGTATATCTATGCTGCCCTCTTGTGAAGTAAATCTTGGCAACTCATAAGCATTAATACTTCATGAATATTTTGACTAAGCTAAGATACGTTTTGTTCAACGGATCAAAATCTTGCTTAGATTAATTTTATTATTTAGTTATTTCAACTTATAATATATTTAGTACTTTAGTAGCCATGTTTTCAACTAGAAACACGCTTCAATGGTGTGTAAACAAAATTGAGTTTTTGCCGAAAACTTGTGGGTGATGTATCCATGTACAGTTTTTTTTAAACATATGCACATTAACCAATCATTGTAGAATATTGATTGTTTCTGTGCTATAATAAAATGTATTGTTAATCGATTAAGTTTGAAAACAATACTTATAGATGTAAATTTTATTATTGAGCGACTTTAAAAAGGAGGCTCTCTCAACTTTGTGTTTGTTTTAAATTGATATCTTGCACGGTGACCCTGGCAATATTACTTCCGCGCGACATTCAAATATGGCTCAGTAGGACACACCACGACGACTCTCTGTCGGTTGACGACATCAAGTGACGTAAACGATACTGTAAGTAATATAAACCTATTTCTCCGTTACTATTATGAAATTACAGGATTTGAGAGGCTGCAGATTTCATTCAAGTTGTTTATGAATGTATGTAAAGCAGTAAGTATTATAGATATAATTATAACGTATATATATTAGAGACACAGAATGAAAGTCTGTTGAAACAACTTGTGTAGATACTCATCTTGAGCATCTCTACATAAGTTATAGTAGTCTCTACAAATAGCTTATACGAGGATGATTCAAAAAGTTGTTGGTATCAATATTAAAAAATGTAAAAAATTTAACAAAAATATTTACTTCGCTACATAATCTCCCTCCAATGCAAGCTTTTAGTATAACGCGCTTGTAACTTAGTTATGTCTTGCGAAAAAATGTGTTTCTTGAGTCGAAAACTCCCATGACCGCGTCATTATTGTGAAATTTAGTTCCACGAAATTCCTCTTTTAATTTTGAGAATAAATTAATTGGGGCTGATTCCGGAGAATATCCGGTGGGTGGTCAAAGAAATTGAAGCAAGCATAGCGGATTTCGTTGAGGACATAATTTAATACATAATTAAAACGTCTATATTAAAAATATACGACACTATTTAAAATTGATACGAAAGGTTCGACGAATATACAATTGTAATTCGATTAAAAGTTGAAAAGCACCCTTGAGGCGAATGTTTCGTGTTACGTGAATGATTGATTTCGAAAAGTTTAATTAGTTTCAGGCAATCTGTAAGTGATCGATGTCAAAATACCTGGATATTGACAGACCGAGGCTTTCCAGATGAATTACTATCGGATTTCAAACTCCAAGTTTGATTTAACTATTCCCGAAAACGATTTATAACCCTTTAGTGAAGTAGCAAATTTCAATTACAATCTAGCAAGTAAGCGTCATTAATAAATCGACATTGGTGGGCATCGTTTATAAAGTTTTTTGGGATTTATATCAAGTCACATTAAATACACTAATAAAAATACGATTTGATTTGGAGTTGATTTTATTTTTGAAATAAACAATGTTTATTTGTTCCTATAAGTAATATTATTTTTTATGGTTTATGTCAAAATTTACCTACGATTATCTATACTAAAATAAATCTGTAAACGGTTTAAGTTACAATGCGTTTAAAAAAGTGAAAAAATCTGGGGTGATAATTCGAACGAGGAGATTAAGGAAATGAAATTTTTAGAATGTTTGTCTGTCTATCTGTCTATTTGATAAATGACGTCGTTTTCTTGGGTTAAACGAAAATACGAGAAAGATTTTTTTTTATTTTTTATTGCTGGAGATCAGCAGACAGGCAGACGGCCACTTGATGGACAGCGGTTACCATCGCCTATGGACATTTGCAACACAAAGTGCTACGAATGCGCTGCTGCTCTCTTAGGAGCCTGAACCTGGTCACTAATGCGGAACACAACACAAGGTTGTTATGGCGACATACTCTAGACCAGAGTGGTAGCCATCCAGTCGGCAATGCCTACACCTGGCTGTGGTTGTTTGTCGCTCTTACGACAGGCCGCGGCGCAGAAAATTGTATTCTTCTCCGTTCCTGCACGGATAGATGATACTGCGATCGCATCTTTTATGGAAACTACGGAACGTATATAAATGAAACTCGGTTTAGTGATGGCTTATAACCCGACCTAACACTTTACATAAATTTTATCTCGATAAATAAAGACGTTTCCTAAGAAAAGACAAGTTAGCAAAAAAAATGACGTTGCGATCGCCTTTTTTCATTAACAAATACGTATGTTCTCATAAACGATATGTTATTCATTGTATTGCTTTAAATCAGGTTGGCTTCGATTTCCCTTTATGTTTTGCTGGACAGTTGAGTACATTAAAATATATGGAATATTAGTTTCTTTGTTATTAATATATGTATAAAACCGGTCAAAATTTGTATGTAAGTTTCCCCCAGCCACCTAACCCGTAATTATAATATTATAAAATTGAGTAAATAATATGTAGTCTATTGTGTTTTAGAGTTTTTGTTTGTCAGTTTGTTCGGGATTCAAGCAAAACTAGTAGACTGATGCGGTTTTCACTGATCTATTTCAAATTTCCGGATTTCATTACTGCGGTACTTTACATATCGGGACTCCGGTGAGATTTTTTTTAGAGTGGTTTAAAGTGGCAAGGTTGAAAATTGCAAAATTATTAAAAGACTTGCTTTCTGTATCTGTCAAATAACTTTAATAGAAGAGTTGTAGTTGCGTACGTCTTTATTAATATTACTTATTCCTGGATTTATGGGAACTTCCAGGGTATATATATTCTCATCGTGAATAACCAACCAAAACACCTAATCTTTGCTTCCCGTTTAACGGGGACGAGGTCGAGGGCGAATCATAGTATAATATAGTAACTTAATTCTTTATTCTGGAAAGGTAAAACAGAAACATATTTACGTTTAGAGTTTATACTTTGATTTATCTTTCAACTTTCGACACTTATATTTTTATTTTAAGTGATTTTGCAATATTATTAAGTTATCTAAGCGCATACTTTTCTGTGCGTACACGGCAGCCTTTGATTTCCTTCTTACTTTGATCTTTAGTACTCTGCTTTAATCACTAAGGTTGCCTTAAAGAGATACTTTAGTCTCAAGAGATTCTTGGAGTTATTCAAATTTATTATGATTTACGAACTCGCAGTTTTCGATTTTGTTTAAAAATCGTCACCAAATACATCTTCCGGAATATAAATTATGTAGTATTCATCTCTGGTTTCAAAAGTATAAATATATAAAGAATTACAAATAAGCTAGAAAATCAGTTTATAAAAGATATAGCTAGAGCTATAGATAGAGCTCATAACTTACATATTCGCTTATTGTCTTCATATAAACATACTGTTACGAACTACATAGGACTTGAACTAAAATGCCGTTGGAATTACTATATAATTTATTAGAACTATACAAATACATGTAAAACTGGTACAAATATAACTAGTGTAAACAGCCTTGCTGATATTTGGGTAAGAAAGTACCGAAGATACCAAATATTAATTATTTGGGCAAAGTTTCCCCTTTATTGTCCAGCCTTTGGTGTGACTATTCACACCACAAGGTAAGCAATGAACCCCGTCTACACGCCACACCGCCTTTTATACGAAAATACTACGAAAACTACCCTACAAAATAATAATATTATTATCTATGAAGACACTATGTGATATTAATATAATCTATGGTTCTCATAACTGCTGTGATGGACATCGCGTAACACTAGACATTACTAGTACAAACTGCACGATTCAATAACACGCGCAAAGTCCGTCACTATATCGCTTATCGAATGTACTACACACGTCTTTCTAGTATCGTAATCGTCGCTTGACTGCCCCGCCCCTCCGTTCAGGCATTTTTTATACTAACGATAAAATACAAAAATACAACACTGGGCTTAATGAGAAACAGCAATCTGCCCACCTGGTTAATTATCCCTGCGAACGGCAAACAAAGTCGAAAACAATAACAAAAAGCTATTATCATTGCAAATTTTAAATATGAAGTAAATAAATGCGAATGAGCCCCAATGCGGGAAGGGTAATAAACCAGGTGCGCATTTCTTTGTCGGTATGTATATATATCAAAAAACTATTTTTAAGTTAATTATTATAGAGTATGGGTAGCATACTGTAGTAAAGATTTTTAAAAAAGAAAATAATTGTCAATTTGAATATCTGTTCACCAGAGTCTTAACCCTTCAAAAACAGTACATGCGAGTATGAAATGTTAAGTAATTAGTTCCAAACGCAAGCTATTATGAAATTTGATGTAAAAAGTTTTATTGTCAATTGGTTAAATAAAAAGCCACATTGAAAAGTTTGAACAACATAGTTATTTCAAGATCTAGCTTCGAAGGAACTATTCAGTTTAAAGACTATCATAAATCTATAATAATATTTGAACCATAATAATTGTCGATGATTAAACCTAGACCAGGGACGGCGAACCAATGGCACGCGTGCTACTGAGGGCACGCGGCCTAATATTTAGTGCATACCACTGATCACAAAGGTCACTATGAAATATTATTTTACGAACGAACTCCGAAGAAATTATTTGACAAACGACTACAATTAAACATGCATTTTGCTAAAAATAACATTTTACATTTTTAATACTTACTTGTCATCTAACCTGCAACAAATAAAAGTCACATTAATGTTACTTTCATTTGTATTACGCGTATAACTGAAGCATACTGGTAAGTTAGGAAATAAATTTAATTTTGTAGTAAACAAAGAGTTTTAAGTTGATAGTATTCATTTTGTATAATTACTTTCCCAGTAATAACCTAATCAAAATTATTTGACGGCACATCCATGGACGAAAAATTGGCACGTCGAAACTCCTAATGATATAAGGGTTTACGACTCCTGCCCTAGACCACCGCGGGCTTGAGCCAAGCGATTCGTGTATTAGATAGGTATATGCGTCTGGTACGTCCGAGCTCCGACCGGACATGCATTACATGAATTGGTTTATAAAAACTTTAAAGTTTTAAATCTTAAATCATTCAGTATTTTCATCTGGTGATTCGACATTAACTTCTTACTCAGTAATTATTAACGATATTCTATGTTATTCATGTCTATATATTCAGCATTTTTCTTTATACAGCTGAGACTTGCATTTTGGAAGCATCTGATCGAAGTCGTTGACAATATTGAAATATAGTGCTGGCCAAAAAAGATCCGCGCCACACTCAAGGACTCCACGACGCACTGCAATTGCCATTGATCGTCATCGTGTGGTGAAAAATAGTGCAAGAAAAACTGGCGGGAAATGGTCACGACCCTCAGAATGAATAATACAACTCAAGGAGGACGAGGATCTTATTCACTTATCTCCTATTTTTCAACCATGTGAATCGCATGTCTTGTTCAGCCCTTTCTTTTTTGAGACGCCAGAGGCTTGTGTTAAAACATCCTAGAGTTTACCTATACTATGCGTTGAAATGGCGGCAGAACTCACCCTACGTAAAAATATTCCTGACTTATAAAGTATTTTCAAGACAGGGGGTAGTCAGATAGTTATATCATTTGAATAGCGATAGTGGTGCCGTAGTGATAAAGGTGTCGTATTAGCACTTCTGGATTGACATCTGAAAGAGTCAGACGTCTGTTAAAATCGTTCTACAAATATACACACAAAATGTGGAAAAGGGCCACAATCAAAAAAGTTATTTTGCTTATTTGAGTTATGATTTATGATGAGAATTTGGTTATTACAACGACTAAAATCAAATAAAATTTAAAACGATATATTGTGTTGTCAATTCAAAAACTGGGTTTCGTAGAGATGACAAACTTCCATTTCCTCTAATTTGGCTATCGACCCATAAAAAGAGATACCTAATCAAAAATACTCCATATCTCAATAATACACTTAACGGACCTAGGTACTTGTGAAATTTTATCCATATAAACCCAGTAATTTCTGAGTAAAATAACGATAGGAGAGACTAAAATCACAAGGATTCCGTTTTTATCAAAATGAACGAGGGTTTTTTTTTTTTTTATTGCAGGAGATCAGCAGACAGGCAGACGGCCCACTTGATGGACAGCGGTTACCATCGCCTATGGACATTTGCAACACCAAAGGTGCTACGAATGCGCTGCTGCTCTCTTTAGGGAGCATGGAACCTGGTCACTGATGCCGGAACACAACACAGGGTTATTATGGCGGCATACTCTAGACCAGGGGTGGTCGCCATCCAGTCGGGCAAATGCCCTACCACCTGGCTGTGGGTTGTTTTGTCGCCTCTTACGACAGGCCGCCGGGCCGCAGGAAATTGTATTCTTTCTCCGTTCCTGCACGGATAAAAAAAAGGATAAAAGGGTCACTAAAACCAATTTTAAGGTACACTCTTCTTGAGGTTGAACCTAGAACGACTTTGCAATATGTTATTTCCTGCCAAATTTCCTAACATCTGCACATAAGGTGTAAATAAACGTTCCATTTATTATCTTAGAAGACTGTCTTTGAATATTTAACGTTGACATAATTTCTTTCGTTAATTTCATATCTCACCTTAACAATATTAACCTTTACAATTACCTATTTTCTTGTTCCCTGGATGATGAAACGAGTATTTATAGAAATATTATTTATGTAATATTAAACCAACATAGGGGTTTGTACTGTGTATATGGTATAATAGGATACGATGTTTATTAAAAAAATAAGGCGATTTTTCAAATTTTTCCGTTTACTTAAATTCGATTTGAGTTTTATTTTTTCATATTGGTGCACATGTCCCTAAAATATGTAGAATTTTTTAGCCATTTTCAAGTGGAATATTACCCCATTTGAGTTATATATCTTTAAGTGTAAGGTACTCAAAAATAAATTTGATTAAATATTTCAATTTTTCTATATAAACAATACTACTATTACTAATTTTTAACCAGATGTACATAATACGCCTTTGAAAATCATCACAACCATCCACTCTTGATTTCCGGCTAAGCATTTCTTTTCATTTAATTTTAGCTTCAGTTTTCATAAAAGCAAAGGCATCAGCAAAATCTGGCCATGTATAACCATTTTCCAACGTCAAGGGTCATTCATCTTTCATTCAAGTCCATAACTAATGTTTTTGGTTCACAGAGCGCTGCGTAATTTCTCTACCATGAAAAATGAAAAATGTTACAGTCCCCTACTTTCATCATTCTCAACATCAAAGGTTTATTTTGTTTCAGTCATCTAAACCTTATTTACCCTGTTTGTTTTTCATCTCACTTATTTTTTACATTGCTTGGGTTTTTATTTTCATTAACCCCAATAGAGATATATATGAAGGCACCTTCATATAGAATAGGTTGATAGGTAACTAAATAATATTTAAGTTATGCAAGTTAAGTTTGTGTTATAGGTAATATGGAACGAACTATTCTGGGACTTATCGTAGATACCCAGACCATAGTAATAACAGAAAGTTCACTTACTAAATTTACTCACCATTATCATCATCATCCGAGCGTTAAATCCCGGTTGCGTTTGGAGCGTTTACTCCAACGCCCAGGGCCCGCTCTCCTACTTTTTCTACACTTACTAAATTTACTATGCTAGTAATTGAACCCGGGACTGTTTCGTTTTAGTGAGCTAGGCCGTCAAATGTTTAGCCTGTTCAACTACAAGGGCCATCTGTCGATATTTTCGCAGTGTCATATCATACATACATACATACATAACTTCACGCCAGGTCCCTTGCGGGGTAGGCACGAACAACAGAGCGCCACACAGGCCCATTCTTACACACCTCACTTGCTTCCTGGACATTCATAGCTCTTGTCATGCACGCTCGTCTGTTCTTAAGGCTTCTAACATCACCTTCTGCTAACACAAGATCAATTTGATCATGGAAGGTGTGTCGTGGCCTTCCGCGACTTCTGCATCCATCCACTTTTGCATTGTATATCTGTTTAGTCATTCTTTCAGCATACATTCTTTCCACATGCCCGAACCACCGGAGCATTCCTTTCCTTACCTTCATCCCGACACTCTCTTTGTGTGTGTGTGTGTAAGTGTGTCATATCAGCCTTTCAAAATATTCTATGAGCTGTCCTAGAAGGAGACTTCTAAGAGGCAAAGGGGAGAGAATGAGCAAGCGGACCTATATTGTGGACAACATAAATAGAACAACTTTGTAAAACATAGTAATTTTTATATTTTGCTTCGCATCTAACTACTTCAAGTTGTTGTAGAAAATATTTTTCTTGAATCGACTAATACACTTTAGTCGGTTTCTTTTCTAAGAGAGACATTTTGTATCTGAATTTCTTTAAACCTAAGATTTAATGTATGTTTGATGGTTATTCCTAATAAATGAATAAAATAAAGCATATTATAATTACCGAATCAAATAATTCTACCATTCGGAGAGATATCCAGTAGGACCCACGACCATACGTATGAATATGTGATGGTTCCGTTTTCATAATTAACTATACAACGCCGAAAAACGATTAACAACAAGCATTCGTGCTGAACACTCCCAACGGGTTTTATCAGTAAAAAACCATCCATAAATAAAGGAAAATGGATGTTCCGTTGAAAAAATAATCGGAGAATTCTCGTGACAAAAAAAGGATTAAAAGCGTAGGAGTTATGGATGTTCCAACCTGATATTGATGGATCTTTAATGGCTTGTAAATCGACGTTGGTAGAATGGAGACTCGATATACTAAATGATTTTAACATTTCAGGTGCTTAGAACGTTTATGAATTCATCATTTCCGATATTAATGTTTTTCTAATGGCACTTTGGTTTTTTTGAGGACCTCTATCATAAATAAAGGGGGTCTAAAACGGCCGGTTTTGTACAAGCGCTTAGTGAAATTGACAAGTCTGTAGATTTACTGGTAAGTAAGTTAAAAAAAACTGCGAAAGCGGCTGATTTAGTGGAGGATAGTGTACCTATATGTGTAAACTTTTTACGACTTATCATTTTTATGTGATGGTTAAAATAAAATTATCACTGTTTGACCATAAAGTATTAAAGATTATTTTATTTTAACGATCGGTTAAATGGCTATGCACACCAGCGTAAGTAGGTTAAACGAAGTTTAATAGCCATATGACGAAAATAATCAACGTTTGTCATTTCTACGGAACCTTTTATAGTTCGTGGACTGTCACGCATTTGGCTTATTTTTGACATACGCATGCAGCCGTTCGCTAAAAATTAATCAAAAAATTGTCAGTAAGTAGTAAATTGTAGATTAACTGCTATCCGTGCAGGAACGGAGAAAGAATACAATTTCCTGCGGCCGGGTGGCTTGTCGTAAGAGGCGACAAAACAACCCACAGCCTAGTGGTAGGGCATTTGCCCGACTGGATGGCCACCACCCGTGGTCTAGAATATGTCGCCATAACAGCCTTGAGTTGTGTTCCGGCATCAGTGACCAGGTTCCTGTCTCCCTTAAGAGAGCAGCAGCGCATTTGTCGCACCTTTGGTGTTACAAATGTCAGGAGGCGATGGTAACCGCTTCCCATCAAGTCGGCCGTCTGCCTGTCTGCTGAACTCCTGCTATAAAAAAAACTAGATGTCTGCCTAAACTGTCTAAATTGTGATAAAAGCTTAACTAGCTATTGTTTTCATAAAGGTAACTCTGTGCTTGAACTAACGCTTGACCGATTTCTTTAAAGAAATATCCTCTTTTATATTGCATAGATTGGCGTTTGACCACCATTGCAGCCAATATCAGGTCGAAATACAGTCTAAGATGGAGTACGCTTACCTAGAAGATAAGTACGCGAGACTTGAAGACACCTATATTGTATGTTTCAGGAAAAACAGACTACGCTAAGGAGTTCCACTCCTCAGCGGTATTTATTATAAAAGTGGAAGTAAAGCGCTTCGTCTTCTAACAAAGTATATATTCTATAAAATACTGACAATACTTTACCACGATAACAAAAATCAGCATTTTCTTTCCTATTATTGTTACTCAAGGCATGAAATTCCAATAATTCAAAGCATTATGATATTTCCGGTAACACCTTTCTAATCGAATTTTATGGTCGATAAAACCTTTAACCCTTTCAATAGACGCAATTTAAATAATATATAGGTGTGTAAATAAAATATGGTTTAGCTGTTGAATGTAATGGACTAATAACTAATATCATATTAGTTATTACCAAATAAATATTCTGGAATGACAATACGCTAATGGTGAAGGAAAATATCGTGATGAAACCAGTGCATCGGGATTACCTGTTTATGAAATCATTCGATCAGCCTTGGACAAACATAATTGGGTATTTGATTCTTTTTGTGTTATTAATGAATAAATATATAAGTTTTACAACAACTATATATATATATATATATATATATATATATATATATATATATATATATATATATATATATATATATATATATGTATGTATATGCCGATATATGCCGAGCGTGTGACGTCACTATGATAATTCCTACACATCGTAGCTTTGTAGCACGCAACTGATGTCCTACAGAGGTACGATGAATTATTATGAAAAAAATATATAATTATGATCTATTCCTTCTTATTTACTCACTCCTCTAAAAATGGACAGGTCAAACAGACAAGACAGGTATTAAGTATCAAAATTGGGTTTTGTGGAAAATCGAAGTGTGGAATTTCGAGTTACCACAAGACTCGGCTACAGACTTAGGCAAAAATTGCAATAGTGGTTGAACACTGAATCTATTAGCTAGTACCCGGCTTTACAAAATCTATAAATGTCTTCTTTAGTCAACCTTTACCTATCAGTCTTCGAGTTCATTAGCCCTTATAGCCCATAATTTTCATCAGTACTCTCAATCAAGATTTTAAAATAATTACTGATGAAGAAGATAAGTTTTACAGAGATAGATAGATATTACTAGATATTATTATTTAAATTAAAAAAAAAAAAATTGTATTAGGCAGATTAACTTTGTTACCATCCAATAACCATTTCAAAACTTCCGGGACTGAAACTTCATTGATTAACTTCAAAAGCTTTTTAAATGTAACAGATATTATTTTACCTTTTACGAAAGTTAATAAAAGTAAAAAATTAGCCTATAAAAGTTTTTATCTTTTCTAAAGTGACTCATTGTAAGCAGTCTTTTAAAAAGAGAAACAATTAATTTTAGTTAATTTTATTATTTCTTAACAATTGAAACGTTTAAAATATGAATATAAATTGAAGATGTTTTAAAGGTCAGACAAAAAGCACCTTAAAAAACCGACAAAGTATTCTAACATTAGGGGCCGGGTTGCAGTCTCCCTTTAGAGAGTGGCAGCATATTGGTGGTAACTAACACCTTTGGTGTAACAAATGTTCAAGGGCGACGATAACCGCTGTAATCTACTTTAATCTTAGTTTTAAAATTTTGTGGTAGAATTAATTAAATTACTGTTTAGGCATCAATTTATTGTATAACGCGTCAAATACCCAATTTACAGTATGATGAATATTGTAGTCGGCCCGTTTAACGTAGGCTGAAAATGGTTACATTGCAAAAGCAACTAAAGCTAGTGTCACTTATTAACATATAAATACGATTCACAGCAATAAACCACAGATCATTGGCCGGAATAATATCTGACTATTGTAAATACAGACATAAATTCGGGTAAAATCACGTTCGGCCAATGCAAATTGTAACCGCAAAGGTACAATTCCACTCAAGCAGGGATTTGCTTGAAAATCCAGCCGATTTACGTATTAAGGGTTTAACGAGGCTGGATGGGAAAATGATGATAAAATTAGAAACGCATTTCAGGAGATGGACTTGGTAAATAATAAACGAGATCGGATACATGCATAAGCATCAGTGTGTGTGCGTGGCAAAATAGTGTCCAAGCCTAGTGTACTTTTTTACTGCATGAGTTCAGCAACAGGCAGAGCCGGCCCACTGATGGAAAGCGATTACCTTCGCCTATGGACATTTGCAACACCAAAGACACTACAAATGCGCTGCTGCTCTTAAAGGGAGACTGGAACCTTGTCACTGATGCCGGAACACAAATCACGGTTGTTTTGCGTTACACTCTAGACCAGGGCTGGTAGACATCCAGTCGTGCAAGTACCCTATCACCCGGCAATTATTTCAATTGCAAAAAATATGTAATTAAAAGAAATTGTCCAAGTGTGTCGCAGTACTCGCATTATGAAGTGTACCAAAGAGATGTTATTTTGTTAAATTTACTAAAATGCTACTTTGTTAAAATTATTTAAACGATCTTGTTTGTACCTACTCATTTTTGCTAACTGTATTTTTTAAACCTTTAGTTATTCCACTCTGTACTCCAAAAATTTAGGGTTGGGAATTTTCACTATTTTTGATATTGAAAGCGAATAGCGAAACCTTATTTAGAGAAAAAATTCTTAAAAAAATCTTAAAATTTATCAAGACGTGTCTGACTATATCCCCGGCAATCAACACGGCAATCTAATTGGGTAGGTAAATTTAAAAAAATGTCAACCCTCTGTTGCAGTCACTCCCTATATCTATTTTTTGAGTATTGTTACATCCAGATAGTTTGTTGTTTTTGAAGAAATGAGTATATAGTAGTAGAGAATGTATACTTTTTTTAAAACCACTTGAATATCGTGACAGTCATCTTCCCAGGGATTTGAAGGCTTCTCCAGTAAATTGATCAATTGTAAATTATTTCACAATAGTTGTAATAGTAAATAGTTAATTACTGCATGAGTATTGTGATTAGTTCCATTTAATTTTTATATTTTTTCAAAGTTATCAAAACGACTCGTTGATTCTTTAGGTGATCAGAAGGCTGGTGTTTACCTCGGGCAACGGATCAGTATGGCGATCTAGCGAGGAAACGTAGCTAGCCTTCTAGACACCTTACCAATAGAAGATGGTGATCTAGGCTCAGTATTCTACTTATAATCTTGAGGACTATGGGTAGAATACAATATAATTAAATTAAGTTTTCTTTTATTGTGTTTCATTATTTATAAATTTGGTACTGAATTATTTTTAATATTAATATTTACATGAAACGTAATTATGTAGGTTTTATGTTTTCAATAAGTTATATATTGTGTTATGTTCTATGTATATCGTTAAGTATTATTTGAATAAATATGAATAATAATTTAAATTAGGTTATTCTCGGTGTGTCAAATAATTAATTAGGCAGGGCTGGTACTGAAATCGGCGGAGTGCCGGGGGAAGTTCCAGCTTTGTGCTATGTTGCCAACCTCACTTGTTGAAAATGCGGTATACAATAATTCAAAGTTAACTATAAAAATGTATTAATTAAATTGTATGTTCTTGCATTATCGTTTTTCTATAAAAAAATCTTACTTTCTTTCTATAATATATAAAGTTAGTTAGATACATAAATGGATGGACGAACAATGTACTGTACACGGGTTCTGATTTTGACAAAAATGGCCACAGAACTTTAAAAACAAAAGACAAAAAGTTCCAATTACATGCCGTTCGAATGGTCTTTATAGCCTAAAACATGTAAGGAGAAAGATCGTGGAACATGGCATGCTTTTGCTGTCATAATGCGAACTAGCAATATACCTAATAGATACTTCTCAATAAACTGTGCAATTTTCATTGTAACCTAAGCTCGATTTATAATTTTATTTTAATTATTCCTAATACGTATTTGATAGATAGTAAACATTTAATTGTATATAAAAATATTTCTTGGCAAACTCATTTTTATAATATAAAAAACGTAGGCAATGTTGTTCTCTATAATAAAAGTTATTTAAACAATTATGATAAATACAAACTTATTTATTCGGGTCGATTTTGATTCTGATTTAATGGAGGCTGGAACTGTAAAGCGAGCCCTACATGAGTTTCTGACCCAGCATAATTCTGATGCACCAGCCTCATTACCGTTAATGTTTGTAAGTTTTTACTGAAATTGTATTTTGTACAAATTAAATGCTTGTTCATTTGTTTTCAATAATAAATATTTTTCTTTTTTCAAAATAATGGTATATGTATCGGTGCAATATTAGTATAGACGAGCGAGTTGCTGGTGGATGATCCTGGCTACTAGGTAGTAGCTAGCTAGTACTGGCTACTAGTACTCAGACTTAGCAAGACGAGAACAATAGGAAGTAACATACCTAATGGATTCACCCGGGCGTGGACACCCCCGACATACGTCGAGTGTGCCGTCCTTTAGAATTTACTTCCTGTAGTTGTTCATCTTAATAATTGCACAGACAGACCCTTTGGTTTCCCCAAAGAGGTCACCGAAACGTAGCCAGTTCTCCGACGCCGGCAGGTCTATATCGGGCCAGTAGAGTGCCCCATGAACCCTTTCTTGCAGCTCCTTGCTCCTCCATACGTCCATTCGCTTGGAGGTACTCATTATCAGAGGTTAGGTTAGTTTTGTTTTGCAAAAGTTAACGGGGTGAATTCCTTGCTTACTTTCGTTGCATACTTTCGTTGGTTTTTAAAATGTTCTCGTAGATTGTACACCTCACGGTTGTTTGTCTTTAGCATTTAATAATCTCCGGCCACCACATTTCCTTATGATATACAGTTTCATCACCGATGGTCGCGGATGTTGCAACCGATATAATATCAGCATACAACAGACCTTATAATCCAGGGCGTCTAGCTCTGTTTGAGTTCACCTTAGGACCACCGTCCAAAGGAATAAGTTAACGAGGGCATGACCCAACTGTTAAAAGCATGAATCTTGTTAACACCTTAGAGAAGATGCTGTTTTACATCCTCGTCAAATATACCTAATGACTGTTGTAGTGTGTATACAGTTTTAGTATAGGAGGGAAAGGTAAAATGTACGAAATACCAGACCCAACGAGCGCTGTAATGACACTGATTTAATTACTGAAAATATATTATATAAATGTGTTGCTAAGTATTAGGCCGCAGTTGTTTATTTGTAAAACGCTGACTATTGTACATACTTTGTACAACTGTGATATACCAAGGTATTTGCACGTCTCATCTTCAGAGAGGGTTTTGAAGAACACAACCCTCGGAGAGCTGCAATACATTAGAATTTACAACTCTCCCCGCTACATACCGCACACTTGTCCACAATAAGTTCCTATAGAGCTGCTAAACGTTTCAGTTTGTTTTAGCAGTTCTAGTAGGTCAGGTCAAAATATTAATTTTATATGTACCCTGTATATTTCTATAAATTTAATTTACGTTTTCTTTATCTTCATATATTATATAAATGAAAGTCGCATTCCGCGTCTGTCCGTATATCCGCTAACTCTTTCTAAGCCACGAATCGGTTAGATAAATTTTCACTGAAAATTATTTGCTTATATAAAAAACTAATTAAGTTTATATGTACCCGTAATATAAGTAAAATAGAGCTAATTTGCCTCCTTGTACAATATATTTAATTAAATATTTGTCCTGCGGCTCTATTTAAACAGAACTACCTAGAATATTTGGAAAGTCTAGTAAATTTACAATTTGCAACTTGAACTGGGTCAAAGCTGTTCAAAAACATTTTGACCTTATATAGCTACATAGTCCCAGCTTATTCATAAAATTAAATTGTTGTTCAGTGTTGTTGCCATCAAGAATCGCTGTTCAGTAATTAGTATGCTGATTTAAGCCGGCCCAGACATTGGCTTAAATTATGCTATTATGCGTGGTGAATTTGTTAATTATGATCTGACTTTATGCTTTAATGTTTTCCCCGGTTACATAATTTATAACTTTCCCTTTACGACCTTATCTATTTAGCCTTTGTCGGGGCTCCGTAGCAATTTAGGTAAAAAGTAATCCCTATTAACTCATCTTTTTGTCTTTGTCGTCGCAGCATTCTTTCTAAGAACTATATTATTATCAAAAAATATATAACGATGTTTCTTAAGGAATTTTTTGTTTATAGACGACGAGATATTTGCTTGAAAATTGTGTTCCGTTTCTATCTTTTGAACTATGATTTTTTCTTTCAAATAAAATTGGTTGGCACAAGTTTTGAAAGCTTAAAGAGGTCCTCTTTTCGCAGATTCGTATGACGAACATGACAAGTATCAAAATAAAATGGAAATTTATACTGTCTTACAAAACTACTAGTATATATCTTTAGACACCTGTCAATTTGACCTCTGTTCAGCAATTTTAATATTTACTTATTTTATTTCAGGAGTTCAGCAGACAGGCAGACGGCCCACTTGATGGAAAGCGGTTACCACCGCCTATGAATATTTGCAGCACCAATGGTGCTACAAATGCGCTGCTGTAACTGGTACCTGGTCATTAATGCCGGATCACAATTCAATGATGTGGCTACATACTTTAGACCAGGGGTGGTAGCCATCCAGTCGGGCAAATGCCCATCCACCTGGCTGTGGGTTATTTTGTCGTCTCTTACGACAGGCCGCCCGGCCGCAGGAAATTGTATTCTTTCTCCGTTCCTGCACGGATAGATACTTAGCCTACCGCCAACTATTTCATTTTTATTATTTAGTTTGAATTTTTTTTACGGTTATTATTTACTCTATGAGAGCCTAATCTAATTTACCACCGCTTCACAACATGTTATGGCTTAAAGAGACGAAGCGGTGCAAAAAACTCTTCAGCAAACATGCCTAGCTCTAAATTTTTTATATAATATTAAAACGGGTAGAAGGAAAAATAAAAGAAATTATCAGTCATGTTGGTTTGTGTTCCGTTGCACGAGAAAGAGCTCATAGTGTCTCGAGGTCTGGCATTTGTTTTTTGCTGGGTGTGGGTCTTAATAGTTTTGATGAGCGGATCTCAAAAACGGCCAAAACGTCGAAATAACGAAAATCAAATAAATTACTGCGCTTAAAAACGCTAAAACGTAGTTTTATTATGTATAAAAGTGAAAACCTAAGAAAATATTACATTAAATAGGTTTTAGTTTTTACCAAAATGGTTTGCAGAACCCCAATAGAAATAATGTGAGAACAAACAACATTTGAAAAGGAATTAGGGATATTAGTGAATGTCTCGTAATGTAAAATAACTTAAGCCCCTGAAATTTGAATATTCATAAATTTCACATTTAACATACCATTTAAGAACTTGTAATACTTGTTATTTAGACCAACCTTAATGGCTGGAAGTTTAAGTACCGGGAGACATTTTACTGTTAATATTCTTGAATATTATTGTATAATTAAGAACAAAGTTAACCCTGTTAAGGACTTCAACTGGCACACTCATAGTTAGATAACGGTTCTTTAACTTGCGTGACTATAAAATAATTTATCGTTTTGATTTTTTATTTGAATATACATATATATTGCTTTCCTTAAAGTTAAGTGAAGAATTGGTTGTGAATATGATCAAGGGCAATTTTATTTGTTTGTAAAAAACATGGAGATACTATTCTATTCTATTTTTAGTTAAAAAGCGTATAGGCATTGTAGACTGGTAAACAAGTGCCTTCTGGACCAACTTTTTTCAGCAGTCTGCGAAAATTATAAATGAGGTGTCATTCGATTCGGAATGGCATCTAGATGATTTTTGTAAAAAATTAAGTTCCGCTTGCAAAAATTGTAAAAGTTATTAAGAATTAACTTAAAAAGGGGGGTTTAGTTTTTTGCAAATATCTCAAAAAGTAATAAAGATTTTTCAAATTTGAAAAAAGATTCGAAAAGAAGAGGAAATTTCCTAAAAAAATGTCTCGACTCGCGAAACTGTAAGATCAATATTTATAATTTTCCCAGAGGGATGAAAATACGGCCGAAAACGGGTACTCTGGCTTATGCAAGCCACACCCACATCGGCCCTTTAATGAATAAATATTATTTAAACATACTAAAAATGAAAATAAAAAAATGAAAAAATTCAGGCACTAACTGAATAGATGAATGAACAATAATCTGCTTGAAATTTTTTTTATAACAATTTTTCATTTAGTTATTCAATAGTTAATTAATAAAAAAAATTGCTTGAACATGAACATTGCAAGTGTGATAATTGTTAAACTATAAATTTAAGATTTTTTTCCTTTCTTGGAGCAGTTCTTGAAAGGCTTTAGAATGTTGGAATAGTTGGAAAAATTAGGAAATGTTTATTTTTCATTTTTTTATTAATAATTTTCGTTGTTATAAAATATTTTTCGGCCGTATTTTCATCCCTCTGGGAAAATTATAAATATTGATCTTACAGTTTCGGGAGTCGGGACATTTTTTTAGGAAATTTTGCTCCTCTTTTTTCAAATTTGAAAAATCTTTATCACTTTTTGAGATATTTGCAAAAAACGAAACCCCCCTTTTTTTAGTTAATTGTTAATAACTTTTACAATTTTTGCAAGCGGAACTTCATTTTTTTCAAAAATCATCTAGATGCCATTCCGAATCGAATTCATTTATAATTTTCGGAGATTGCTGAAAAAAGTTGGTCCAAAAGGCACTTGTTTACTAGTCTATTGATTTTGCCAATGACACAGTACCTATTGAGTAAAAAGTGACAGGTTTTGGAATATTTAAAAAAATAGGATATTAATCGCTATTCGGTATCAAACACCTTATGTAATCCTGTGGACAAAACAAACATGTATTATGTTAAGATACCCACATTATAAGTAAATACAATTAAGCATTAAAAATTTACACAAAATTAAATACACAAACATTATATGAGTTAATAAAGAATTAACACTGACAGGGCGGGGGAAATCTTATAGAAGAATATCATAAAGTGGAGTTGTAATTCTAGGTCAATGAAAGAAAATATGCTCCTAAGCCCTTTCAGCTAATCCACATTCGCAATGAGAGTGCACTCAAACTCTGATCCTGGCTAGGATTGGCTAGGAAATGAAGATACAAGATACTAAATAAAATAAAAATATTCATAGTTATAGAAGAAACATGGAGGTACAATAAACTAAATTAATTAAATCGTAAGGAACATGAAGAGAGATAAAATATCCATCTCCAACAAACACGGCGACACAAAATTCAAAATTCAAATTAATCTCTTTTTAAGAAACATGGAAATCTTTTTTAATCCATTGAAATTACAATTTAAGGACCGAATATTCCTTTTTTTAGAGGACGCAATTTTATTTTTGGGACATGTGTCCATTGGAGGGTCAATAGAAGCTTAACGTCAAGTTTGTGGGGTCGCCGCCCTTGTCCCCCGGCCGCCATCTTGGAAAAAGTGATGAAAACACTTTTTTCGCGATACCTCGGAAACTATACGTTTACAAAAACATTGCAAAGTCATAATTTGTAGCAAAGTGTTTTTCCCACAAATATGTCTATGTAAATTTTTGCCCTAAATTAAAAATTAAAAAGTTATAAGCAAAAAAGTGAGATTTTTTTATTCATTCCTAACTCTTTTCTTTACCATAGAACTTACCGAATTTAACTTATCGAACGTTAAGCAGGTAGAAAAGGTCCCCCGTTTTCCCCGCCACCTAAGAGGTAGAGTCACATGTCCCAAAAATAAAATTGCGCCCTCTAAGAAATGAAAAGCTCATGTAAACTTTCAATGGACTATTTAGACAGCCGTTAAAAATTTGAATCGGTAGTTAAGAACAAAACAACAGGCTGTTTCAATTATATTGCGTTGTTAGAAGGATAATCCTAGCACGTTCCGTTAAATTGTTTCACAGATAATACAAGCACGTTATGAAATCAATTTATTTTATTTACCAGTATTCCGTTGGCGTCAGTTGGCAATAATCCCTTAATAAATCCCAAAAACAATTGCTTACGTTTTGTTTGAATACGTAAATACAATTAGAGTTCGATTTATGGTATGTGCCCGGTAAGGGATATAGATGTTTACTCTGAAATATTTTCAAGTGCTCAAAGCCACACTTGGAGTTTAATAATGATCAATTAAACTTAATTAGTGGCGATTGATTTTCTTCTTTGATAAAGATAAGCGTGAAAGTTAGGTTGACATATTTCTTAACACAAATACGGTATCCAATGCGTGTAAATGATTAAGCACCAATACGACCCCATTTCTTTTACCCTTTTGTTTGAATTAATTGTGTTTAAACGTGATTTACTATGAGTGAGACAGCGTCACCAATGTTAACTATGATATATGTGTATAGATACATTGTATTTTTAGGGTTTTGTAGTTGATTTTACCAAAATTATAATATTAAGTACAGTTACTCAACGATTTTTTTAATGAAGTCTATTTATTTATAATATCTGGTTATTAGTTCGCTAAATTTGTGAGAATTGTGTCCCCATATCTCTAACTTTTATACTCCATAAGGTGGAAGTTTTACAAACAACTAAGATGGTAGGTTGTTCTTAATAATACTTTCAAAGCCATTTTTTGTGAATAAGATCTGTTGAAGCTAAGCTGGCAATGCCTCGAGTAAACCTGCGTTTCTCCAGGAATATCTTAAAGCTCAGTTGGTCCAGGCTGAGACTAGTTATTAGCGCAGCCACTGGACATGGAAATTTTAACAGACATCTTTTCAATATAAGTGTCACCGACAGCCCCCTGTGCAGAGCATGCCTGGAGGCAGAAGAAACAGCCGCCCATGTCCTGCTTGAATGCGGAGGGGTGGCCCAATACAAGGCGAAGTATCTGGACGCCCCAGGTAGCCTCTGAGAAGTCTTCAGCAACGTCTAGAAGCTGGTCCACTTCCTGGAGGAGCTGGGCTGGATGGAGTAAACCCTCATCCTCCCTCGCACGCAAAAAAAGCGCTTTATCGTCGAGTTGCGGTAACCGCCCGCTCGCAGAAGAAGAAGAAGAAGATCTGTTGAATATAACAGTTTTAAGGGTTTTTATTATTCCGAGCTAGGCATGTTTGCTGAAGAGTAACATGTTGCGAAGCGCTGGTGAAGTAGATTAGATCCCTTAGAGTAAATAATAAGCATAAACAAAATTAAAACAAACTAGTTGGCAGTAGGCTAATTTAAACTTTAACAATACTCAATGACATTGAGGTTTGTTCTCCGTAATCACGACTACTGAAAAGTGGCCAAAACGTCGGAATAATAAAAACCAATAAATTACCTCGCTTAAAACCGTTAAAACATAGTTTTATTATGTGTACTAGTCGCGAAAACTTAATAACATTTTCTGTTAACAGCGTTATAAGAGACAGAATGCGTTTTTAGATCGATTTCTCAACAGTGTTTACAGTAGTTATACACACTTTATTGCGGTGAAAAAAATATATGTCAATCTTGATCATATTTCTGAAGTAAACTTTGTACTCGGAACGCTTTTGCGATAAATTTTCTCGATAGAAAATAATTGCAAAGTAACCTCTAAACGAGTTATTCAATCTTCGTTATTGTTATTACTGTTAATCGTACATCGCTAAAATAAATAACAGTAACATATCATATTATAACAAATACAATTATAGAGTTTTATTCGGTTACTTAACTTAATTTGGAAGTAATTAATTATTTTATTAAAAATGACTGCAAAAATCCCGCCTGCCGGTCCCAATGTATGGAATTTATCATTCCGCAGGACGGCCTCGTGCTTAACGGTCATGTCGCTTTTTGTAGCTCCGCTGCTAAAAAGTAATTTTAAATAAATGAAGGAGCAATAATAACCAGAATTTTGACGCGGTCGCGCTGTACCTATTTGGCGTATACGGTAGAATTCTGTTCTAAATCACAGGATGTGTGGGTTCGAACCCTATTAGTTTCACTTCATCTAGAAGATTTTTTTATTTTTATATGAAAGTTGATAAAATGCTCTGTTTCTCTTCCTAAATAATTTTATAAAATGCAAGAAAATACTTTTCTAAATTTTTATATTTCATTTCATCTCTACTTTTATACTATTGACAATAAAACGTATTTAAATCAATCTTACAGGTAAAATAAAAATTCGAAAGCGCCATCTATGTTTCTCAATAGAAAATTACGTTGACACGTGGGTAGTTAGAAATAATATGAAGATTCAAATTCAAGTTGAGTGCTCGCTCCATTTTCCTTTTCTAACAATTTTTTTTATTTAGCCCTATTATGTTTTTAACACGCTTTTATTAGCTTCACCTGTATGTATGTTTGTAACCGACCCCTTTGAGCTCGATTTTGTCCTACTTTGAACGATCAGATTTAATTCAAACTTTGCACACCTGTCAAAGGTCGATGACAATGCAATAATATGGTACCATGGAGCTGATCTGATGATGGAGTCGGAAGGTGGCCATAGGAGCTCCTGTACTAAACAAGATAAACCCTTCGTGTTTGGGCTCATATGTTTATATCGCGTAACAATTCAATAATATGGTACTATGAAGCTGATCTTATCATGGAGTCGGAAGGTGGCTATAGGAACTCATGTACTAAACAAGATAGACCCGTCGTGTGTGAGCTCGTTTTACTTATCTTGGCTAGCCCTCTGCTGCTACATGATATGCAGGATCTCAAAAGATTGTTTTAAAAACATTAAAAAAACAACTAAAAAATGAAAAATAAATAATAGTTAAAAAAAAGCGCTTTGAATACACCCCTCGCTTTTTTTAAGACTCCATTCATCAGAAACCAAATGTATTAAATTTTATTATCTGTTTTTTAGTTGGATTTTTTATGAAAGCGTGTTTTTTTTAGTTTTTTTGAAACTATTATTATTTACTTTATAGTTCTTATCTATACAGATAAATAAAAGTGAAGTGCCTGTTTGAAATCCCAAAATAAAATCTAAAATAATTGGACTAGGCGATTCCGAAAATGCTATTTATAGAATTTTTGCCTGTCCGTCTGTGTGTCTGGATGTTCCGGCTAATCTCTGACACAGTTGGATCGATTATGACGTAATTTTCATTGGCAGATAGCTGATGTTATAAGAAGTAACTTAGGCTACGTTTTTAGGGTTCCACGAAAAAAAATCCACAAGTATATTTGTCTCACTGTTTGTTATCCTTTTATGGAAAGACTATTGAACCGATTTGGCTGAAACTGGGTACATATGTTATGTTAATACCGAGGGTGGCCAAGAACTACTTTTTATCCCGAAAAATGAGATAGTTTCCGAGATGAAAATATATTTAGCCGAACGGGTCTAAATGATCAAACGGCTGAATAGCCCAAATGGTCGAATTGATCGAAATGACTGAAATGGCTGAAATGACTGAAATGGCTGGAATGGCCCAAATCACCGAAATGGCTGAAATAACCCAAATGGCCAATAGGTCGAAACGACCGAAATGGCTCAAATGGTCGAAATGGCTGAAACAACAAAAAAAATGATATGTCTGAAATGGCTGATATGGCCAAAATGACTAAAATGAGTGTAATGGCCGCAATGACCGAAATGGCTGAAATGACTGAAATGGTTGATATGGCCCAGATGGCCGAAATAACCGAAATGGCTGAAATGACTGAAATGGCCGAACGGGTCTAAATAATCAAACGGCTGAATGGCCCAAATGGTTGACTTGACCGAAATGGCTGAAATGACTGAAATAGCCGAAATGGTCGGAATAGCTGAAATGGTCGAAATTGCTGAAATGGTCGAAATGGCTGAAATGACCCAAATGGCCAAATGGTCGAAATGACCGAAATGGCTGAAATGAATAATATTTTTGATATGGCTGAAATGGCTGATATGGCCAAAATGAGTGAAATGGTTCAAATGGCCGAAATGACCGAAATGGCTGAAATGCCCCAAATCACCGAAATGCCTGAAACGACTGAAATCGCTGAAATGGCCGAAATGGCTGAAATGAATGCAATGGCTGATATGGCCCAAATGGCCGTAATGACTGAAATGGGTGAAATGGGTAAAATGACTGAAATGGCCCAAATGTCCGAAATGGCTGAAATGGCCCAAATGGCCGAAATAGCTGAATTGAGTGAATTCGCCCAAATGACTGTAATGGCCAAAAACACTAAAATGGTTGAATTGACTAAAATGACTGATATGGCCCAAATGGCTGAAATGATTGAAATGGCCCACATGGCCGAAATGACCGAAATGGCCGAAATGGCCAAAAACACTAAAATGGTTGAAATGACTGAAATGGCTGAAATGACTGAAAAGGCCCTAATGGTCGAAATGGTCGAAATGACTGAAATGGCTGAAATAACTGAAATAGCCCAAATAGCCGAAATGGCTGAAATGGCCGAAATGGCCGAAATGGTCGAAATAGTTGAAATTACTGATATAGCCCAAATGACCCTATTGGCTGAAATGGCCGAAATGGTCGAAATGGTTGAAATGACTGATATAGCCCAAATGGCCCTAATGGCCGAAATGGCCGAAATGACTGAAATGGCCCAAATGACTGAAATGGCTGAAATGGCCGAAATGGCTGAAGTGGCTGAAATGGCCCTAATGGCCGAAATGACTGAAATGGCTGAAATTACTGAAATAGCCCAAATGGCCGAAATGGCTGAAATGGCCGAAATGGTAGAAATGGTTGAAATGACTGATATAGCCCAAATGGCCCTAATGGCCGAAATGACTGAAATGGCTGAAATGGCTGAAATGACTGAAATGGTCGAAATGGTTGAAATGACTGATATAGCCCAAATGGCCCTCCTAATGGCCGAAATGGTCGAAATGGTTGAAATGACTGATATAGCCAAAATGGCTCTAATGGCCGAAATGGTCGAAAGGTTGAAATGACTGATATAGCCCTAATGGCCGAAATGGCCGAAATGACTGAAATGGCTGAAATGGCCGAAATGACTGAAATGGCTGAAATGACTGAAATGGCTGAAATGGCCCAAATGACTGAAATGGCCGAAATGGCTGAAATGGCCGAAATGGTTAAAATGACTTATATAGCCCAAATGGCCCTAATGGCCGAAATGGTCGAAATGGTTGAAATGACTGATATAGCCCAAATGGCCCTAATGGCCGAAGTGGCCGAAATGGTCGAAATGGTTGAAATGTCTGATATAGCCCAAATGGCCCTAATGACTGAAATGGCTGAAATGACTGAAATGGCCCAAATGACTGAAATGGGCGAAATGGCCAAAAACACTAAAATGGTTGAAATGACTGATATAGCCCAATTGGCCCTAATGGCCGAAATGTCCGAAATGACTGAAATGGCTGAAATGGCCCAAATGGTCCTAATGGCCGAAACGACTGTAATGGCTGAAATGGCCGAAATGGCTGAAATGACTGAAATAGCCCAAATGACTGAAATGGCCCAAATGGCCCAAATGGCTTAAATGGCCCAAATGTCCGAAATGGCCCAAATGGGTGAAATGACTAAAATGGTTGAAATGGCCAAAATGGCCGAAATGGCTGAAATGGCTTTAATGGTCCAAATGGCTGAAATGGCTAAAATGATTGAAATGGCCTAAATTTCAGCAAATCGTTCCAGTAGTTGTTCCGTGAAAACGGAACAAACAGACAGACAGTTTCTTTCGCATTTATAATATTAATAGGGAATGAATGAATTCATTGTTATTCCATAATACAATGAAATAATTTCAATAAAATTTACCTACCTAAAAACTAATATCATTAAAATATTTTATACTGCATCAAATTTAGTTAGAAAAAGTGAAAAAATAACAAATTTTTTGGGGATCGAGTCCTATACCTCCTCACCACCAGAGTATTAGAATACCATTAGACTAAATATGTTTAATATTAAACGTCGAATTTTCAATAGGTATTATCCATGTGATCTCTCACTTTAGGATTTAGGAAATTTAGGATGTTTTGTCTCGCTTCCTCTTGTTCTCAGCCGCATGAATAGTGTGATATCGTGCCGTGGACGTTAGCTACGTACCTACTTATCAGAGAGTACTTTATATACTGCTTATGTTATGTAGCGCATGTTCGGTGATATACAATATTTTACCACACGCACGCACGGCTTAAACTGGCGCTGTTCCATCGAAGTAAACATTGGTTGCGCGGGGGTAAACTATGTGAAACACCGATTTGAATTAGGAATATACAGGCTCATTTCATTGTTGTTCCATAATACAATTAAATAATTTTAATAAAATTTACCTATCTAAAAAGTTTTTGGAAAAAAAACGTAAAGCCTGAGGGGAGGGTTCGAACCCTGTACCTCCTAGTTACTGTTGAGCATGGTAAGCCGTTGGGCTAAAGACGCTTAGGAAGATACGTCAAAATTTCAATAGGAATTACGCATACAAATTACAATTACGGTCTATCTCACTTTAGGACAGTTTGTCTCGCTCTCGTGGGCCTTAGAATCAAATAAATTGAATCAAGTCGTCATGATCGCCGTGCGCGTCGGTATGATCAATTGCAATATTTCGCCACGGTCGAAGTTTTATTTGGCGCTGTTACATCGAAGTAAATATCGGACGTGCGGGGTTGATTTTATGAAATGCCGATTTGAATTAGGCGTACATAGCCTCTTAAGTAATTATTAACGTATGAAGTATTTTCGATTCAGTGCTATTTCACTTCTACGAAACACTCAACTGCGCGTAGATTCCAATAATTATACCTATATTTGAACATACAGACAAAAAAGATGGTAATTTAAGTTCCACATTTCCGTTCCTAAGATCAGACGGTTCATGATCCAGTTTAGAACTAATTAAGATATTACCATATCCGATTAACATATTAAACTTTTAATGAATGTGGAGGAAATTTCGAGAAGCTTTTTCTTCTTTAATAACGCTCGCTTGAAGATGAATAACAAGATTTGACAGTAGACTTTTATTTTCATACAATACCTATACCCTGTCTTCATTCCTTCTTCAGGATGTTGGGATTATCTGAACATCATAAAATTGTGTAATTGAAAAGGTATCTATGCTGATTTTAGAACCTATTCTCTAAATGGTTGGGGTATAGTAAGAAAGAGATAGTAAAATCTTTAGCTAGGTTACATCCGTTCTCATACCGGGCTCTTGTATGTAACAATGTGGGTTGTAAGTAAACTAATATAATATGGTTCACTATTTTTTTTTCTCCAACATTAATTAATTGTTATTTACAACTATTATGTTATTGTACAACTATTATTATAGATAATTAGAGTAATCGTTACAAATACATAGGTATAGGTATCGCTATATAAAAAAACATCTGTCTTCCAAATTACGTCTATATGGAGATCTTTGAGAAAATTATTATGACTAATTGATGAAGGTTAAGTATTTGTCATTTTTTATAGTTTCATGTAAGAAAACGGTCCATCTGATTGTAAGGGAAAACCTCAGAAGGAAGTTCCACATGTATGACATAAAATAGAGAACGCCATGTACAGAAGACGACTGCTAAGTATTGAAGAAGTGTGCATGAACCCCCAACCTCTGAGTCGAAAAATACATCCTTTTTCGATGACGATCAAAATCACAAAACTAATACCATAGAGTTATGCGATGCTATTCAAATAGCACCAAATTCCGTTATACTCATCCATTAACCCTCATATTCATATACGAGTATATCGTTCTTCACGATATTAACTTAGGTGCTGGATTTTTGACAGGCACCGTGCGTGGCGTCACGTCGCGGGGTATTTAGGTCAAAGGATATTTCGCTGTCATTTAGGATATTTAATAGCACTTTCGTCCAAAATTATATTACCTCATTTGCATCATAATTGTGGGCATGTCGTGAGTTTAAATATCAGTACCTGATTTTGTTCTATTATATATTATATTGTGGTTGTTTGTTGTCTAACATTATCTGTCATCTTTTTTTGTGATTTTAAAATAAATACTAAAATTTGCTTGACACCTTCATAAATGATAGTTTCAAAAATTATGTTTGTCTGAAAGTTTGTCTCGCTTATAAGACAGATTCCCAAAGGTGATCGACGATTTCTCAGCTGCAATAGGCTAGAAAGGATTTTTTATTTTTTTATTGCAGGAGTTTAGGAGACAGGCAGACGGCCCACTTGATGGAAAGCGGTTACCATCGCCTATGGACATTTGCAACAGCAAAGGTGCGCTACTGCTGCTTAAGGGAGCCTGGAACTTGGTCACTAATGCCGGAACACAACTCAAGGTTGTTATGGCGACATACTTTAGACCAGGGCTGGTAGCCATCGAGTCGGGCTCTTTTTTTTTAACGGGGGAAATCCGTTTTAGGACCGTAGGCCGCGCAAGAGGGAAAGGTCGCGGCCCGTGTGTGGGATTCGCCGGCTCGGGGTGGCACTAGCACCCCACGTTGAGATGTGGGGAACTATTGCCACGTCCCGGTTAGGGATACCCACTAAAACCCCTGAGCGATCACGAGAGTCCTTTGTCCAGGCTGTGGGCTCGCTTGCGCATTCACCACTAGCCTGGATGAACGGTGGCCGGCCCCTTGCGGGCTGGCCTCTCCATTTGGTAGCCGGAGATTTGGGTCTCTCCGGCTTCTCTACCTCACCGCGAGGTGAGAGAGGACGCGCGGGTCGGCGCGCGTCCCCCCTCTCCGGCCTTTTTGTGCGGGTGGGTCCGGTTGCCCCGCCGGTCGCTCGCACGGCCGTAGCCTACGGCGGCTGGAGGTCGTCATGGACGACTCTCAGACGCCGCCGCCGACTCTGACGGGAGGGGAGCGTCGTGGATTGCCCCCTCTCCCGCTCCGCCTTCTCCTTCGCGGACATGACGGTCTCGCAGAAGGAGGCGGCTGCGTCCCACGCGTCGGCGCTCCCAACCATGGCCTTCACCACGGCCGGGAGGGACGAATCCGCCCCGATGGCTGTGACGAGATCACAGCGCTGCTTATCCCAGGCTAGACACACCTGGAGGGTGTGCAGCGCCGTGTCTTCGTCATTGCCGATGCAATGATGGCACCCTGACATCTGTTCGCGCCTTATTTGACACAGGTACCTCCCGAAGCAACCATGCCCCGAGAGGACCTGCGTCAGGCGAAACGTCAGGGTGCCGTGACGCCTCTGCAGCCATGCCGGCATAATTGGCCTCACCGCTTGGATAACGACGAGGCCTGCGCTCTGGTTCAGAAGGCGGTCCGCCCACTCTTCCACCTGGAACTGGCGCAACTCTTCTCTGCGCCCCTCTATCTCGCGGGGGGCAGCTCGGCCAACACTGGCCTCCTTTTCCTTGCGCCACACGTACAAGGAGGCCAGTGTTCTGGCCTCCAGGTCCCACGGCAGAGCACCGGCTAGAAGGGAGGCCGCTTCGAAGGATATCGTGCGATATTCTCGGACGGCTCTGACGGCCAGCATACGCTGTGTCTGTCGCAGCGTTGCGACGTTGCGAGCCAACAGGGCGCCCACCCACACCCGAGCCCCATAAAGGGCCATAGAACGCACGACTCCCTCGAAGAGTTTTCGGCACGTCACATTTGGCCCCCCGACGTTGGGCAGCAAGCGCGAGAGTGCGCCCGCCGCCCTCTTGAGTCTGGGGGCCATCTGCTGGAAGTGAGCCGAAAAGTCCCATCGGCTGTCTAGAACCAATCCCAGGTACTTCATTGTTGGCTGGACGCCGATGCGGACGCCTCCAACTGTGATGCCGGAACCCGCAGGTGGCTTTCTCTGAGGCCCGTGAAAGACCACGGCCGCGAATTTGTGCAGCGCCACCTCAAGACCCAGCCGCCGGATTCGGTGGACCACCTGTGCAACCCCAGCTGTCGCCAGAATGGCTGCCTCAGGATACGTCCTCCCCCGTGCGACGACCAACGTGTCGTCAGCGTAGCACGTGGTGCTTACGCCGCAGAGGAGGACGCCCCGCAACACCCAGTCGTAGCCAATGTTCCACAGGATCGACCACAGTACCGATCCCTGTGGAACACCGCACGACATCTCCTGGCGTCCCCAGCCGTTTTGACCCGGGAAGATTACAGCCCGTTCACTGAGATACGCCCCGACTATGTGGCGGAGGTAGGTCGGCACCCCGTGATATCGGAGTGCCTCCCTGATGCAGCTCCAGGGCATGCTTTTAAACGCGTTGGCGATGTCCAAGGACACCGCCATCAGCACGTCACCGCTAGAGACTGCCTCCTCCGCCTGGCTCTTCACTCGCATTATCGCATCAATTGTGGAGCGCCCCTTGCGGAAACCGAACTGGACATCGGCCACGTCCGGCCCCTCCATTGACAGGTGCTGGACGAGGCGGTTTGCAATGACTCTCTCGAAGAGCTTGCCCGCCTCGTCTGCCCGACCACCTGGCGAATTAACTTCCTTTTTTTTAATATGTTCCCTCGGACTATTCGTTTTATCAGACTCTTGTTAATTCTTAATTTATTATTCTCTCTCCAATTGTAGATTGCATATTATCTTTCCTTTTTTTTTGTTTTCCCAAAATTTTTAATAATTTTAATAATTTTATGAATTTTATTATTTTTACCTATAACATTTATTTATTTTCTATCTTAAGTATTATGTCTATGTTCATATATACCTATGATATATTACAGTACACTTTATGTGTTTTTTACCTATTTATCAAAATACGTAACAAAAAATTCTGAGGTATGTTTAGGAACTATCACAATGAAAAGTTGCACTACTAGACCCGTTTACGCTATTAAAAAGTGCGTCTGTATTAATATTGAAGCAAATAATATAAAACTTTTATGAATATTTTAATAATTAATTATTATTTTAATAATTTTATAATATTTTAATTTTGCCGCTGTATTATAAATCATGACCACCCAGGGCGGGCTCAGCGTCGCTGCGACATAAACAGTGCATCTCCATTAAATAAACTTCTGTGGCATTGTCACAGTTTTAGGTAAAATTTATGCATAAAAGACTGATATATTAATGATTTTTCTAATTTATTTATTGCAACAATAATAATTGAATTTACCTATAATATTATTAAGACCGAGGTGCCGGCAAAGGCAAATTCTTATCTGCGTACCTGTCGACGTTTTATTAACTTTGCGGCATTTGGACTTCTTTTGTTTAGTTTGTGGTTAGAAAAACAACCCATTGTGTATTGTAATCTTTTATGGTAGTCATTAGCCAGGTGTGATTCTAGGAAATTCAGTTCACTCGGCTGAGCAGATATATTGTATTTGTAAAATATAAAGCAATGCCCATTGGAGGGATTAGGCAGTCTAGCGATAGCCACAAGCGAAGCAAGACTTTAGTGACGGACTTTGCGCGTGTGATTGAATCGTGAATTACGTTTGGACTGGTTGTGTACAGTTATATTTGTACCTGTGTTACACGTGTTTGTATAGTTCTAATAAATTATATAATAATTCTAACGGCATTTTAATTCGAGTCCTGCAACTCGTAATAGAAATCTGTTGGGTGTCGAGTTAGTACAATGAATTTCAAAAATCAAGCGGCTTATTTGGACTAGCAGATTGCGAAAATCCAAATTTTAGACTTTTCTCTGTCTGTTCTCTACTTTAAAGTGGTTTTCATTGTATTTTTAGCATCTTCTTTTACACACAAGGATAACATATCAACCCCATCAGACAACACAATAATGTTATTCACAGAAAATAAATATACTTATTACTAGTGAGCAGTAATAAAATTAAAAATGATTCGCTACTAATTCATAAATAGATTTTAAGAATACCTAAAATTTGAATTAGACAGTAATTCTATTTATTTCATTGTACCGCATACATTAAAATAGGTAGCGTAAGGTAAATAAAACTAATAGATTTCTCAAAGTAACACGATTTCGTCGTTGATTAAAATTATTAACATCGCTGTAATCCGCTACACCCGCAGGAATATTAATTTTGAACGGGCCAACAAAATTAAGCGGGAACCTTTCATTATGTACTAGAATGTGACTAACTTTAGATACGAAAACTTGTAATATAATTTTCCTGGGACTAAATTTATAAAATATAGTGTTATGATTAGCAAGGCTATGAAACGGTCTAAACTATGAAGTGGTGAAAGGATTATAATTAACTATTAAGGTCTCCTTCTGTGATCTAGCGGTCTACCGAATCACAGAGGTGCCGGAAGCGGTATCCTCTAGAGTAAATTTCATAAAAAAATCACTCTGATCTGATTTAAGATCGGACTCAGAATTGTTTCTTCTATAGATTCAGTATAAAATGCTGTTTGTGTCTCTCTATTAAATAAATATAATTTCTACAAATTTAACTCAAAGAATATACAATTTTTATTAACTAAAAAAAATTGAGTGTGTGGGAGTTCACACCCAGTAGAAATGAGACCAAGTGTGACAAGGGGTGGGAGGATTATAAATTTCGTGACGTCACATTTCGTATATTATATCGTTATACTATATTTAAGCTTTAAACCACAACATTAAGAAGTATTAACGAATAACTTCAAAACATTTCCAACTCTATCTGTATGGGCATAGTGTTTAAATTATTAAGTATGATGTATTCTATCTCATTCTCTCGCAGGCTTAGTCCTTTAGATATGTGTTTATGTCTTTTAGTGTCGCTTTTTCGTTTTATCAAGTTTGAAATCACAACGATTCTAAAGAAGTTTCACTTCAGAAATATTATTTACTATTAGGAAAAACAATAGGTACAAATAACGGGACGGATGAACTTGATTTGGATTTCTTAACTTTTCAAATCAGATTTGAAGTTTAAAAAAGGTACTTTGCAAACATACCGGTTCGCGACGTCGCGCTTCTCAGTTCATACACATTGTCAGTGACGCCTCGAGATCCTCTGAGTTTGGGTGTTTAGCCACCTCCAGGCATCAAGACGAGAGCGCTTAGGAGGTCTGGGCGTTATGTTGATACTTAATCATTTTCAATCAGATTTTCCCTTTCCACTTATTGGTTGTAAGGTCCCAGGTGCGTTTTCCGACAAGACAAATCTCTTAAATAACACAAGTGTAATTTGAAATGTAAATTGAAATATCAGTGTCGCTCCTTCACTACTGATAGCACAAATATAAGACATTGCATTCAATCCACGCTACCAAACGGAGGGTGCGTCCCAAGGAGTTCGTATTGAAGGCCCTGCCGACTCCGAATATCAGAGAACAAATGAGCAAACGGGCCATGTAGTTAGACCACAGCTGTCGTTGACTTCTTTCTGTTAGTCCTCGCAACGAAAAGATATTCAAAGGCTGGTGTGCACCGACTTTTAACCGATGGTTAAAATAATTTAATCTCTAAAGATGTATGCATAAACAGTGATTATTTTGTTTTAACCGCCGGTTAAATGTCAGTGCACATCATCATAAGTCTTTAACAACAGATAACACCAGTCACGTTTAACCACTATATTGAAAACAAAAACGGTTTCAAAAATGAAATATTTGTGGCAGATTTTTGATTTATACATATTCTATTATATTTGTATTATTTTTATGTCTATACATATTCTGGCAAATTGCATCTGACATGGGCAATCAAGTTGTTTATTTTAACATTTTGGCAAGCGTTGGCCACTATTACTACCATCAAAAGCTAACTGACTGTGCCAAAAGCCTTGATATCTGGGTTAAAAAATTTCCACTCTAATTAAAATTGAAAAAACAACGACTATTGTTAAAAAACGTTTTTGTATTTTTACGGTTTCTTCGGGATTTCAGTTTGTACCACTTACGTAGAAGGTTTTATTGCATTGGTACAACTTTAAATAACAATAATTTATTACTAAATTAAAGATGATTGAAAAAAATTTTTACGGAAGGGAGCCACGTCCAGTAGTAGATTGACTGATGTCTAGTGTATTGAGGCTCTCATAATTCTTGGTATTATGTTCTTATGATACACACGGAAATTCTCCGTGTAGGAACGGAAAGAGAATACTAATTCCTGCGGACGGGCAGCCTGTCGTAAGGTGACAAAACACCATCTCACAGGTGGATGGCTATCACCCTTAGTCTAGAGTAGCCGCCATAACAACTTTGAGCTGTATTCCACCATCAGCGGCCATGTTCCAGTTTCTCTTTTAAGGCCAGCAGCACCTCTGGTATTGCTAATCTCCATAGGCGACGGTAAGCACTTTCCATCACAGTTGGGCAGTCATTCGTTATGCTGTGCTTCAGTAATAAAAAAAAGGATTGTCACCAGATACGTGTCAGGACTACAAAATTAAATATTAATATACTTATTATATTAAATTTAATATACTTATGTCACATTGCAGTATAGTATATAAGTATATACCTATTGCGCAATATATTCTAGCAAGTTAAATTTGCTTGGAGTATATTAAATTTGAATCACATCACAGACTTTGAAACACGTAAGTTTTAGAACTAAAAGAAAGAAAGAAGAACTTTATTTGAAAAAATAGCGACGTAGTTACATTCTTCACACATTATTATACACAAAACATTATTTGAGAATTTATACGCCGCATTTTCAGCAAACAAGGTTTGTCTCTCTCAGCATACTGTTGCTGTTAATGATTGTTAAAATGCTTATAAATAAATACATTTAATATGTAATTAAAAAAATTCATAGTTTGTAACAAATAACTTAGTTTTCCATTGCTGAATAGCCTTTACTCTGCCAGATCAAATTAAAAGTAAATTTTCGGGTCAATTTATTGTAAAATTTGAGTTTGTAGGGACATTTTTCTCAGTATATGGATAAAAAGTCCACACGAGCCTAGCCTTGTCATGTTATAAGATAGATGATATAATAATATGCAGGATGCGTAGTAGCCAGTGCGTCATACGGCTATTGTTCTTGAGTTTTAAGTAGGAGCAAAATTATACTACGCATTAGCCTATATAGCTCAAGTTTCCTTACAACAAAGACGTCAAATACTATGCAGAAACCTATTGTAGACAAAATATATAGCTTCTATTGTTGAAAAGATATATTGGGGCAACTCAGTGGCCAAAGTGCTCGGGTCTCAACCAATCGATTTGATTCGGTACGGGACTGTTTCTCTTATTTAATGTACATTGTGTTACAATTATCCTTAGCGAAGGTTAAAAGAAAAAAAGGAAAGACAGACGTTGTCCTGCCCTGAAGAAATAAAATTTATAACCTGATTGCAAATTTCATAGAAATCGGTCTTAGGAGGAATTCGGGCACTTACACTCGCACAGAAGAATTTCATATATCAAAATATTTTGAACTGTTTATTGAAATATGATTTATCGAATGGCAACAAAAGTCCATCGTTTGGAGTCTGCCAAAAATACAACATTTTATTAATGCAGGGTTTATGAATCGCACTGTATGCAGGTTGGTACCTTTTTGCTTGACCTAAAATTAAAATATTTATAAACACAAGAAACTGGCTAGATCTATAAATCGTGCGCAACTATTTAAAAGAAGGAATCGCTAAAAATATTTTTTAAATTATAAAGCAAAATTACGTTCTGACCTGAATAGACATCTGTTATATATCAACAAAACCCTCGAAAGTGAATAGCAAACTATACTAGTGGATAGTGGACGCAAAGTAATGGAGCAAACATATGCAAAGTGAATAAAAGTCTAAAAAGAAAGGAAATTGAACAAACAATAGAAAGGTCAACAATCCCTTTTCGGCTTCTTACGGAGCGTGCTTTTGGTAACGAGTTTTTTCTATATCTTTTCTGCTATAATATTGTTTAATATGTATGTATATCCAAATAGGAGGATATGCCCGATACTTTGTCTATGCTTGACTTAAAATTCTCGCGGGATTCTTAGGACACAAAATATCGCAACATTTGAAAAAGAATATAAACTATCGTTTTAGAAAAAACTGTGTCGGTATATGCTAATTTTTACGCACCGGAACAACTACAAACCACTCCCGGGGAAATTCCCGCGAGATCCCCGAGATAAAAATATTACAAAATTCCGCGAGATTCTAAGGATATAAAGTCGCACAGAGTTTAATTCTAAGAATTTTCTCTCGATTTTTCGACTTTGCTACGATTTTTTGTCGGTTTTGCTACGAGCGGTCGATATTTTATGTGCTCATAATTAATTGTGTTAAACCATAATTTAAGTCTATTCTAGTAGTATAAAACAATTATATAAAGTTACTAGTGTCCACTAATGATATTAATTTAAAGTTAAAACTTTACAAACAGTGATAAAATCCTTGTTATCTACGAAACAATACAATGTTAATATAGTGTTGTTAAATAACGAAGTCACCAGAGGTCTTACTAAGTTGGACGGATCACGTTATTGTACGTTTTTGTCGATTAACGTCCAGTTACACTGACCCTTGGTTAACTGTTAATAAGATCAAGCCCTATTTTTATTTATATTCAGTGTTCTTTCTCATAAGACTAATATTATACGGCGATGACATCAACACGTAAAGGATTGAAAAAAATGGGTGATTCATCCTCAGAACCTGACTTGCATTTGTCTCCCGATACAGAGGTTTTTGACTCGAATATAATATTAAAAAAGAAAAAAGTTGCAGTGGATTCTCTTGAAGGTATTTCTAAGACCATGCAAACTATGTTCAGTGGCTTGCAAGTGATGTTCCAAGACCTGAAAGCCAGTCATAATGAACAATTTATACAAATAAAGAACGATATGAATTCCTTAAAAGAACAAAATGAACATCTGCTGGCATCAAATTTGGAAATTAAAAGCTCTGTGTCGAAGATTATACAAGATCACAACGAACTTAAAACCCGAGTAGAAAGTCTCGAGAATAGTAATACAAAATCAGCTGATTATATAAAGACCCTAGAACAACAACTGGAAACCGTGGATAGAAAAATAAGAGAAACCAGCATTGAAATTCATAATCTTCCTACGGAAAATAATACGCAATTACTATCCCTGATTGGCAAGTTGTATACATTTCTTAATATTAACTACAAACCTAGTGACTTACGTAACGCATTTCGCTTACCAGGCAAAGTAAATAAACCCAGACCTATTGTTCTTGAATACACGAATATGGAGAAAAAGATGGAATTTCTCCGAGCCTACAAGCAGTATAGAAAGAATAATAACAATAGAAGAGTAACCTTAGCTTGTTTAGGTTTATCAACTGAAAATACTGCTATTTATGTCAATGACCTTCTAACCCGAAAAGCGAAAAATTTACACTACTTGGCACGTCAGTTTGTGAAGAAGAAGAATTGGAAATACTGCTGGACCTCTCGAGGAAATGTGTTCATCAGAAAAGATGATGGTCAGCCGTCGGTAGATATCAAAAGTACTGAACAAATTTCACAACTGTATAAGGATATGCTCTCGGATATTTGACTAGGATTACTACAATACAACAGAGATATTAATACAAAAATCCTATATTATTATTATTCTATTTTAGTTTTGTCAATAATTATTAAAACTCTTTGCCATTTTTATTATTTTAGTTTTAAAGTTAGTTATATACTTCTACATGTGTACACATCATATTACTGTACATATTCACAATTATACACCTATTGTTTATACACTATACATACATACATACACTTCACTATTTTTCTGTCTAATACCTTTCCTTATCCTATTTTATTATGTATTATATTTACTATTACTATCCAAATTTTATTCCTACTTAACCCTAAAAATATATTATTAATATGTCTCTTCTTTTACCATAACTTTTCTAATCAAATATGGACATTTGAACGAATTTATTTTGCTTCTTATTCTGACCACTACTATATCATTTTATTGACATATTTTAGCTTAATATGACTTTGAATGATGTTAGTGCCCTATGTTCAGAATTAGAAGCAATAACAGTGTCGAAATCAGTTATATGTCCTCCAGATCAATGCTATAATTATATACGTATGTATGAATTTAAAAGATCCTTAACTATTATTCATCTAAATATCCGAAGTTTAAATAAAAATCTTGATCAATTTAAAATACTTCTTGAGCAATTAAAAATAAAATTTGACATTGTTATACTAAGTGAATGCTGGTTGCATAAATGTCCCTTTGTACCCCCTATGGATGGTTTCAAAACGCATTACACATTTAATCTTTCTAATCAAAATGATGGCCTGGTTATCTATATCAGAAAAGGTTTGAACTACACTATAGCTGAACCTAAAACATTAAACGATGCAAACTGCATAATCAATAAAGAATTTGTTCTTATAGCTGTCTATCGATCACCATCAGTTGTAAATGCCGATGCTTTTATTACAAGTCTAGATAGTCTACTCTCAACTTATAATAATTATAAAAATATCTGTATAATGGGAGATATTAATATTGATATAAAGGATAATAACTGTGATAATAAATCAGAAGAATATCTCAATTTGACGACTACTCATGGTCTTCTACCTGCTCATACTTTACCCACTCGAAGTAATAATTGTTTAGATCATATATTGTTAAAGACTAAATGGGAGTCCATTGCTTTAGTAGTTCAGTCGTTTATTACAGATCATTGTCCTACTATATTGTGTACGTCATGTGATATGAAAAGCAACACTCCGCCAAAAATACGAGCAAAAGTAGATAGTGATGCTATTCTGAATGTAATTTCTTCAACTGACTTTTCCTACATATTTGCTATTCAAGACCCAAATCTAGCTGCAAACCAACTTATTTCTAAAATATCGAACACTATTAAGGAATATACGAATTATTTTCCAGTCCCACGTTGCATGTTGCTAAAGCCATGGATCACTCCTGGCTTATTACGCTGTATTAGAAACAGGGATGCTATGCACTTGAAACTAAGGAAAGATCCCGATAACGCTATTTTGAAACTCACTTATACCCGTTATAGAAACTTCGTAAACAAAACATTGAAAAATCAAAAATCAACCTACCTCAAAACTCTGTTAAATAGTGCAAAAACTCCCAAGGTTGTTTGGGATATTATTAAAAATGTCTCAAACATACCTGTTAATAAATCTTCCTCCTCAGATACACTTTTGCAAACTCACTCTAATCCTATAGAATCTATAAATCAAGTTAATTACTTTTTCGCAAATATAGGTAAGCAACTTGCAAGTAAAATTAGACCCATTTCAGCTTCTAACAGCCATGCATCAAATAACGACTCTCTAACCCAACGTGATTCTATTGCTTTGATTCCTGTTGATCAGGAAGAGATAGAAAATATTATTGTCAATCTTAGAAATAATTGTGCAGTTGGTGTCGACAGTATTCCGACATCTTTACTGAAGTCTTTAAAACATGTTTTCGTACCTTTAATAACACACATTTGTAACCTTTGCTTGAATCAAGGTATTTTTCCTGATATTCTTAAAAAGGCTATAGTGCATCCCATTCACAAGGGCGGTGATGAAGGTATAGTAAATAATTATAGGCCTATATCAGTTCTTCCAAGTATGTCAAAAATTTTAGAAAAAGCTCTCAACAATCGCTTAATTGACTATCTGGAGGCCAAAACATTAATTTCACCCAATCAATATGGTTTTCGTCGAGGCTTATCAACAAACGATGCAGTGTCAGCTTTAGTCGACACTGTGGTGACACACTTGGACAAAGCCGAATTCTGTCTTGGAATTTTTCTAGATATCTCTAAAGCTTTCGATACTGTATATGTACCTAAACTCTTATCTAAACTTGAAGCTTTAGGTGTAAGAGGGATTGCATTAGATATTTTTTCTGATTATCTCGAAAGACGAAGTCAATGTGTGAAGATTAGTAATTACATAAGTGAAAGTCAAAACCTTACAGTAGGCGTGCCTCAAGGAAGTATTCTCGGCCCCACACTTTTTACGGTGTATATTAACGACCTCTGCCAGTTACAAATTCCCAACTGCAAAATTTTCACCTATGCCGACGATACAGCCCTATTAATCCATGGAAGTGGCTGGGATGATGTTCAAGCAAATGCTGAACTTGCACTCTCTTGTGTAATGAACTGGCTGTCTTCGAATTTACTCACCTTAAACTTAACTAAAACTTTATATATTCCCTTTGGTATTAGATCCCATAGTCTCCCCCGTGACCATTTATTTTCTATTAAAGCAGATTCTTGCAATAATGCTAATTTTAATTGTACAGACTGCCCACAAATTACCAGAGCTTCTAAAGTAAAGTATCTAGGAGTTTTTATTGACCAAAATCTAAAATGGATTGAACACATAGATTATCTCTGCGCTCGTGTTAGGAAGCTTATTTATGTATTTAAAAACCTAAGGCTTGTTGCTGATATTAAAACCATGAAAATGGTATATTTAGCGCTTTGCGAATCGATGATTTGTTACTGCAACACTGCTTGGGGCGGAGCATATAAGACTCATATACTTAAATTAGAGAGAGCACAACGAGCTGTCTTAAAGGTTATGTCTAGCAAACATTTTCGATACCCAACCTTCCAATTATACAAAGATATTTCGCTATTAACAGTAAGACAACTATTTATTTTACAACTTATTTTGAAAACGCACGGTAAATTAACGTTTGACCCCACCATTTTAGAACTTAAAAGAAGACATGACATAATATGTCCTACAATACGCTGTAGAACAACAGTAGCAAATAGCTACGCTGTTTCACTCAGCAGTCGCTTGTATAATAAAATCAATAAAGATTTAGAAATTTATCCACTCACGAAATATAAAGTAAAGACCAAGGTCTATAAATATTTACTCTCGCTTAACTATGATGCTACTGAAGTGCTCGTTAAGTAATATAAAAAACTTAAAACTTCTATCCAACTTTCTTCCTTCTTATCTCCTTCTCTACAGACACACACACGCACACACACACACACACACACATCACTATATGTACATGACCAACATACACATTACATGGTGATCTAAAAATTTTAACACTGGCAATTGGCGTGAGGAACCTCTGATTGACTCATATTACAGGTATATTATACCTAGTTTGAGAGTCAGAGTCAACTAATATTGTATAGTGTTTTTAGCCTCCTAAATGTGTTTTATTCAACATTAATTTCATTTTTGTACTTTGTTTTTCTTAAGGCTTAATAAAGATATTTTGTATTTGTATTTTGATTAGCGAAAACCGCATCAAAATCGGATTGGTAGTTTTTACGTGAAACCCGAACAAACAGACATCTGAAAAATGGCATCGTGTTCTCCATCGTTTATATATACGAGTAGTCTATTCCAGTTGTTTTTTTAATAACTTCAATGTGCAGATATGGCATGTTGAGAATTTCATAGTAGACCTTCTAAGGGCGAATTAAAAAAAAACCTTTAGCCATTTATCAAAAAAGTTTTTACGCTATATTATGTTGTGATTAAAGACAAGTCTGAATATGTAAAAATGTTAATTTAGTAAACATTTTTACTTCTAAAGGCCTTTTGAAGTAATAAAGCCAACATTTTACTCCAATTATAGATACAGATTTTACTCCAATTTCACTTTTAAAAAAATAAATATGTTTTTAATTAAGCAACTTGCTATTTTCATAGCAATATCCCATGACATTTAAATTCTGGACAGATAAGCGAAGTATGTTTATGGCTATTTTGACGTGTGATGAAGATTTGATGACATCATAGACAAAATTACAAGTATTTATCATCGATGTTTTCATGTCGTTATAAACCATTTGTTTTTTTTATATTTAACAAATATAAAAGACGATTATTTTTTATTTATTTACCTTATACCATACTTATTTAAAATCGTCCGCACAATGGTTCGTCGTCTACAAATCCTTTTAACTTTCAGTGGGCTCAGAAGGACATCTTTTATATTTTACCGTTTTAATGGACATAAAGCAAAATTCAATTCACATTTTGAGATAATAAAATTTAATGCCGCTTTTCATTTTCTTTAACATTCGGAGTAGAATTAGAATAATATATTGGTCGTAAAAATAATAAGGGCTTTAAGGAATACCATATGAATTTATAGAATCTCTTAGTACGATTAATACTCTAAAGTTGTAGATAAGTATATATTTTTACATAATTGTTAAGTTTATTGTTTTGATTTCTGACTTGACTTGTTTCTAATGTTAAGCATCAACAGAGCCCTAATTCCGTTGTCCTCTTTCTCTCAACTTTGAAGTATAAGGTTGGCAACTAAGTGATTGCGAATTTTACTTCCTTTTGTTTCGTAAACTTGTTAAAAGCACCTTTATTTTTTTTTACTATTTGGACTTCTGCCTTTTATTTAGTAAACAATTGTATCGATCAACTAATGGTTTAGTTTGATTTTTTAAGTAATTTAAACAGTAGAACAAGACGTGCACTTCAGGCATATTTTATTGTGTTATTTCCGAAAATGCAAGCACACAAGCTGTGTGGCTTATGGGAATGAATCCTTAAAAGAAGGCTTGTGTGAAAATTGATTTTGCAAATTCTTTAAATAACGATCTAACCATCCAGTTGCAGTCGATGAGACCCCATATCAAGGCCATTATTGGTTCAGGTCATCGAAGTACAACGTTTTACAGAGAAGCTCAATGTATCGTATACATGTATTAAAAAAAAGTTATATTTTGAGCAAACAAATCCACAATCACTTAGTTGCCCACCCTATTGCGTGGACAACTACGTGATTGTCTTAACTATAACTACATAACAAGTCTCAGTATCATTCTTCTAAGTACTACTTTTAATATAATATCTTGGAGGAAGAGTATTTAGACTGGCTACTGCCTAGTGAGATACGTAACTCTAGTAGAGGTATTGTGAAGATCGACCTGCATCCATCTGATAAGTAGATAAGACATATTTTATATCAAATTATATTGATTTACAAACAGGCCTATGATAGCCGTCAATCGGAAATTGTTCACAGCTATTTTTAATTAATTTATTTTTAACATTTGTTTTCATACCCTTCAACTCTGTTCATAACTGAACAAGTTTAGTTTCAACTGATTTTTGTTAACATGGAGAATATCCCATGATAGGCGTGCCTCATTATTCTTGTCATGGCTACCTAGAAAGCAGGTATGAACAGGTAAATCAATATATAGTGAAACCTGGTTAAGTGTGACATAAAGGGACTTGCAATGTGGTTTCATTTATAGAGGTATTCCACTTACCCAGTGTGTCAGATATCCAGGTATAAATAAATATCTGTCTCATTTACAAAGGGTTCCATTAATAGAGTTCAGAATTTGCGGATAGAATAAGAATAAGTAAGTAAACAAACAAAACGATGTTATCTCAGTCAGATGTATACAGTTAGGTCTATGCATATAAAATTCACTCGCGGTCTCAGTTATAGAGGTAACTATGATGACAAATCGAAAGAACGAATCCCAGATATAGAGGTTTGCTTCGTCGCACTAACAGGGGTAATTCAGTGGCAAAGTGTTGGGACCTCAGCATGAGTTCCAGTTATGGAGGTTTCTCACTAATCCAGGTCCCACTTAACCAAGTTTATAGGTAACTTATATCGTTCTGTTAACCAATATAAAAATTGATGTTATGAAAGATAATTTAATTACAAAAACAACCGTTAAGCTTGCCTGTAAAAATCCTTTAATGGAATATTATTTCTCTGCTTTGAAGGCTCGAAAGCCATGAACACTTTTTAATTGGCAAGCTATTATAGGCGTGTGTACAAATCAATATAATTTGAAAAAAGTCTTATCTGGTTATCAGATGGATAACAGTCGATCTTCAGGGTCTCTCAGAGTACTCAAAAAGTTGACTTTTATTACATTAATAAAGTAAAAAAAGTCTTCGTTTGCATTAATTTCGCCAGCAACAACTAGTTTAATATTATTTTTTATATATAAAACGATTCCTATTACTTCCTTTTGTTCGTGATTTTTTATGGCTTCATCAAATTTCAGCACCATATCACGCTAGAACTATTGTAATTTCGGAAATGAAAACTAATCCTATTTTCAACCCAAACTCCCAAGAAAAGCGAATAAAAACTTCCACGAAAAACAAACAATCAAACTTTCACATTTATTTATTAAGGTAGAAAACGTACATAGGTAATAGGTATGTACTACTACATATTACATGTCGGTATTATTAAATTTAGTGAATTCTAGGCAAAGTTCCCCTTTGTCTTTTTGGTATGTTAATCTAATTTTATGCAGAACTCTTCATGATATTTTTAGTGAGAACCAGAGGTATGAATATATGAAAAGTTGTATGTCGACTATGTCGAAATATAAAGTGATCCATAACCTATAATAATATAAACTAGTAGTCGCCTGAAATTCGACCATAATAATTAATGTCAAAGACTATACTTTTATAATCACAGTTTTCACCGAGGCTACACTGTTAATTTGACTTAAACAATGAAAAAAAAAGAAACTTCGTTTAAAAAACCGACTTCAAAAACTAAAAAACTAAAAAGTATAAAATAACTTATTTGTAAAGCTATTATTATTCATATATATAATATCTTAAACATCTTAAAGTCGGTGCTTAGTAATTTTGAAATTATTGTAATTTTTATGTTTTACTTTGCACCGCCTTCAAGATGTTTTAGATACTATATATTAATAATAATAGCTTTGCAAATAAGTTATTTTATACTTTTTAGTTTTTGAAGCCGGTTTTTTTAAACGAAGTTTCTTTATTTTATTTGTTACTTTTTAGTGTCTACCTACGAAAGGTGTCGCGCTTCTTAAAGATATAGGTCCCAAGAAACGGGAACAAAAAAATTATCATAAAATGAAAACTACTGGGCCAAACAATGTAAAATTTTTAGAGGACCAAAATGGCAACTATTCCGCATCAAACTAAACAAGAATCACGTATCATAAATCTCAGCGTAATCGGTGTACATATGGAACGGAATGGATCTTTTTTAATAAAAAATGTTCATAAAATGAAAAGTACTGGACCAAACTATATCAAATTTTTAGGGGACCAATTGGAAGCTATTCCGCGTCGAACAAAAACAGAATCACGTAAATCGGTTAAATCTCGGCGTAATCGGTGAACATACATAAAAAAAAAACAAAAAAAAAGATCCCGACGAATTGAGAACCTCCTCCTTTTTTTGAAGTCGTTTAACAAAAGAGTATAAATGTGCGTATGTGTGTCAAATACATGGTAGTGTGTTTAATGTTTTTCTATTGATATAATGTATTTTTATGCATAATTAAAAAAATGTCATTCGTCGCTTCTCGGTGGTTTAGATTCACAATTCGACCTGGTAGGTGCCACTGGAATCGGGTTCGAAATTTTATTTTTTTGAGGGTAGGACAACGTCAGCCGAGACTCCTAGATTATATAAAGGAGTTTTTCTACAGTCACGCTAGGAATTAATTTTGAAAAGTAATTTCATTTATGTGATCAAGAAAAGGTTATTATGGTTGACGCCTTATAACTAGACTCGAGATAATGAAATATTTGCTTTCCCTGAATCCCGCTTCAGGGGGCCTCTATCTACCAAGGGAGCAGAGTAGTCATCACCCCTGTTGTCGAAGTGGATATGTTCTGATTCCCGGGGCATAATCAGGCACTTTTGCGCTAGGATTGGACTGGGCGTAACTACATTCTAAATCTCAGGCCTTTCCTACCATAAACGCGTGGCACATGGGAGGAGGGTGGTTTTAGTGGGTATTGATCATTGGCCATTGATTCGAGTCTCCACACAAGCTGATCAATTTTGTTTGGATTGCCTTTAATGGAATGCCTCCATATGCGATAACGACCTAATCCCTTGCAAAGGACCCAGTATTGTGCGTAAATAGCATTTCCTCCGCCTAAAAAAAAATTAAACATTTGCTTTCGAGTATACGTTAGGGTTGTACATTATCATAGTCGATTCCCCAATTTCATATACTGTCATAATTCTTATAACTACTTTTTTTACGTATTATATAATAAACGCTTTATATTTACTTTTATCGCATTATTGGTTATACAGCCATCTATAATAATATTTTATCGTACGAGTACCAGTATTAATTAACTTGAAAATGCTTTGTCAGTTTCATAAAAATGTAGGATTCTTCGTAGAAGATTACTTCCATCGACTGTCCAAAAATGTTTATCACTCATAGCATCCCTAATATGAAAACGGTTTTTAAACAACAGTTTGTTCTTCTCTAATAATGTTTGAGTTGAGAATAGTTCAAACAAAGATCGGTCTGGCTGGCGAAATGATTTGATTCAATAAAGCCATCCAAACGTACAGATAAACCAATAGAGCTTAAAGATTTCGTGAAACTAAATTACACTGTCTATTTCTGTTCCGTTTTAAATCGGAAAATTAAACAGTCGTTTGGAAGAGATGTTAGCAGAATAAATATTTTTTGGAGACAGCACTGCATGGTGGCTATCTGGGACTGGTAAATGTTAATGACCTTTGTCTAGTCTGTATCAATTTGTGACTTCTAATTCTAAGCACGAAAATTTCTAATTTGCAGTTTATTCCTTAAATTTTCTTATTCTTTTTAGGGTTCGGTAGCTATTTTATTAGGTCAGACATTAAACGGTGACACGGAGAACAACTCCGGGTTCCGTTATTGTAAAAAGGGCTTCATGACGCTAAGAATACATTCCGTAAATTATTATTTTATCTAAGATAGCGGGGGCTTCGCACGGGTATCTAAAAAAAACTTTTTTTCTTGACATTCACCCCACCCATACGGTCCGTTCACCAGTGAAACCTACATTGCATAAGGTGCTGTCTAGCTACCCGAGCAGCGCGAGCGGCGACCACGCAACTTTTTTCTAATACTTACATTTTATACTCGTTTCTTTCGAACGGAATGTCCGATTTGAATAATTCAATAAGTTATATAAAGGTATTGAAACAGTCTTGATTATAAAGTAATTTATTTTGATAAGGATGAATACAAAGATACAAATAAAGAGCCTTTTCTAGCGGCGGTATTTCAATATATATTTTTTAATCAAAGAACATTTATTGCGGCCTAACTATAATAATTAGACATATGCTGTCGTGACACTTTTGTAAATAAAATGATGTGTTCGGCAAAGTTATTCTATCATCAATTGTTTTCGCAGCGCACGCGATGTAAAGAATATTTTAGGTACATTTTTTACACCTTGGGTTACATTATTGGAGTTTTAGTAAGGATCCCTAATTATTTTGGAAAATATAATTTAGCCTATGGCACCCGGGGATAACTTAGCTTGCCAACAGTGTAAGAATTTTTCAAATTGGTTTATTAGTTTTGGTGCCTATTCAATGCAAACAAACAATCACATTTTTCCTCTTTATAATATTAGTATAGATAACAGGCGGGAAGATATTTGCTTGGAGAGTAGTAAAAAATACGTCACCGTTTTCTTGAGAAAAACTACTTCTATTTTTAATTTAAAATAGAAGTAGTCGCCTTACATATAAATCACGGCAACAAACCGCCAAAGTCATAAACAGATGTTGCTATTAAATTTATCCAGCCGTTTCAGAAATTAGCAGGAACATCCATACAAACAAACAAAATTTAAAAAAAAATGTTATAAGTACCGTATTTAGTTTCAAATACATTTAGTAAGACGCTGTTATTTTGTCATTACAAACAGACACTTCAATTTTATTTGTTTCCCGTGTTACTACTACTAAGTATTCTAAGCAAAGTGTAAAGTTGTGCCACTTCATAAACCCAACTCTATCCAATTTCATTATTTCTTAACGAGCTTCCTTACGAGTTTTTTAGTTCATTTACTCTTTTGTCCTCTTTGATTACATGATGCTAAAATGTATCTGATAATAGAGGATTGCTATGTCAATGTTTTCTTTGCAGGGATTAATTTAATTTAATTAACATATGTATATAAATTTAAACTAAACAAATCAAAATTATTCTATTATAAGGACAAATTAAGTACTGAAAAAGTCCTTCTTCTATAATTCAGTTTTCATATGTCTGTATTCACAAAATAAGAAAAGTGGTCAGTCTTCCCTAATAATTGATAATATCAAACTGAGATACAGCGATGACTGGCTGAGTTTTAGTAATATTTAAAAAGTTTAATACATTTATGATTAAACGGCTGAATACACTTTAATCAAATTCGGCAAGGAAGTATAGATCGTATTACGGGGAAAGATAGCTTATCCTCTGTATCAAAAAATCTTGGATATGTGTAATAGAAGATAGGACAACAAATACTTCTTCAATGATTTTTGAATATTTTTAGCATCAGTTACATTTGTACTTCATTCTGAAAGTAGAAAGAAAGAATTCTGACGAAGTCCTAGGTAATGTCTAATATTTTATATATAAGTCCCAAATCACAGTCCGCTGGTAATGTGCCCAAAATGATAGCTTCATTTTCACGTTCGTTTGAAATCTTTTCTTTTTATTTGGAATTAATAAGGTTGGATTTTATGTGTGTATGTCTTTTTGGTGTCGCTTTTTCGAATTTCAAATCACAACTATTATAAAAAAGTTTCACTATAAAAAGTTGATGGAAATGTTAAAAAGATTTTCCTTTATAAGATACTCACATACATAATTAATTACTCTAACTTGACATTCTTTGTGCATATTTTATTCTGAAGTTCCAGCGCCCTTTTCATGTCATATTTATAATTATGCCCTTTCCGTACTGAAATTGCTTCCTGTGTAAATAAATTTCAAAAAGTTAATTGTAGCTGGCAGCTAAGGGTGACAAGACAAGGCCTTTTTTATTACTCACGTTAAATACTGCTTAAATATGGCAGTATAATGAAATGGTTTTTCGTATTCGGCTCCATAGAACAAAAGGCTTTGTAGGTGCATGATTGTGGTAAAAATAAGTGCAGGCGTGGGGGAAGCCCACGTAAATTAAAATTATTATTCACAGTATAGAAAAAAATAAGACAACTATAGTTTTAGAATCCGCGTGCGCAATTTCAAAATGTAGCAACTGATTTTGTTTTTTTAAATTCAGATATGTTTGGGAGCTTAAGGTCCTACTAAGCACTTGCTAAAGTATTGCGCTGGCCAAATTATATAAAGACTGTATCTATTGCGGCGGCGCTGGATTTATCATTACATGCTTATTGGTTATAACTGAACCCTATAAAATTAAGAAACGAGAAAAAATGGATAATTTCGAAGGGTAATGGAAAGAAAGAGTAAGCATGTCCCCGTTTGATAAAGCACTTTACTGGTCACTATTTTGGGTACTTGATGTATAAGTTTTGTAGTATTGTTTATTTTATTTATTTATTTATAAGGCAATGTGAATATATTATATATTAATTTTTATGTTACTTTTTTATATTTATATTGTACATGCAATAATGATTTAAGTAATTATATTTACAATACTAACTGTATTACGTATTTGTTATATTATACGTATTTATTATATTTCACATTTGCGGTGCAAAGCTGATTATTTATAAAGTATACACACATTTATATATATTATATTATTAATGAAAATTCATTCAACTGAGAACAAAGCTGAAATGAAAAGTTTCTGCGTGCTTAAGGTGTAACCGGTACGATTTTTACCGGTTTCCAAGTTTAATTTGTGCTGAGATGTAAAAATCTTGAAATGCACTTGCTAGGTTTTAAAATTGCACAACTGAGATGCATAGGTATATAGTACACTAAAGCATCATTAGTATGAAATTGGGCTGTATTTTACAGTAAACAGAACAAAATAAAAGATTGTTTCAATAGGAAACCATTCAATAGGGAAATTTTCTTTCAGTGAAACAATTTGTTAGAAAATCTCGCGTCGTAAAGATTGATGTTTTTGATCCTTTCAAGTCGTTTGTTCTTTTCATCGACAAAAATAGCTAGGGGTTAAAACTCTCTAAAAATGACGAGTATTCCAGCCTTCATTCGTTTCATCGAACTGCCTCAAACAGGAATCTTTCATGCCAATTAGAGTTTCGATTAAAGTTGAAGAGATCAACGATATTCTATAGCCCGATATTGAAGTTCATTCAGAAATAAATTATTTTTGTTATTCCAGACATATTAATTTCAAGTTTTATTAAAAAAATAAAACTTAATTTATTAGGGCCGAACCGTGAATCTGACAACGGGTTTAGTCTATAAATTTCAAGGCACTCAGTAACCTGTGTACTGTAACAATTATCTTCTTTTGCTATTATTTATATACAACAATTCTTTGTTTCAAAAGTGAAAAAAAACGACGTTCTAGGAATTGAACTCCGTGCTTTCTTATTAATATTGTACTAGTAAACCATTAGGCTTACGTGCCTTCGGACTGTACCTCATAGGTGGCGGGGAAAACGGGGGACCTTTTCTACCTGCTTAACATTCGATAAGTTAAATTTGGTGAGTTCTATGGTAAAAAAAAGAGTTCGGAATGAATAAAAAAATTCTCACTTTTTTGCTTATAACTTCTTTAATTTTTAATTTAGGGCAAAAAATTACTTAAACATATTTGTAGGCAAAACAATTTGCTACAAATTATGACTTTACAAATTTTTTGTAAGACGCATAGTTTCCGAGATATCGCGAAAACGTGAGGTTAAGCTTCTATTGACCCCCCACACATGTCCCAAAAATAAAATTGCGTCCTCTAACAAATGCAAAGCTCATGTATCATGTCAATGGAGTAAGATGGGATAGGGCGAGGCGAAGTGGGCCATGGGAACTCTCACTCATCGTACGAAAGACGATTAACGCAAGACTAACCGTTTCAGACCGATATTCTATGAGAGGGTGGTATCACACCGATCGTACCGATCCTAACAGCTGTAATCAAAATACTGATTGCAGCCTGTGTCTACCACGTATGTATGTAGTTTTAGGGTCACCCGTGGTCGAAATTCTACGATAATAATTAATTTAAATTATAAATTTGAACATTATTTAGATTTTGTTGTCAAAGACTATATACTTCGATTATCACATATTTTGCCAAGGATACACTGTTAATTTGACTTTAACAATAAACAAGCATATATTATGCGTGTGCGTATGTCAAATACATGGTAGTGTGTGTAATATTTTTTATTGCTTTGATTATTTTTTATGTATAATTTTAAAAAATAATGTCCTTGTCTTTTCCTTCCAGAAATTTCTAGTTTTTTCTAAAAGTTAAGTAAAAGTAAAACTGATTTACGCTGCTGGGCAGTTCTACCCTCGGTCGCCACACTATTAGCATTCTGCACTCCTTCTCTATATAAACTATAAGTGTGCGAAATTTCATACTCCTCTGTCCGCGCAATTTTCGTAAAAGTTTCTGATGTGTTTTTGTTTCACGTATATCACTACATAGTATAAAACAAAGTCGCCTTTTCTGTCCCTATATCCCTATATCCCTATGTGCGCTTAAATCTTTAAAACTACCCAACGAATTTTGATGTGGTTTTTTCCAATAGATAGAGTGATTCAAGAGGAAGGTTTATATGTATAATACATGCATCATATACTAAGGCAACATTGCTAATTTTAGAGGTTTCTATGTATATGATGCCCGTGCAAAGTCGGAGCGGGCCGCTATGTTTTTATATACAACGTTCATAGTTTTTCTGTAGTGTATTTAATTTTGTATCAGCATTGCACCCGTGCGAAGCCGGGGCGGGTCGCTAGTAGATAATAAAGAACAAGGGCACGAGAAGCGTTTTGTATACGAAATGGCCTTAAATATTCTTAGAATTGCGGTATTCTACGAAAGATTGAACACGACAGAATTTCTATGATGATGAAAGGTATTTTGCTCTAATCTGATCATTAGTCTCCCTCTACCTGGACTTTGGTACGATTTGTCTAGATTTAGGGAACAGCTAGACGGATATTTAAATAGTTTATCTAGGCTAAATCTGAATGTTGGATTGAGGCGGCGGCAGCGCGGCCCGACTTAAATGGCAGATGTCGAGATTACGTGTAACTTATGTAAACTTGGTGAAACTTTGGACATAAATTTATATCTTGTGTACAACATAATATTATTAACTAAATTCTAGAAATAACTAGAGTAACTTTTGTCGGGAAACTGAGGGCAATGTTTTGCTGTGCGGTTTTTTTTAAACAATTATAATATTATTTTCTTAGGTTTTCGCGACTTGTATACATAATAAAACTACGTTTTAACAGTTTTAAGCGTGGTAATTTATTTGATTTTGGTTTATCCGACGTTTCGGCCGCTTTTCAGTAGTCGTGGTCACGGACGAGAGAGATGACATTTGTCTAACGTGTATTATTAAAGTTTTATTTAACCTACCTAAATTAGATTAGGCTCCCATAGAGTAAATAATATCCATAAACAAAATTAAAACTAAATAATTAAAATTAACAAGTTGGCGGTATAGCAGGAACCCCTCCCTGGGAAGCAGGAACCCCTCCCTGGGACATGGACGCAAGGGTTCTTGCGTTAGTATATCGCTGGCGCATAGAAAGTATGAAAGGGGGGCAAAGACTTTCACCTATAGAGATCCAAACTACGAGATCTGAATTAATTCAGTGCATGGTTGAGTCATGGAAAAGGCGACTGGCACGGCCAAGTTCTGGCCACACCACTGCTTCAGCAATTTGTCCCGTTCTCCCGGAATGGTTAAACCGGCAACATGGATCCCTTACATTTCATCTGACACAGGTACTTTCGGGACATGGATGTTTCGGAAGGTACCTGTGTCGGATTGCTGGAAGAGAGCCAGACTCGAGATGTCACCACTGCGATACCTGCCTTGAGGATACAGCTCATCACACGCTGCAATCATGCCCCGGGTGGGCGGATCATCGCAGCGTGTTAATGAATGTAGTAGGGACTGACTTGTCATTACCGGCCATAGTACGCAACATGGTCGACAGTGAAAAATCTTGGGAGGCGGTTCAAGACTTCTGTGACATAGTGATATCGCAAAAGGAGGCGGCGGAAAGAGAACGGGAGGATTCAGCACCAGTGGCTTCAATCCGTCGCCGTAGACCAGGGCGCCGAAAAAGGGATTATCACCAGTCCCTCCCGCCCTAACACCGACCTTGAACGATAAGATCCGGGGGTACTTATCGTTCAAATAGCGGTCGGGAGATGGCGCTGCGTGCAGATTGCCGCACGCGCGTGTTAGTGTTTTTCTTCGTTGGAAGGAGGGGCTCTATAAGAGCCACCGCCGTCAGTGCCATCGGATGTATCTTTGGTTCCCGAGGTCCTGACACACGGCGTCAAGATGGCACAAAGAGGTGGTTTAGTTGGTAGGTCCGAGCATGCCATCGGGAGTCCAACACTACCCTACCGTGCCTCGAAGAGTAGGGTGTCCATGACGGATTACACCTCATAAAAAAAAAGGATATAAACTAGCTGTCGAGATGAGAGCGCGAGTGTTCCGCGCGCGCTCATCACTCTTCCCGTGGGGCGCGTTACAGACCGCCCCACGTACGGATTAGACAGAGTAGGGGCGGGGGAGTAGCTCCCCCGGCATTGGAAGAGGCCCAGTCAACGGAGCCCACGCCTGCCAAAGCATCGCGGAGCCGGGTAACCCATACCCGTAGCCCTGGCATAAGGCGCAGGACGGAACACCCAGGGATTTTAGTGGGTATCTCTAACTGGGGAGTGGCTCGGGTTCTGACCGGAAACGCTAGTGACACCCCCGATCTGGTCCTGATCCCACACTCACAGGGGTCGCGAACATCCCCCAGGCTTCTGTGCCTGTCGCGGCTTAGTCCTCAAACGGATTTCCCCTGGCCAAAAACAAAGGATATAAACTAGCTCCGTGTCGAGTTACATTTAAATCTGTTCAGTAGTTTTCACGTAATACTCTAACAGACTGACAGACAAAATATCGTAGTTGTATTTGCGAAATCAGCTGATCCTAGTTTACACCTTGCTTTATTCGCATTGGATTTTACAACAATTAATTTAGAAATGAGATTAATAAATGTATTATATTAATAGACTAGCTACGCCCTGTGTTTTCACTCGCGTGGTTATGTAAAATGGTTATATTTTGAATATTTCTCACTTTATCGTTATAAAGTATAGCCTATGTGATATTCTGATGTGTAAGTTATATTATTGTAAAGTTTCATCAAAATCCATTCAGTGGTTATTGCGTGAAAGATAGAGTAACAAACATACAACCATACATACAAACTTTCGCGTTTATAATATTAGTAGGATGGGATACATATTCAGAAAATTCTATCTGCAATATAATGATATGTAATTTTATGTAATTAGTATATATTATATTGCATATAGCTATATGTTTATTATGTTTAAATAGTTGCATATTATCGCCATATATTATATATGTATATAACTTATGTGTATATTTGTATATATAGTATAGTTATATATTTATTAATAAAATTGAAGTAATCATACAATAATTATGTATACCATCATCGCCACTTCTAATCGGAATATTCCTGCCACGGGTTGTCTGGAAGAGATCGCTTTTTAGCGATAAGACCGCCCTTTGTACCCTACTATAATAATACTAGTTGGTAAGTTTTTCTGTAATGGTGTACAATAAAGTGTTATCTATCTATCTATCTATACATAAACGACGAAAATAGTTACCCTTGATAGGGTATTATAGTAACTAGGTGCTTGATGTAGGCGACGCACATATTAATACTTACGGTCTTGGCGACTTAAAATGAGTCTTCTTAGCCTCCGAAACGAGGACACACATATTTATGTAAAAAGAAAACAATTTATGTATGTCATGTTTCATTGCGTATTTCTAATTTTGTTTGGTTGGTTGTACGTGCATTTTTTGGTATTTAATAAAAAATTGAAAAATATCCAGAATAAATTAAGGTTAAATAGAAAGGTCAGTCTAAGTCGCGCGGGCCTCCAGGTGCAGCGAGCTCATTCAGCACCCTTTATATACGCGGCAAACCGTGTTTTTCTAAATAGGCAAACGGGCAGACGGCTCACCCGATGGAAAGTATTTACGTTTGCAACACCAGGAGTGTCGCCATCGCGACCTCTAAGAAATTTTATAACACCCTTCTGAAAGAACCCCATGTTCCTTCCAGATCATTGTTGTACGCGGAATGGATAGATATAGTGATCGCTATAAGCGATAAGGCCGCCCATTGTTCTAATACAACTGTATCCATATAAATTTTCTAGATTTAAGTTTATGGTGATCAATAAAGAGTTTCATTCATTCATACCAAACATTACAAATGATCTCCCAGAGAACCTGCAAACCAAATACAAAAATAACCACAAATTAATCAAGTATAACCTTAAAAGATTCTACACTGATTCCTAAAGCGGACCATCATGCCCACATGTGCAGTCCTGGGACTAAATGAGAACCATATACTAGAATGATGATACCTCCACTTTATTGTCAAATCGGAATTAAACACTAGAATGATGATGAGAACCACTACTCGCCTCTGCTCCTATTGATTAAAATGACAATATTGCGTACACGACTCCCTGAGGCACGAATAAACCCATCCACAGTTCAAATGTGATTTGTAATGTCTATGAATGTAAGCATATTGGAGAATAAATTTAAAAAAAACAATCATTCATTCATTCAAATGTTTTAGAGAACCGTTGCGTAGTTGAGCGTGGGAGCTCAAGGAAATGGGGGTGAACATCCCATCGATAGCGAGCGGTTCGGTTGTATAGTGAGGCGTTGGCACCAGATCAAGCAGTTCTTCGGAAAACTCCCTGTTATACAGACGGTAAAATACGCAGAGTGACGCAAAGTCTCACCGAAGGTTAAACGCGTAAGCTAAAAGTGTACGCATTTTGAAGCCCGGCACCCATATTTGGTGTTTAATTAATACAAACTAGCTACATTACATACGTACGTGAACTTACAATGTAACTTTTTTACAACTAAACTTAGTTAACCTATAGTGCTTCTAAGAGTTTACCTAAGTCATAAGTTAGTTTTGAAGTCTAGGGTTTCAAATTATAAACGGTTATAGTAGAGTTCAAGCTTTAGTTTGCAATCATAGCGCTATAACTTAGACCGTTGTATTGTAGTTAAGCATTAACAGGCTTTGAAAGTCTTCATTATTGTACAAGTTGAAGAGAACTTCCTTCCTTATAAGCTGTTAAACACTCCGAATGGTAATTTGAGTTTAAAATTAAGGACTCTCAACAGCCAGTTGATTTATTACCACCTATTTGCATTATCACTCAATAATAATAAAAAATAGAATAAATAACGATCTATTGTTCGCCACACACACATTCAATTAACAATTTAGAGTAGTTACATTAAACACACACACATTTTTGGTTATATTCGTCTATCCCACGGGAACAATACTTTTTGTCAGAATGAAAGGTATCTATCCTTGTCGTTTTCTATACCGCTTAGAACGTGTAAACAAAATTTCGTGATAATCGGTTAAGTAGCCAAGGCGTAAAATTGTCACGAACAAACTAACTAACAAACAAACTGATATTCGCATTTGTAATATTAGTTAGGAGTATCAAAAATTTTAAAGATTTTTCATTATGTTTATTCCACACAAAACTTCCTAATTTCTGACCTTAATACAATTTATTATTATTTATTGAATCTTGTCCCAATTTGCAAAGACCCCTTGTCCACGATAATTAATCTTTGGATATTAACCTTTAACGGTTTGTAAAATTGTATTCATTATTTCATTAAAACTAAACTTATTCATGAAATTCTGTCGCGACAAACATTTTATTATAGTCTAAATAATTCCATTAAGGCTTTAATTAGTTCATTCTGATGCCTAATCCCTAAAATAATTGATTTTATTAAAGCACTAGCTATATCGCCGGTATTCGCGACAAACAGAAGAATTTAAAACAGTTATTTGTAGGAGTCATGCTTCTTATTGTTACATGCCATCAAAGATAAACGCACGGCTGCCAGTCGCAAAGCGCAGTTTATTGCCTTCCCGGATTCAGGAATTGTTTAGTTTTTGTTTGCACATTCTAATGTGTAAAAAAGAAAAACATGCTATTGTTTTCTACTTGTTTTATGGCCGTCATTAGTGTCGAACTAATCCTTATTGTTATTGTTTCCGACTTTACTGGCCGTTTGCAGGTGTGCAAATTACATTTTCTTGGAAAAACCCAGCCCACGCAATCGATTGTGTATTGTACAGTTTACTATAAAACAATGCCCGAACGGAGGAGTGGGGCAATCAAGCGACGATTACGATACTAGCAAGACGTATGTAGTACTTTCGATAAGTGATATAGTAACGGACTTTACGCGACATTTATTGAAAAGAAAATTGAACAAAAGATCTACCTAACATCTAAAAATTCTACCAGAATTTATTTGAAATTTTAACAATAAACAGTTCACTTATTTGTCGGCGTTACGTTTGAATCTTTTCAAAATTAAACTATGGTCTTCATATAAATGATTTTATAAACATACATACTATTAAAAATATTAAAGAACACAGCCTGGTGGGTAAGTAGCAGCATAAAAGGGCAGTAACACACACAAAATGCTTTCCGAATATTAAGTGTGTACGCATAATAGGGTTAACAGAAATAGTTTATGAGTGGTACACAGCGGTCGAGATATGCTGGAAGATTTGCCTCGCCCGCGCTATCAACGTTTTCAAATGAAGTTAACATCGCAAGAGAGAGATAGCCGCTGAGCTTTGTCTTTCACGAGTCAATCTGTATCATTTTAAATAATCCTAGGATATGAAACTTGTTGCCGCTCGGCTAGTCCCAAAGGATTTATATTTTCTCCAAAAACTTGTAGCCTATCTATTAATTATGTGTACAGCCAATTATTTAATTACATTTTATTTAGTACTGGTCGTGCTTTGGAAACGTACAGCTCGTTCGTTGCAACAACCAGTTTTGGTGACTATTTTTTTTTTTTGAGGCGAGGGAAAATGACTAACCGATTTACGCACTCTCTGGGCCGTCACTAGGAAACGGCACGCATCCACGGGGGGCGGTAACGCTAGCAATTGTATGCTTTATTTTGCGTTCCGTCCGCTATGGACTACACAGAGGAGTGTGGAGACTCCGAGTGATGCCGCACGGGCGAGCAACCTCAATACCCACTAAAAACCCCCTCCTCCCTGACGACCCTGCGCTTTTGTGTGTTGGAAAGACTGAGATATAGAACATAGTAACGCAACAGTCGATACAGCGCAATAAAGTGCTTGAAGTGTGCCCTGGGAGAACACACTCCACTACGAAACGGGGGTAGTTGTTAAATCCCTTGCTTTACCTAGTAGCTAAGGGCCCCCATCGTTCCGGATCCTAACTCAGGGAGGGAAGTAATGCGCGTACCTGCCTCTCCGGGTGCCGGCTGAAGGCCGGCGACCTCGAGAAGAGACCGTAGTACGCGCCGAAGGACTTCGCTCCCTATCCCTTTCTGCGGCCTCTTTAAGAGACATTACTGCCTCACAAAAAGAAACCGCAGCATCCCAGCGGTCGTCGCACTGCAACATGGCCGTTACCAAGTCGCCGAGCGATCTGACGGCTCCTACGTGTGTCTCGAGTTCGAACTTCTGCGGCGTAGTTTTGGTGACTACTCGTATCCGGCGTCGATCACACAGCGCGTGGTTAGCACCGGCAGTCGGCATTCATACGACACGCGCAAAACCCGCATCGCTTGCCGTCCGTTCATCTGCATACATTCATTCATCTGTCATTAATACATTTAAGAAGATATAGTGTACATTTATTGTTTCTTATCAGAAATAAAATACTATAAAAACCTATAAGCTCAATGGCATAAGAGTCGCTGAAGATATGCTAGAGCGAGTCAATTCCAACATGAAACTCATTGCTACCTAATTCGTTCGCTATGAAAACCTTGTCCATTATAGTGAACGAATTTTTGACTAAAACTCGACAAATATCTTCGAGGAACCACCTTATTCGCTAGATATGGCTCGAGTCAACTTTTTTATCTTCCCTAAACTTGAAATTACCTCTTCGTGACACCCGTTTTCATTCGGTAGAAGACAAAGGAGAATTCGCTACGAGAACTAAACTCTATTCCGGAAAAGGCGTTTAAAAAATGTTTGATGATTGGGTTTTTTGTTGGCGTAAGTGTATTGTTTCTGAAAGACCATTAATAATATAAATTTGAATAAATAACTAACATTTTGTTTATTATTGACCTTTTCCCGGTACGTTTTTAACAGATTACTAGAACTACTAAGCTTGTTCAAATTTGTAGGAGTTGCAAATTAAGGATTTGGAATGAATATGCAGTAATTTTAACAATATGCACAATAGCCACAAAAAACTGATTTCATTTCTCATATTCTAAAAATACGCTCGGAGTTGCCTGATCACAAGGATGAAAACATTTCTTTTCGTCCTTGAGAAACGATTTTTCGTGCTGACGAAAAAAGTATACGAACCATAGATAATACACACAACTCGTGTCCCAACTTTTTACAGGCATAAATTGTAATAAACAAATATCCATAATTTTGTAATATTATTTTATTCTGATAAATTACTTTTCAGTAATACATTATTGAATTGACATACATTTGAGCTAAATATTTACTATCAACAGTGACAAAAAATACTGGCTGATAGAATACCACGGAAAAAGTAATTTTCTTGACGTTTCATATGTGACGTATTAAATGAGTTCATCAGATAAAGATATGGATTTAAGATCTGATTTCATTATAGAAGTAGTTGTTTATTTAACTATTCAGTTTTATTTATTTTTGTTATATTGGAAATGAAAAAAGTGTGTTGAACTCGGGTGAAATACCTATTTAGACACTCGTACTATTAGAACTCTCGCTACGGCTCGTGCGCCAAACTACCTAAATAGGTCACTTTCACCTCTCGTGTTAGTTATTGGAATGCAACGTTTATGTCCTAGCTCTTAGCCACTACCAAGTATTGACGATAGTGTTATTTTTGTCAGCCCTAATGCGGTCAAACCAAGTCACATTGTAAGTGAAGGCACGTCGACGGAACTTGAATTTGTAAGGAGGTTTGCATAGGAAACGGGGAATACAGTTATAGTTTGAGATGTTTGATGGTGTATTGCGAATTATTTATAGGGTCGAGACGTCGATTGATCGTCTCAATCCGTTAGCCCAGAACAATGGCTGTTTTACAAGACGATAAACTACGTGAATAGATTCTGAGAAGTTTCTGTTCTCCTGTTTGAATAGCGCGCCAATTTTTATTAAATTTGGCAGACAGATGGATGACCTAAGAATGAAGAAACGATAAAATACATTTTTTGTGAAAACTGCTTATACAACGCTTATTTATAAATAAACGATGACAGACTGAGAGATATAGGTTATAGAATTATATCTCTGTCTGTCAGAAAAGTTTCTCAGGGACAACTCTAGCAGTTCTAGTAAACAGAGGGTATTACAATCTGAACAAAACATATACCTACTTTGTTAATACAATACAAAGTGATTCAAAGAACCTTGTGAAAGAAGACAATAAAATGCTATTGTATGTATTTATCAAAGCTTAAAGAAACCGGGATCAATGTTTGATCTACATTAAAATTATACATAACTAGATGCCAATAGTCTTTGCTGTTTTTATTCGTATAAAGGTAATATTCGTCGTCGTCAGCCATTCACAGTCCACTGCTGGACGTAGGCCTCCCCAAGACGGCGCCACTCATACCTATCCGCTGCCTTTCTCATCCAGCGCCTACCGGCAACCTTGCGTAGGTCGTCGGTCCATCGGGCTGGAGGGCGTCCGACACTACGTTTACCGAAACGCGGTCTCCACTCCAGGACTCGTCTGCTCCAACGGCCATCGGTCCTGCGACAGACGTGACCGGCCCACTGCCACTTCAACTTGCTAATTTTGCGAGCTATGTCGGTTACTTTGGTTCTCTTACGGATATCCTCATTTCTAATTTTATCCATAAGAGAAACACCCAACATAGCTCGCTCCATAGCCCGTTGAGTGACTTGGAACTTGTGGACCAATCCTGCCGTCAGTGTCCACGTCTCGGCCCCGTAGGTCAGGACGGGGAGGACGCACTGCTCGAAGACTTTTGTCTTCAAGCATTGCGGAATGGTCGACGAGAACACTTGACGAAGCTTGCCGAATGCCGCCCAGCCCAACTGAATCCTCCTATTGGCTTCCCCCTCGAAGTTGTGTCTGCCTACCTGTATTTTTTGTCCAAGGTAGACATATTCCTGCACAAATTCCAGAGAGACGCCATCGCCGTTTACCGGTCTCGGCATGACGTGTTCATTGAACATGACTTTCGTCTTGTCCAAATTCATACCGAGACTGACCCGTCGGGAAGATTCATTTAAGCTGCCCAGCATTTCGGCAAGTTCCTCCAAAGTCTCTGCAAAGACAACGATATCGTCGGCGAAACGGAGGTGAGAAAGGTAATATTATTTGTGGTGAAATCCTTCTTACAAAAACTTTTCTTTGAAAAGACTAACGAACCCTTTTGATTATGAAGGTAAACTTCGCCTTATGATACAATATTTTACCGCATACGATTTATACACTTTCAAAAATGCTGGGATATAGTCGTCGTTAACGATGGACCCAGATTTGAAGGATGTGGCTAAACCATACGGTTGTACGGTGCAGGTGGTGTGCTGAATGAAAAACCTCTTAATATATTCCACTGAACACTGATAACACTAATCAATACGATTTGCACTAATCAATCACACTGGTATTCGCACGATCCACGAAAGTCACGCTGAGAGTGCGAATGGATGTAGTCTCCTGAATGCTTCCTAATATTCCTTTTCTTCTCTTGTGTATATTACCTGATTCGGTAACTGTTTCTATACTTTACCAACTAACGCTTGAACATCGGAGGCTCACACGGCACTCGCTAAGCTATTACTTTTAAGCAGTTGCTTAGCTGCTATTCGAGCGAGCTATATGTTCGCGGTAAGTGGGATGTCGGGGTAAGGGAGTCCCGTGGAAGAGGTCAGGGGTTGATTCTGTCCGCAACACAAATTGCGTTGTTCTATGTTGTTCATGAAGATCGTTTGTAAGGACTTATTGTGATTCTAAGCGTCCCCGGGGCCCACTCAAACACACATAAAATTTCATCAAAATTGTAGAACCCGATTACAGCGCCCAGTATTTTGTTTAGATTGATTAGTTACATTACTGAAGTTGTAGTAGAGATACTTAATTTTTATATAGTCTTTATTAATCAGGTACAATTAGCATTCGATTAGTGAAAGAACCATTAAATCGGCCCGGTAGTTTTTGAGTTTATTCGTTATAAACATACAAAAATACAAATCTTTCCTCTTTATAATACTGTAAGTATAGACAGATAAATATTTCTTTTAAATACTACTTTATTTTATTTACAATACAATAAATAATAATGCATCTGGAAAAAGATAACGACTATGGAAGTTCGCTATCACCCAAAAAATCAGTACCAACAAATCTTCAAGGACGTTAGCGTTGCTGCAATCCTGAAGATGCATATGAAATAGTGACTACATCTGTAATCTCAGATATCGGTTTGGCAGCTTAATACTTTAAGCGTATTAGTAGTGTATACGTTTGCCTGTCTACCTATAAAATACTGCATTTTCTACTGTCTGCATTATAGATAGTATGCTGATAAATTATTTAGAATTATTACGTTTTTGTCCACCGTACTGTTAGGCGTTTATCTCTACTCCTTTCGGGTACAGCAGCTCTTTAGATTATGCGTAATTTAAGGATTTAGAATGACTTTTTATTAAAGGTTTTCCAAGACTACTACGGGGTTTTAATGGTGTAAAAAATCCTTTCTCAGTCACCAACATATGTTCTATAGGCGACGGTTACCATTTTCCATCAAGTACGACGTTAGCCTTTCTTACACACATTACTTTTTCATTGTATGAGGTCTCACAAGGAATATTATTTCTGGGCCACCAAATTGGCACCTATCCGTAAGTGAATCTTTTTTTATAGCTGAGTACCTACAGTAGACAGACTGACTGTCTGATCTGATTGAAAGTGGTGTTCTTCATCTATAGAAATTTGGAACGCCAGAAATGTTACCAATATACTACCTACCTGAAAGGAATTTACGACAATGATGATGTGTACATAGAATAGGAAGTAAATTTGATGTTTAACCTTCAAAAAAATAATCTCCAGTCGTAATTATTTTGAATAAAAAATCTTTTAAATTTGACATATTTTTTGTAAAACCCCATATCGTAATGCAAAGGGCTAATCTCAGTCAGAAGCTCGTTTTAAATCCCTAAGATACGGAAGAGAAATGTCTTGCGCAGAATTTGTAAAATTAAAAGTTTGTAACGCCCGATAGACACTTAAAGCATTCATAAAGCTATTTATTTATTTTAGTAGTTCATTATCTCAAGTTCCAATAGAGAACTAAATCATGCTTATGTTTTACATCTTACCCCCATTGTTATTGTAATCAATAAATCTTAATATGTATAAATTACGGGTCACGTTGTTTGTCCACGATGAACTCCTAAACTACTTAACCGATTTTAATAACATTTGCACACCGTATGCAGTTTGATTCAACTTGAAAAATAGGATAACTTACATCTTAATGGACCCTGTAGATGGCGCTGCAATCGCGTTCTAAATTTTATTTCTTCAGGGCAGGACAACGTCTGCCCGGACAGCTAGTTAATTATAATATACTAGTTGTCCCGGCAGACTTCGTCCTTCCCAGAAAAGCTTCAATCGAAATGTCAACAGCAGCGCCACCTATCGGGTCCAATTGTGAATTAACTGAGAAACTTTCTTTGGCTCATGCACAACAACTTTGCTAAAGATCATCACATGATCAAATATGTAGTTTACGATTCTATAGAGGACATACAAACAAACATTAATTTTTATATATTATAAGAAATATTGTTATTTTAATCCCAGAGCTTTCATTAGACTCGGAATTTTATCTTCTCGATTCTAAAAATGTAATTCATGTCAAGGACCCTTGAACAAGCAAACAGGGTACAGATCAATAATCTCTTTGGATATTACTTTTATTATTTTTTTATTGTTTTAAATGAAGATTAACCCATCCTAAGCTACGGGGCCGAGACATGGACAGCAGGATTGGTTCACAAGTTCCAAGTCGCTCAACGGGCTATAGAGCGAGCTATGTTGGATGTTTCTCTTATGGATAAAATCAGAAATGAGGATATCCGCAAGAGAACCAAGGTAAAGTAACCGATATAGCTTGCGAAATTAGCAAGTTGAAGAAGCAGTGGGCCGGTCACGTCTGTTGCAGGACCGATGGCCGATGGAGCAGACGAGTCCTGTAGTGGAGACCGCGTCTCGGTAAACGTAGTGGCGCTGGATGAGGAAATCGGAGGACAGGGATGAGTGGCGCCGTCTTGGGGAGGCCTACGTCCAGCAGTGGACCGCGAATGGCTGACCCGTAAATGAAGAATAAGGGTTTCATCATGATACTCTAAACTAGCATAAAACTCAAAGAGCTTTTGCTAAATAAGTTAAAAGATAATAGTAATGCAATGTTCTAAAAAGAACACTGCATTAATATTATCTTCGTTTCTAAATTAACTTACGTATCTTAAGGATGTTACGTAACAGGCATATCTCACGTGTCATATAAGAAATTACGTGTTCTGTCTTGTTATAATAAGGGATGGATGCCACCCCTGCGCCGATGGGCTGGCTGTTACAATTCCCAAAAGAGAATATTATCAGATCGCGAATGTTCCGCGAAAATGTTAAGACCATTTCACGTTCCGTGACAAGGTTTCGTGACACACGTGTAAGAAGAATGACAAACTTTGTTAAGGTCTGGATCAAGGCTTGAAATCGGTTTAAAATTAACCTGCTTTAATCGGTTATAACCGGTTTTAGTCAACTATTTCATTCCGAGTGTATATAATTACTTACGTACTTAAAGAAAGTTATATAATCCGGAATAACTAGCTAACTACGCGGGAAGAGCTAATATCTTTCTATCTCCCTCAACACGTTTTCAGTTACACACATACTCAATGTGTGTAACTGAAAACTTACTATAACTAACTGGCTGTACTTAAAACTATGCGGCGACTAATACCATTCGAAATCGGTTTATGCAACAAAAGCTATTTATTTAAATTTTTGTTACCAAAAACCGGTTGTTTGAGGTTATAATGAGAACAAAACTGAAAAGAAAAGTTTATATGTACTTAGGCTGTAACCGTTTCAACTGTTTTTACGAGTTTCCAAGACTTGGTCTTGGTGACTGATTATTTTATGGGAGCTGCATACGTCCAATCAGCGCAGCGTACAATGAACAACTAGCTACTACCTGGTTATTCATGAAAACAAAGCACTGGCTAGCTAGTAGCTAGTGCTTTTTTTTCATCAGACTTGACTTTATATTGTTTGCTGAAGAGTTTTTTGCGCCGCTTCTTCTCTCCAAGCCAAAACATGATGTGAAGCGGTGGTATATTAGATTACGCTCCCATAGAGTAAATAATAACTATAAATACAATTAAAACTAAATAATTAAAATGAACAAGTTGGCGCTAGGCTAAATAAAACTTTAACAATACTCGTTGGACAAATGTCACCTTTGTCGTCCGTGACCACGGCCACTGAAAGGCGGCCGAAACGTCGGACAAGCCAAAACCTAGTAAATTACCGCGCTTAAAACCGTTAAAACGTAGTTTTATTACATTATAATTTCCTTCACGAAAAACTATTTCTGACAATTACAATACGTATTGTAAAGTGGTACTAATAAATACAATTTCATGATTTGATAATTATGTAAAATAATTAATAATATGGTTCGTACGGATTTAAGCACCTGAAAGCCTAAAGCGAGCAAGCGCTTTTAGAGAATACTTTGGTTGAAATTAATTCGTTAGTCCTTGGTGAAATAAATACGTATGACTGGTCATAGCAGGTCACCATGTTCACAGCCTATGGATGACAAAATTAGGTTATTTTTGTACATTAGATATATAAATCTAAAATAGCATTCGTAAAGGTAATTAGAAATTTCGGGAATGTTAGATTGAATTTCGTTCAACATTGCGGACCTGTCAATACAGTAAAGGCATTCTTTACATCAGAATTACTTCTCCGCCTTTATGGTTTACAAACAATCGTAAAGAATGTACAGCCACTACGCAACCTCCTTTGGAGCCGAAACCTAATTGTAGAGGTTGGAATTTAGATTTTAATTTTGTTAGTATGAGCGGCAACCGACCTTCGAAGCGACTTGTCGTAAGGAATTGCTTACGGCGATTGGCCTGATACCGCCATCTTTCTTTTTCAGAGCTACTAAATTTTCCCCGTACAGAAGCTCTATTATTATGTTGGGAACCTTACCCGAGAGCATCAAGTTTATAATTTCGGTAATGTCTTTTAGAAGAGTCTGGCCAATATTGCCTGTACAACCGTTAATTAGGTCTCTGAGTTATTGTGGTGACAGACCGTCAGAACCATTCTTAAATGACATTATTGCTCAATAGACGACTTTAGTTAATATTTTTAAGTTTTAAGAACTGTTTGAGAAGAGGGAGGATCTGGTGAAGAGGTCGGACAAGTAATTGGAGTATGATGCTTACTTTTAAGTACCAAAAGGGTCCCTGGGGAGTCGGGAGCTAGGGTCTCATTAGAAAAATTACGCAAGCTGCCCCAATGAAGTCTCCATCGTTTACTTTACTTTCATTTTTATTAATTTCGCCGAAGTGGTTTTAATTTTTTTTTAAATATATAAATTAAAAATTAAACGACTAAAAACTAATCGCTAGAGTATTTCACGTGCGTCATTATTTATAGTGTAAAGTTCCACATTATTTTGATGTTTCTTATAATATTAGTGAAACAAATCTGAGGGCTACCGCTCCTTTTAGGCTTTCTGTGCTAAGCTCTAAGCTGGAAAAAAACACTAGAATAAATGGCCAATCCAAAATATAAATTAAAATAGGATTACTTCTGATTTTCCTAATATTTTTCGTTCAGTAGTCAAAACTAAAACGTGTGATCAATGTAGTAAAAACAAACATTAAACCTTTGCCAAAGCAATGAATTGTTGCAGGGCTGTAAAATTCCAACAAAACAAATTCAAAACCGAGCATAAAAAATATAATTCAAACATTTTTATAGCTTCTCTACAATCGTAGTAACAATTTTATTTCGCTGAAATAAAAGGAAATATTACAACTACCTAAATTTTATGCCTGACGACTTGACTCGGTCAGATACAACTTTTAATTACTCCTTTAGTGGCTAAAACCAATATACCTTTATATTATGTATACAGTTAATAGATATAGAATAACGGGCAAAAATCTCTCAACAAGAACCTCTTAATGATAGTTTTAAGAATGTTGCCACACATTAAAAGACTTCTTGTTGTTTAATTCATAATATATTTATCGTTCCTATTAAAAGAGAGAAAATGTATGTATATGTGATACATTTTATGTCGAAGGACTTTGAACCTACTGACTTTTTTTACTATATAATAGATATATTTTCCAATCTAAAAATATATATCTCTACGTCTTTTCAGAACTTTACGTGACGATCTGACACCTACGTTAGTAGAAAATGCCTAATTAAAACAGCAAGAACCCAAGAAAACAAAGTAACTAGAATGTATAAACCGATGCTGGAAATGATAAATACGTCCAAATTAAAAAATATGTAATTTTGACTGACCGTGTAGATGAAAATATTTTTAACCACGTAGAATTATACATAGATTTAAGCGCTGCTCATGATTAATATTGTGATCTAATTGAAGACAATTGAAGACGTCGAATATCATGCGATGTGGTGTACTATATAGCGAACGGTGAGGCCTCATCTGAAATAATGTTGTAGGTATTGACTGTGGCCAAATGCGTCTTATTTATAGAGTTAAAAATAACACCTTTAATGAATAGCCACATTGGTGTATATACATACGTTATCTGTCAATATTTAACGTCATTAACAATTTAAAATAATATCGCATCATAAATAACGCGTTACACCCATTCCCACATCAGCGTGTAACGGCCTATAGCTGTAAGATTATCCCATAGAGGCCTCACCAGAAGTACATAAATACATTCAGCAAATTATTTGTCATGCAGAAAGAAAGCACACAAAACCGTATGTAAACAAATACAGTGGGTATTATCCTTCTGTGTTTGTTGACATACCGTATTTTGGTTTGTTCATAGCAACTGTGTGTATTACTTGTGCTAGATAAAATTACGTCTTACTTAGTTATATGAGTTTGTAGCCCGTTTCGAGGAAGTCTAAGAAAATAAATAGGCAGCAACAAACTTAATAAACATACCTTATTTCGCAACGACAATATTTAGAAATTCACTATAGCCTATTTATAACTTGTAAAATTGTTTTCTTATATTTGTTACAGGCTCTATTAATTTGTCTCTACGCTCTAGCCGTCCAATTGCGTACCCCAATGTTTCTTAATCTACGGACAGTAAAGAATTCCGAGCAGTAATTGCAGGGTTTCACTTGTATCTTTCCATTTTGATAGAAAAGGTACAATATATATAAAAAAGAGAGAGAAGGATAACACTTTATTGCACACCAAAATATACAATTACAAAAACAGACCATATTTACAATATTTTCTAGGCAATACAATAGGCGGCCTTATCACCTAAAGCGATCTCTTCCAGGCAACCTAAACGTAAGAAATTGAATCAGATGAAATAGGTGGTGCAGGAAAAAGGCAATAGATACATAAAGACTCAAACTAATTTAAGAAATAAATATACAAATACATACATATATACATAATCAAATTAAGTCAAATAATAAATAATAATAATGTTATTCGTATGTAACTTTTTGACTGCTTATTTATTTGCCATCCAGCGTGAAAATGTTGCCAATCTTCTGAGCAATTTACCCGTAGAAGACTATAGAATTCGACTATAGAAGGCTTAGTGTGGTGTCTTCTAGTCTACAATCTCGAGGGATAATAGAAAGAATACAATATAACTAAGTTTTCTTTTTTGTATTAGTTTATGTCTTAGTGTGATAAAAATATTTTTAAGCCGTTATTATATTTTTAACAATTAAAATGGCCACTTATGAAGAAAGTTTTAACGATTAACTTAACTCATCTTCTTATATTACTTTTTGAACCAGTTCTACCCAAATTGAAGGACAGAAATGACCAGTCTAATTCGGCTTTATAACGTCGAGTGTTTTACGTTTTGTATTGTCTTGACAAAAGTTATGGTTGAAAAGTCTAAACACAGACATGACATACTTATGCGCTACTTTTTATCCCGGGAATCCCGCGAAGTTTTTCCTGGGAGGAGTTTAAAGTGACCGTGTTGAAACATTTTTTATTATTTTTTTTAAATAAAATTACCTAAAATTTTATGACAATATTTTCATTCACAAATAACAAACAAATATTGTATAATTAGGCATATATAACAAATATCAAAACGAAATAATTTTATAGGTATATATATGAATATATGAAGGCCTCAATAAATCATAAATAGAAAAGATGACCTCTAGACCATGATTCATAATATCAAATGACCAGACCAGAAATAATAAAAGTTCAATAAACCTTTACCCAATGACATTAACATGTTATAGTAAATAACGTAGTTCCAAGCCATCTACATAATATATAGGCCTTAATAAAACCATGGAAGATGTATACCAGAAAGGCCTAGTGTCCTGAGATCCTTGAAAGCTTCTAAATCGTCATTTACTCTCGCTTTTATTTAATACATCATTTTTAGACCATGTCAGTAAAGAACTATAATAATCGTGTACAAGTTTAAAGTTTTACAATATTTTTTTATAATAAATTTTACGGTCTCTGTGGTTGAGCAGGCTGGCCTTTGAGGACTTACCCCACTGCAACGCAGAGGCTCCAGGTCCGATTTTTGTTACGGTATTTTTCGAAAACGAATTTTCTCCGATATTTACTACGCTTTGGGTGTCTGGGATCGGCCTCAGAGTAGTCCGTTGTATATTAAAACATAACGCAAACTTAAACCGCTCCCGGGAAAATTCCCGCGGGATTCTCGGGATTAAAATATCTCACATTTTAGTACATTAAATTTGGTATCGATCAGTGAAAACATCACATAGGTATTCGTTCTTTTTTAATGACAAGAAATCTAAAAACATTCATATCGTGTTCTGTGGAACACGATAGGATTGTGTTTAGATTTCTATAGACTATATAAACAATGTGTTGTTTATATAGTCTATTTTAGTTGGGTTTTTTTAATAAATTCAATGTACAGACTCGGTATGTTTAGAATTTTAAAATATTATGGATTTTTTTATTCCAGTTTTAGGCTGACATTACTGTTTCAACGACTGAAGCCTTGAAACAGCGGAAAAAGGCAAGATTAACAAGGACTTACATATTTGTGCCGTTTGGAGTTGAAACATGAGGTCCGTGGGGTGCATTGGCAAAGGGTTACTTTAACCCTTGGACACTCTTTGATGCCACACGTGATCAGAAGGCTGGTCCTTATTTGCCCCAGCAAATTAGCATCACCATACAGCGTAGCAATACAGTCAGCCTTCTGGGCGGGCTTATAATCAATTGTCTACAACTTAGTTTATTTTTAGTATTTCATTCGAATATACCTTCAGGCGAAATTCAATTCTCAGTAGAATAAATTCCTAAAAAATATTTATTTATTTGTACATTTTCTACATAGCTTTGGTATGTTTGATTAGCATATAAGCCCAGTACCGTCTGTTTTATTTATCTATAACATAATACATCCGTAGAAGAATCTGCTTACAATTCATGTGAACATCTATTCCACACCTTTTATGCCACCGAAACGATATCATTAGGCGATACTAAAAGTACCTAATATCCTGACCCGGGATATAGGCAACTTTTATATCAAGATTCATTTAAATCGATTCAGTACTTATCATGTAACTAACAGATGACTCAAATAGACTGAACGCATGGATGCCCTGGAGGGTGAACTACACAAGGGTGCACCAGCAAATACTTCTACTTCTGCTCTGAGTAGTGACTTCTACAATTTTAAGACCTTTATATTGAAGTCTCTTCGGGCTCTACAGGAGCAGATAGACCTTGTGCAGCAGTCGGTAGACCAGGTGGAGATGCGGTCTAGAAGAAAAATTCTTTTGTTACATGGAGTCCCTGAGAATAAACAAGAGGATACCACATCTGCTGTTACTAACATCATTTGTGAAAAACTCAAGTTAGAAGGCTTCAAAGAAACTGACATCCGCCGGTCGCACAGAATGGGTAAGGCACCAGCACCAGCCGAGCGTCCGCGACCTATTCTATTCAAGCTCTGTGATGCAGTGGACCGTAACAAAATCTGGTTTGCTAAAACTAAGCTCAAGGGCACCGGGATCACCATATCGGAGTTTTTAACTAAACGACGACATCAACTCTTTATCCAAGCTAGGCAGCGCCTAGGAGTGAGGAACTGCTGGACGCGGGAGGGCACTATCTATGTGTTAGCCCGCGACGGTACACGCCAACGCATCGAAAAGTTAATCGACTTGGAAAGCTTCCCCGCTTCGTCTAATTTAGACCAGGTTGCAGCACAGGTTGTAACCAAAGAATCTGTAGTTGTTCCCAAAACTCGCCGTCCGACAGCAGGAGCTAAGAAGTAGCGATTCTCAAACGAGCCTTTTGCTTGTTTTATTTCGCTCCGCTTTATACATTTCCGTTTATTAATTGTTCTGTACTCCATTTCTTGTTGTGTAATTTATAAAATATGACAAAAATGTCATTACTATTATTACTTTCGTTCTTTTATAGTTTTCGCACATTGACTTTACATTAACTTAATTATTATTATGTTGGTTTGTTTACCTTTTTTTTTTCTCTAGTCTCTTTTTCTTGTAATTCTGTCATAATTGTCAATGTCATTCATATAATTTACTTTTTTTGCCCTGTGTCTTTTGTTGCGTTTTGTTTTTGCTATTATTGTGTTGTTATCTCATATCAGCTATCTCATCCGCACACCTGGCAGATACATTCTGACTGATTTGTATTTTTATAAACAATATTTGTGTATTATTATATATTTGATTATTTATATATTTGAAATTGTAATTTATTTATATAAAGTATTTATTTTATTTTATGGATAACTATGAGAGTTATAGTGATTCTGACTCAGATTTTCATTCCTGTTTGTCTTCATCTGACAGTTCACATGGCAGCAACCATGATTTATCTTCACTACAAGAAGTAATTGAAAATCAATTTTCAGGCCTTTCCCGTAATTTCAATGTGGCACACATAAATGTTCAGAGTATTCCAGCTCATTTCCCCGATATGCTGGCGTCATTTAGTCATAATAATTTGCACGCTGTATTAGTTTCGGAATCTTGGCTTAAACCTTGCCTGTCCTCTACTTCATACTCTTTGCCAGGATATCGTCTAATTAGAAATGACCGTATCGGTACTGGTGGTGGAGGTGTTGCTATATACTTGCGCTCCCATCTAGCATACAAAATCTTAAGTGCATCCTCACAACCCCCAACACCGGATAACGGTGAGTATTTATTTATAGAAGTAGAACTTACGCATACCAAAATTTTACTAGGAGTATTTTACGCATCGTCTGTTCGCATTAATTATTTCTCCTCTTTTGAAACTTTACTAGAAAAGTTTTCTCCTTTATATATGCATAGTATCATCATGGGTGATTTCAACACTTGCCTCCTTAAACAAGACCATCGTTCTTCTGCTTTAGAAACTTTAACAAGATCCCTTAACATACATATTCTTCCTCTGAGTGCTACTCATCGTTTCCCTAATTCATCCCCTTCTCTTCTCGACCTAATAATGGTTTCATCACTACCTCACGTATCTCATTATGGTCAATGTTCGGCGGATGCTTTTTCCTATCATGACATGATTTTTCTCTCATATAACTTACATCCGCCGAAAGCTAAGCCCAAAATCATCCTGCAGCGTAATTTTGGCGGCATGAGCCTAGATGCCTTACTTAAGGACGCTCAGGAAGTTGACTGGTCTGGGGTGGTCAGTGCACTCACTATTGATGATAAGGTTCATGTGTTTCATGCTGCTTTGATGAAGCTGTATGATACTCATGCGCCTTTACGCCGTATCAAGGTCAAACACTTGCCTGCACCGTGGCTTACCGATGATATTAAATCGCAGATGCACAAGAAATCTAAAGCTAAAACTCGATATAAAATGAAGCCAACCGAAGCAAACAAAGCTGCTTATGTGAGCATTCGTAATCGCTGTAATAGAGTGTGTAGGGACGCTCAACGCCGTTATATTCACGAATCAGTTCAAAATGATAATCCAGCTAAAGTATGGAAGTTTCTACGCTCTTTGGGGATTGGCAAACAAACAGAAAACTCAGTCAGTCAAAAATTCAATATTGATGATTTAAATCAACACTTCTCTACCACTTCTGACTTTGATGTAGTAATAAAGTCTGAAACTTTGAAAAGAATCTCGTCCAAGCCAACACCCAAGCATTCTCCTTTTCTTTTTAGTCGATTTACTGATAGTGATGTTAAGAAAGCTGTAAAATCCATTACATCTAATGCTGTCGGCAGTGATAGCATTAGTCGCAACATGATCCTACCCATACTGGATGTCATTAATCCTACCCTTACCCATATCCTTAACACATCCATAACATCTTGTGTATTCCCAGCTGCCTGGAAGGAAGCCCAGGTTACTCCTCTACCAAAAAAACCCAACCCCGCTTCCTTTTCTCAATTTCGTCCTATTTCCATACTACCTTTCCTTTCCAAAGTCCTCGAACGCTTAGTTCATCAGCAGCTAAGTGTTTTCCTGAACCGTAATTCCCTTTTGAATCCTTACCAGTCTGGTTTTCGTCCTGGCCACAGCACCACCACAGCCCTCATTAAAATCACAGATGACATCCGGCATGGCATGGACAATGGCTTGCTGACTGTGCTATCGCTGCTCGATTTCAGCAGTGCTTTTAATAATGTTGACTTTGAAGTGTTACTCGGCATCCTACGCTCTATTAACATATCTCCTGAAGTAATCGACTGGTTTCATAGTTACCTGTATGGACGCCGACAGTGCATTCGAGTTGATGACGACTATTCGTCGTGGTGTGATCTCTCTGCCGGTGTTCCACAGGGCGGCGTACTATCTCCTTTATTATTCGCTGTTTTTATAAACTCAATTTCCAATGAACTTACTTCATCCTATCACCTCTATGCAGACGATCTGCAAATTTACACGCAGGCACCGGTTTCTACACTAAATCAAGCAGTCGCAACGATAAACACTGACTTTGACCGCATACTGCAATGGAGTAAATCGAACGGACTTCTTGTGAATCCTGAGAAAACTCAAATAATTATCATCGGTAGCTCGCGGATGCTGTGTAAAGTTGACTGGACCTGTATGCCAAATTTTCTTTTTGATGGGAAGCTTATCCCTATCAGTGATAAGGTCAGAAACCTAGGAGTTATATTTGATAGTGAGCTGTCCTGGAGACCCCATATAACGGAGTTGAGTCGGCGTTTGTTTCTCTCCTCCAGATCACTCTGGCGGCTGAAAAACTTCCTGCCCATCGCCACCAAAATTAAGCTAGCAGAGTCGCTACTTTTGCCCATACTTGATTATGCCGACGCCAGCTATCTAGATTTAACTCAAGAACAGCTTAATAAACTTGAGCGACTCCAAAACTTTTCCATAAGGTTCATATTTGGGTTACGCAAGTATGACCACGTTTCTGAATTTCGAAAAAAGCTCAAGTGGTTGCCAATCCGTATTCGCCGGAATACTCATATTCTTTCATTGCTTTACAGTATTTTATTCATCCCTACTACTCCACAGTACCTTAAAGAACGCTTCGAATTTATTTCTTGCTCTCACAATTTACGCCCTTCCAGTCAACATAGACTTATTACTCCTATTCATAGTACAACGTTCTTCAATAATTCTTTCACGGTTAAGGCTGTCCAACTTTGGAATTCATTGCCTGTTGCTGTCAGACAAGCAAAATCCCTAATAATATTTAAGAATTTAGTCAGAAAATTCTATCTGCAATATAATGATATGTAATTTTATGTAATTAGTATATATTATATTGCATATAGCTATATGTCTATTATGTTTAAATAGTTGCATATTATCTCTATATATTATATATGTATATAACTTATGTGTATATTTGTATATATAGTATAGTTATATATTTATTAATAAAATTTAAGTAATCGTACAATAATTATGTATACCACCGTCGCCACTTCAAATCGGAATATTCTTGCCACGGGTTGTCTGGAAGAGATCGCTTTTTAGCGATAAGACCGCCCTTTGTACCCTACTATAATAATACTAGTTCGTAAGCTTTTCTGTAATGGTGTACAATAAAGTGTTATCTATCTATCTATAGACATATAGACAATAATTCCAAAACCATTTTTTATAGTATCGACTGGTTCGTACGGAACATATTGGGAGCTAAGGAGACTTAATTAATTATTAATACGAGAGGTGTTCGTTGTCACAAGATATATTTTCAAGTGTAACTTCATTAATGGCAGAAACAACTTAAAAGTCATTCCAATATTAAATTCAAATTTAATATATACTCGAACAAAAAGTTTGTACATCCATCAGAATAAGCGGAACGACTTTTTTTTTAAATCAACCTACATGTTGTAATTAGTCTGCGTAGAGCGGAATAAACATTCATTCATATCTTTATTATTTACGTAAAATTATTTTCCTTTTTCTTCAAAATATAGATCACAGAAATTTCAAATTCGTAATGTAAATTCCGTCGAATATTCGAAAAGTGGGTCAAGGCAAACGTATTATTCGTTTACATTCAAGAACCAAAGGCTTGACGAGTATCCAATTAGATGCTTGTTTAACTTTCTTTCTGAACGAATGGAAACCAATTTAGCGAAGAAACAGAAATTTACATAAATAAACATTTCGTATTTTAAACATTCTTAGAAATAGTAGAAGATTACAAGCCTATAAAGAATTTTATGTTCATTTAAAGTATCTGTTTCTTTTAATATTTGTAACCGTTGATTTATTTTCTACATAGTTTTATAACTAATAATAACTGCTTTGTTATTCGGTAAAAAATATATCTTATGTTCATCCCCTTTATTAAAAGTATCTTTGCACTAGATTTTATGATAATCCGAAAACTCTTAGACAGTGAAGAACCAATAAACATTTAAAGAAAGTCACTTCTACGTTGATATTTTAGGTAGGATAATTTTGAAATCTTAAACGACACCAATACCAAATTGCACAAAAATCTGTATAGGTGCTAAGCTGCATAGAAAATAAATTCATTTTCATGTTTGTCCATCTCTTTTCTTGCACTTATTGGCAATTATTTAAGAGTTCACAATGGTTTTTAATTAGTAAACTTGGGACTTTATATTCTTTTTTTAACCCTGCAAGATAAAATCTCCGTTTCAATCTCTAAAACTTTAACTGGAATCCTATGAGCAGTTTCGGAGACCGTGCGAGACAAAATTTCTAATAATATTAATTTATAATGGTCACCGCATAAGTAGCAATTTTCGCTAAAATGTTGTTTTTTTTTAAATCACAGACACAATCAAAATCAATTTATTGACAAAAAATTGCACAGAAATATTGCTTTCATAGGTTCCGCACTAGGACTAGCCTGTATCGCGAACACCAAGTACGTGTGTGACTAACTTAACAATTTATCTCTAAAATTATTTTTTAAATAATTTTTTTTTTCAATATTATCATCATAGATAGAACTTAGGTATATAGATTATATTTCGTCCAAACAAAGTTACTTTACATAAAAATTTAGCAATTTTTATTCGGTAGACAAACGCACACATCACAATGCTGGGGATACAGACTTATATACAACGTTAATATTTCCTTTTGATAATAATAATAATATCAGCCCATAAATGTCCCACTGCTGGGCTCGGGCCTCCGATTATGGGGGAACGGACAGTATACCCGTCACGCTTGTCCAAGGCGGCTTGAGTGGTTTGACACATCAGTTATCTCGATGTGCAGATTGCATCACGATGTTTTCCTTCACCGTTGTTAGCACGTGGTAATTGTAACAATATGCACATTAGATCAGAAAACTGACTAAGAGGTACATGCGTTTCGGTCAGGATCGAACCCGCGCCCTTCGATTTAGGGGTGCGTGCGCTAACCATTATGCTACCACGACTTATCTATATTTTTTGATAATAAATCAAAGCAAATAAATATTAGTTACAAATGTCCATAGGCAAAGGCTTTCCACCAGATGGGCTGTCTACCTGTCTACTATTATTATTATTATTATCACCAGAGGCCTAATTTTGCTACCTTGCAAAATTCCCCGGCCGGACACTATCGTCTAAATCATATTACAAGGTTTGGTAGATTTCAGTATTCTGTGAATTACAATGGCGTACATATATATATGTATATATTATTTTTCCACTGTTATTCCGCCGTCACTAACAGATATTGTGTTGATAGACAAATATCAACACAATATCTTTTAGATATCAATATCATCGAACAGTATCGAATAGTTAAATTGCATTATCAAAATCGATATGACTAAACTGGCCAGTAATTGTGCCACGATCCGTGTCGGAGCGCGGGTGGCGAAAGCACTTAGCGTGGTGAATTCCATCCCCCAAAGTTGGTTGACCCCGTGTGGAGGCTGCGTTTCATAAAAACAGGCTGCCCTACCATGTGCTTGTATGTATTTCAGCGCCACTGAAAAGAAGCGCCAGTAGGCACACGGCTAGCGTGACAGCAAGACGTGCTCACGCCAGACGGTTTAAGCTCCGCGCCGCGTAAATAACATCGATAAATACTCTGAAGTAAATTTACTTCGATCAAATTTAAAATATGACATTTTTGAAATGTTTTTTCTGAACTGTAAATTAAATAAAAAGACAATTTTACTAGACTATGAACAGTTGAACTTTTAATCAATAACATTTTTAAATTACATTATACCTATATTAAAAATTAGTAATAACTGATAATTAAGTGACAATAAGAAACTAACAAATGTTGAAACAGAACTGATGTGTGAACATTATAATTAATGTTTACATCCGATCGTTTTGAAACAATCGACGGCATGTTGTGATTTATGTTTTGACTGGCGGTTTCCTGCGACGTCCGCGGACGGAAACTACTATGTGCCGGCTCTGTTAAAGACGTTGTTCGAAATAGAATCCTGACCGCACGCTTAGGCGGCCAACCGTCTCAGATTGTGAGGGACAGTCCCGGAAAAGGTAACGTAATACCCCTTTGTCTAAGTTGAAATAGACCGTACGTAACTCCTAGATTCCTCGTCTTTAGAAACTAGAGACATAAAAGCTCGACGGCAGTTAATTAAGACAAATTGGATAGAACGATGTATTTGTTTAAAAAAAAATAGAATTCAAAAAAATAATCTTTTTCAGTTTTATTATATTGCTAGCTAGTCATGACCAGGGTGAAACTGACACTAAGGACATTAGGTGCTTTTACGAAAAACATTATACAAATATTGAACTAGTACAAAACAGTCTAAAAATGTTAAAAATATGTATATGCAGGAGATTCATGTTCAAAGTATTAGAAAATTAACTTAATACGAAATTATTGGTAAATAAATACTAACAATTAGATAATATGCAAGAATTAAATGTATTTTAACTAATTAAATAAATAATAAATGAATTATTAATAAACTAGCACCGTGATATTTAAGTTAAGAAAGAGTGAAAAAAATATGTAGAAGAATCAACACATACACAGTGTTTTACATTACATACAAACACTAGTTCCAAAATGTATTATTTTAAAATATTCATCAATATTAATTAATTCGAAAAAACAGTAAATCGCATCTGCTTCAATAATGTGCTATCTAAAAACTAAAATTTTAGAAATGTTTCTTGACCTTCAAAAAGTAATTGTATCAAAAGAAATAACATTTTCTGTCAAACTACAATATATTTTAAAAGATATAAAGTTATTTGTTTTCATACAATTCATTTTAGTAGGTTAAAAAGCTCTTTTCCAAAATTTCAATTTTCAAGATAACACATACCTAATGGAAGTACAGAAACATATCTTAATTCATATTAATTAAACAAACATTACTACGAAAATATTATCGTGTTCTTAAAACACAAAATTTCAAAACATGAATATTTATCTAATTTAAAAAAATCTCTAACATCACATATTGCGTTCTACTCATAAATAAAAATACTCTTGTTAACAAATGCAACATTTTTTTACACAACTTGTATACGTATAACCTATCACAAGCAAGTCTCCATATCATCATCAATATACTTATGAAAATACGGTTTGTACGACAAAGTACAAATAATAAGTATAAATTGCGTCAAATGGTGTAAAATACAAACAATAAAACTGATGTCTGTGGGACACCTTGTAGGTACAAAGTTTCGAACAATATCGAAAACTATCGAAGTTGCATAAAAGTTCAAAATTCTATAGTTATGAAATTATAAAGAAAGATAAAACGTTTATTTGGTCTTCAGAGAGCAAGACACATCACGATAAATTAAACAATGGTAAAATAGATGCAATTCAGCATATGCCAGGCAACAGGTGCCTGACGCTGGTTTTCAACTGCAGCTTAGTACAGACGTGTATGTTGCACTGTTATTTTATCCGTATTTATATTTAATTTTTATCCGTGCAGGAACGGAGAAAGAATACAATTTCCTGCGGCCCGGCGGCCTGTCGTAAGAGGCGACAAAACAACCCACAGCCAGGTGGTAGGGCATTTGCCCGACTGGATGGCTACCACCCCTGGTCTAGAGTATGTCGCCATAGCAACCTTGTTTTGTGTTCCGGCATTAGTGACCAGGTTCCAGGCTCCCTAAAGAGAGCAGCAGCGCATTTGTAGCACCTTTGGTGTTGCAAATGTCCATAGGCGATGGTAACCGCTGTCCATCAAGTGGGCCGTCTGCCTGTCTGCTGATCTCCTGCAATAAAAAAATAAATAAATAAATAAATAAAATACAATATGAACATTGTATTTGATTATTTGAAATTGTATAATAATAGAGCGGTCAGATTTTTCCTTATCGGTTACACTTTTTTCTATCTCATATCCACCGAGTAACGTGCGACCAGGAACTTCGTTCTAAAGTCCCACTGTTAATAGATTAATTAATAATTAATTGTAATAATTATAAGCAAATCTCTATAATTTTTAATATTATAAAATTCTAAACATGCCATGTCTGTACATTTAAAGCTATAAAAAAAACTGGAATAGACTATATCGACGGAGAACACGATGCAATTTTTTATTTATTTCTTGTCTGTTTGTTCGGGATTCACATAAAAACTACTGGTCCAATTTCGATGCAGTTTTCGCTAATCGACAGCCCATTCTTAAACTTAAACACTGCGCTACTTTTTATCCTGGAAATCCCGCGGATTTTTTTCTGGGTATAATTTAAAATAGCCAGGTTAAAATAAAACGCATTTCAATGTGATTTTTTCACTAGTTTCATTAATTATTCCTAAAAAACAAATCTCGAAAACGTAAAAAATAGTTGCAGTCAAAATCGCAGAACGGAGCTAGCAAGATCATATTGACTTGCTTAATGTTATTTTTTAAACAAATATTGCACAATTTGTTAGCAATAGTTAGTTAGCATATCGAGTGCCAAGCGATCATCGTGATTTACATATACAAATTAGTACACATATGGTTACGAATATGAATATTTTTGTTGTCACATACATAAGTACTCGTATACTTATGTAATTCGGTGACATAAATACGCATCAATTTAATACACGCAAATTTTATAGTTATTGTTATTAACAATAGTTATAGGTTTTCCAATTGGTCAAGTACATTAATAATCTGCCCGTAACACTTCAAGTTGAAATTTTGTTGCGATACATTTTGTCACTTACCAGTTGAAGATTGTCCACTTGTCCGTTGCGATTCGTTTTTCCACTTGTCCGTTGAAGTTTCACTTCTAATATGTGTCCCAGCACACATTTCGATTTTTATTTTATTCGTAAAACATACAGTTTTTAACATATAAGGACGTACTATTTAAAAGCTGTAACAAATTTACAGTTTTAACATATAGTTGTTTATGTGGCTTGCTTGTACAAGAGTACGTAGTTATAATGATAAAACTATTATAGAAGACTAAATGAAAAAAAAGAAAATAAATTAGCCGATTTAAAATTAATCAAATAAGTAATAACAACAAGAAAGGTTTACCTTATGCTTGTAACGGGAGTGTTACTAAAAGTTCTTGACAGTTTTTGGTTTATCAGTATACAAATCTAAATCCTCGAAAGCAGCTAAGACATTGTAATTTTTTGATACACGATTAAAATAAGAATTAGCCCTGTAATTGGTAAAAATCTAAGGGATAGCCAGTTGAATTGGGTTTCAAAGTTATAAAACATTTATGGTTTTAATAAGGTAACTAATAGGCCCAATATTCTGACTCTTATAAGTTGAAAGATCTAATAAGAAAAAAAAACAACTAATCTCTCTAAAAATCCAAACCAATTGACATCTCATTATAATGATCTTTAGGCCAATTATAGATTAATTAAAACACCACACTTCTTAAAGAGTCCAACACTCTCATGAAAAGACTTCAAAAATCAAACACGAGAATGTAGAGCTGATTGTTTTTCTCGTTATCGCTATGTTCACGAGAGAATATAGACTAGTTTTAATACCAGTACTTATCAAATAGTAAAATTATTATTATAATTTCGTTTTATTTGTTATCAAATAATAACGTTGTTATATTCCTAACACAAAGGTACTTGCTAACCGTCCCTTAATTTTCGCTTTTGTCTATAATGCTATTACATGTTAGGACGATGTCAAGACCATATTTCATCGCTTTGGGTAAGAAACGAACATTATATTTGTATTAGCGATGTAGGACACGTACCATAGTAATTATGCTCTATAGAATATAACAAACATTCATCAATCAACAATAGCCCTAATTTCTGACAAAGGGTTGTACCAGATGTTTGTGTCAAGACTAATTTGTGCCCGCAACCGCGCTCGTTGAGATGGGAAGGGTATTACGTAACCTTTGTCATTGGAAATCTCAAAACACATATTCAATGACGAAACACCGTACATAAAGAAAGAAAAACGTTTTATTCCGCACAAAATAAAGATGAAATAAATACATAGAAAAGAGAAACAAAATAAGGCCAAAATTGGACTCGCCTGAGGTAATGGACATAATATAAAAAATAATACTCAAGGCACCTTAAGTATATAGGGTGCAAAAATTCAGCGGGGCAGTGAGGGGAAGTAGCTTAACCGTTGCATCTTTATGTTTTTAGTTAAACAAGAAAAAAGATAAAAAATCAAAATAAAAAAGCACAAAAAAGAAAATATAAGTAGAAAATAAACATAAAAGATAAAAAAACCCTTAGATAAAGAAAACCGGATAACCTTGTCTGTCCGGTGGAAGGAGAAAAAAACGGTTGCTTCTACATCATAATGATATTAGGAGATTATCCATAACTTTTCGTGAAATTTTGACACCCATTCACAGATCTTCAAAAAATGTACAATACTCCATTGAGCGGTATTATAGTCTAATTAAGCCATTATTATAGTTTAACATAGAGATAAATGTTCTAAAGACGGTTTTGTTTAAGTGTCTAATAAACTTTATGATACATTTTATTATTTATTTTGCACTCACGGAAACATTTTAGTTATATTTTAAAAATAAATTCTAAATATTTTATGAAACTGTATATCGGCCAAACGTTCTTCAACAAAAACCTCAAATTGTATAAAAAATAGTTAATAGTAAAAAACCTAACTAACCAATTCAACTAACTTTACTCGACATGCCCGCATCCATGCCATTTCCTGTAAAGGGTCTTGTTTCAAGTTATATGTTGGTGCCGTTTGCTGTTAATACGCTTGGACCGTGGGTTCCTAAGGTCATGAGCCTCTACCAAAATTTATCAAAATGACTCATTGACTCTTCAGGTGATCAGAAGGCTGGTGTCTTCCTCGGGTAATGGATCAGCATGTTGACGATCCAGCGTGGACACGTAGCCAGCCTTCTGGGCATCTTACCAAAACCAAACGGTGATCAAGGCTCTGTATTCTACTTATAGTCTTGAGGAAGGGACTATGGGTAGAATAAAATATTGTTACGAGTTGCAGGACTCAAATTAAAATGCTGTTAGAATTATTATAAAGTTTATTAGAAATTTACAAACACGTATAACATAGGCACAAATATAACCGATCACAACAAGTCCAAACGATATGCAGGTCGTCGTTATTCAATAAACGCGCAAAATCCATTATTTATAAGATTCCCGATTGTAGTACACACGTTTTGCTTCGCTCATGGTTATCGCTCGACTGCCTCGTCCCTCCCTCGGGACATTGCTTTATACTGCACAGATGCAATATGTCCACTCGGCCGCGTGGACTGAATTTTCTAGAAACAGTTTATACTTTATAAACGATACACCTGGCTAATGAGCATGGCAACGGCCATAAACGAGTACAATAAAACAATGGACTGTTCTCTAAAATAATTAGTAAATGCATGTCAATAAATAAGTAAACCAAAGAAGTACAAATGTCGAAATCTATTAAAATGTGTTTTTACAGATAGTATGCAGGTGTGAATTTGTCGGCGCCTAGCTCGTAACAATATAAATAAGTAAAGTTTTCCTTTATTGTATTAGATTATTTGTTGTAAATATGAAATATGTAAAAATTTGAACAAATGGTAAGAAAACCAATATTATCTCATAAATTATAATAATCTATACTAATATTATAAAGCTAAAGAGTTTGTTTGGTTGAACGCGCTAATCTCAGGAACCGCTGGTCCGATTTGAAAAATTCTTTCAGTGTTGTATAATAGTACATTTAGCGAGGAACGCTATAGGTTATATATCATCACGCTAAGACCAATAGGAGCGGCGAATTAATGAAGAATGTTTCAACATCGGGGGGTTTTGAAAACAAATTCCACGCGGACGACGTCGCGGGCACAGCTAGTCACATTATAAATGTAGTTTATCTGATTAGTGATTTACTACTATATTATTCAATTTCAAAAAGTTTCTGCTGTCCAATATAAAGTCCAATAAAACGCTTCCTATAAAACATTGAAACGTCCTAAAAGTTTAAACATGTCTACCAACAAACAAAGTTGGGATACCCTTTTAATTTTTCACGCGCATTCGACCGTCGCCTTTTATTGTGAAACTTTAAGGTTCTTCTTATTGCGGAAACATTAAAGCTTCTTTCAAAAAGTAGGTCAGTTTTCTATATAACTTTAATGGGTTTTGAATATTTCAATGACACTTGAAGATCTAGATAAAAGAAATTATACAATTACCTGTACTAATGGTCACCCTATGGTCGAAATTCAACCATAAATTGTTTAAATTATAAGTGTTGCGGCGGCGCTGGGGTTAGCGTTAAGCGAACTGTGTCAATTTTTGTTGTGTGATTGAATTGTTTTTGTTTGGTTGTGAGATTGAAGTGTGGGACAATTTGGAAGGGAATTTGAGAACGAGCACGCACTAATACCTGGTTAATGGGAATGAAATGTGGCTGCTCCTCACCTTCTCAGCCCGCTTCACTTCACTTTATTTGTTATAATATGGTTTAACGTATATAATTGTATATGTATTTATTTGTAGTATTTATATTATATATGCTTATTATATTTTACAATTATGGTGCGAATCGGGTTATTTACAAGTTATATATATTTACAATGTGCGGGGCGAATAATTTATTTCAGTGTCATAACATTCAGTACAATTATTTTTTCTTAGAGATTTTTGCGTTCTAATAGTAGGTACTTATTGCAGTAGATGTCACTGTTCTCAAATTAAACACCAAATGAAAGAACATAATATGTTTCGTTATACGCAGTTGTTTTAATATTTGTTTAAGAAATATTTGATATGTTATTATGTTTTTGCAAGCCATGTCAGCTAATAAATATATTTTAAAGTGTGTAAATTCTATTCCTCACCTTTTTCAAATTATAAAACTCTTTTTAACTTTAATTACTACATTTTTGATGAATTGTCGATTTACCAAAAACTTATTTCAAAGATGTCAATTATGTCAAAACCAAAAAGACATTCCGATCGATACGAGTTACATTCGTGAACGTATGTACTTTGTGTGTGTTTTGATTATTTTCCGATAACTTTGTTTGATTCCTGGACTCCGAATACTTCGCTTATCATGTTTACTAGTGTTCTGTGATCACGTTGTACTTACGCATGTACTCTGGATACCGATTTGCCTAACGATTTGTTTTCTGATGACTTGGAGTATGGCTTCTTCTGAAAAAGGTTGTTGTGTGCCCAGATGTGGTAAAACTTGTAAGTACATCATCTTAACGGCACCAGATTAGATGTGGATACAAATGATGTTATGAAAATGTATGCCTTTGAATATTTTAATAAAAGGAAACATAATAAATCACGCTACCGCTAAATTGTTGTTTTATTTACTAACAAACAAACATTTTTTGAAAAGGCTTTTGGGAATTGCAGGAGTTGAATTATAAATCCCGCAATTTCCAAAAGTCTAATATAAATACCAAAATAATACTAAACCCCCTGGACGGTTTTTCGCGTTGAATAGTGTCGTATACCGATAGATTGCGTTAATGTATGTATTATGACTGTTGACTCTATACCAGTATATATAAAGTACTCTGTGATTTATTTTTTGACATGACAATGAATGATTAACTTGACGTGCGAAAAGGGAATGCGCCGTCACATTTGAAGGAAGATTTAAATATGTTAGAAGAAAAGATCGTATAGGCCAAAAGAAGGTTATATGGCCGTACCAAAAAGTTTGAACATTAATAATGTTCTGTTGACATAGACTTCTATAATCACAGATTTAGCCAAGGCTACAAATTGTATATTTGATTTTCACAATAAACAATATTATATTATTATAGGATATTAGCTTGTAAGTGTTTGTCAAATACATGGTATAGTGTGTAATGTTTTTATGTATTGATTTAATGTATTTTTTATGCATAATAAAAAAAAACTGAACTCCTTCTTTATATAAACTATAAGTGTGCGAAATTTCATACTCTCCCATTCGCGCAATTTTCGTAAAAATGGGTACAAAGTTTTTGCTTCACGTATTAATATAATGATGATATAAATCATATTTTATAATTATAATAAAATAAAATTTATTGTTCGCCTATGCTTTTCAAATAAGTGCCTAAACTTAAATTACATCTAATATTTATATAATCATAAATGACTATTTATCGAATTTTGGTTCGGAAAGTTTGTCACGAATAGGTTCCGAAACAGTTGAACGGATAAAAAATAAAAATGTGTTAAAAAATTATATATTTCATTTTCACTATGAGAAGATTGAGAATGAAATATTTGTAATAAACATTTCAAATTATTTCTGCCATCAAGCGGATATCTGATCATGATGCCACGTTTTCACAGGTTCTCGCTATGTGAATGTGCCGTTCCCTTATTTCCACGAGGTCGCAAGCACAGTGAGATAAATGCCAAGCAACGGGCAATGAACCTTAATATATTAAACGGCTAATTTCAATCTAAAATAGACGAAGGTAAATATGCTGACAAGTATTTAAAGAACTACGGCACTTAACCCACTTAAGAGGTGGGATTAGTAGCAATAAGTATTCCTAACACCCCTTAGAGATTTATCGATTCCGGATCTGAAACAGGTAAGTCAAGGGTCTTTTAATCGGCTCCCATTTAAGCGCAGAAAAAGTTTAGTGATTTTCATTAGGTACATAGGTACACATTACAGAATAAATTTGGTTTTATTAGTGTACTTCGAGAGCTTCAACATCTAGTTCTTTTTTTTAAACGAGGGCAACCAGATTGAGTGTCATCAGCCGTGCGTTGGAGAAAAATCCTGGCTCGTGTGTAAGAATTCACTAGATTGGGGTGGCATTATCAATTCTAGGCAGAGCCCAGGGCCAAGGATTTATGGTATTGCCCCTCCGCTAGCCCTGAAGCTTTATCAACTGCCGGGGAACTGATTTTGTGCCCCAGCATCTTCATGTTGTTATTGCGTGGAGCAGTCTGTAACACGCCCCATGGGAGTAGAAGTTAGCTTGCGCGGAGTACGTCACATCGCACCCATCTCGATGACATAGCTGCGAGTAGAGCACTCTTTCCCAAGGGAACCACTCGCGCCACCCACTCACGGTGGCCAAAAATCTAGACTAGCCCTTAGGCGCCGACGCGTGCTACTTTGACGGGAGTGGAGCAAGGAGGTCCGCTCACACTCCCGTTCTGTATCCTCCTTCCTAGGCATAAGGCACTCGCAGAAGGAGGAGACGGCATCCCATTCGGTATGGCTCCTGAACATGGTGCAAACCACTGCCAGGAGCAACACTTAGTTCCAGTTATAACTATAATAATACGTACATTTTTTATGCGAAGTTGGCAAACAGGAAAGCGACCCATCTATTAGAACGTGGTTATCATCTAAGCTGTGATTGGTGATAGAATAATATTTTTTAACGCTAGGGAAACAGAGACAGAATACAAATATCCTGCGGCCGGGCGGCCTGTAGTAAGAGGTGACAAAATAACCCACAGTCAAGAGTTAGGGTATTTGTCCATCTGGATGGCTAGCACGCTTGGTGTAGAGTATCCTGCAACAGCAACCTTGAGCTGTGTTCCAGCAGTAACGATTGATTAGAAAAAGAATAGGGAGAGAAGAAAGTGAGCCATCGGAACGCTCACTCATCGCACGAAACAGGATTAGCTCAGAGCTAACCGTTTCAAGCTGATATTCTGTGAGAGCGTGGGCGTGGCATCACATAATTCAAGCTGATCCAAAGAGCTGTAATCGAGTAATGATTCCAGCATGGCTGTACTATGCAAAAACCACGTTTTTGAAAAGATCATTTTATAAAATTATCCAAGTACGTATCGGCGTTTTCAATACTATAAAGAGTTAGTCAAAGGCACTAAATAAACAAAACTTCTTAATTGAATAGAGAGGCAGAAAGATACGTAGTCTTCCGTATAAACCTTGTCTTGAAACTTTGTCCTGACCAAAAGTGTCTTGGGTTTTGATAACAAAGTTACTTTAACGTAAGGTACAATTTTATTGTAAGTCAGGAAGGTACCGCAACAGGGTATCGACCTCTAATCGCCAGCGGCATACTTCCGGATGCTTCCCGCTTCCTAAACATTTATTAGGCACTATAATTAACATATGTATACGTGAGTAAACATTGTACAACATCAAGAGTAGAGATCCAAAGGAATATAAAAGTATAGTATACTTGGAAAAAATACACTCGTATTATTTGTTGTACGCCTTGAATCGTTAGCGTTAAGTCTCGGTTGCATTCAGAACGTCCCCTTCGAAACCCCTCCGGGGTTAACCGTTGACCTAATTATTCTTGTCATTCGTGAGATCTGGATGTCGGATGTTGATTACCTTAGTTCTCTCACGGATCTCTTCATTTCTGATCTTATCCGTATGAGAAACACCTAACATAGCTCGCTCCATAGCCCGTTGAGCGACTTTGAATTTGTGGACCAGTCCCGCTGTCAGTGTCCATGTTTCGGCACCGTATGTCATGATAGGTAGGACGCACTGCTCGAAGACTTTCGTCTTCAAGCATTGAGGAATGCTCGACGAGAAGACCTGTCGAAGCTTACCGAATGCTGCCCAGCCTAACTGGATCCTCCTATTGGCTTCCCTCTCGAAGCCGTGTTTGCCTACCTGGATATTTTGTCCAAGGTAGACATATTCATGCACAACCTCAAGAGGGGAACCATCGACGTTTACTGGTCTCGGCACGACATGTTCGTTGAACATGACTTTCGTCTTGTCCAAATTCATGCCGAGACCAACCCGTCCGGAGGATTCATTCAGGCTTTTCAGCATGTCGGCAAGTTCTTCCAACGTCTCTGCAAAGACGACAATATCGTCGGCAATGTTATTATCTTATAAACAAAATAATATCCGGATATTACATCAAAGTCGAAAAAATTTACGTAAATATCAAAGATGTAGGAAGCAACACGATTTCCTGAAGTCCACTTGGAAAAAGTTTGACAACAACTTTAATGTTATAATACCTATTATTTTAAATCTTCAAAGGATTTGTTTGTGCATGTGTTACTCGTAAAGGTAGCATATTCACTATTATTAGTTCCAAAGCAGTGATGTTTTGTTTTCAGTGTGTTTGTTATTAATATGTTCGCTATAACGGATAATGTAAATATTGATCAACGGTCCAACTTTGAAACTACATGTGTTGCTAATGTCACTGTTCAAAGTTCCCGAAAAGCCGATATTGGATTTTCCTCATTTATCAAAGAACTAACGGCCCCGGCAGACGTTGTCCTACTCTGAAAAAATAAAAATCTAGGACCCGAACCCAACGCCATCGACCGGTTCCAATTGTGGATTTAAACTATCCGGGAACCCACTCAAACACACAAAAACAAAATCACCAAAATCGCTGCAGGGGATTAGAAGGATTCTAGAACCCGATCTGAGCGCCACCTACCGGTTTTAATTGCAAGTCTAAACCGTCCGAGAACCCTCTCAAAAACACAAAAACAAAATCACCAAAATCGCTCCAGGTGATTATGAAGATTCTAGGACCCGATCTCAGCGCCTCCTACCGGTTCTAATTGTGAATCTAAACCATTCGGGACCCACTCAAACACAAAAATCAAATCACCAAAATCGGTCCAGGTGATTAGGAGGATACTAGAAGCCGATCTCAACGCCACCTATTGGTTCCAAAGGGATACAAAGTATCCGTCCGTCTCCTAGTTCTAAGCTACGTCCCCACGAATTTTTAGCCAAATCGGTACTGCCGTTCTGGAGTTATAAATAGTGTAACTAACACGACTTTCTTTTATATATATAATATACCTATATACATTGTTTTAATTTCCCACAATATTCTTCATTACTATTTCTAGAAAAAGAACAAGAATTCTGAAATCATAAAACATTTACTTATTAATATTAAGTATAGTAGGTACATAAATTATAAAGTGGTACAATGAAGAAAACTTATATTGTATTCTACCTATAATTCATCCCTTTAGGCTGTAAGTGGAATTTTTGTTTCATACATGGCCGCGATTTTGTCTACGCTTGACTTAAATTTCCCGTGGGATTTCCGGAACATAAAAAACGCTGTGTATGCAGCGATAGCTGCAAAAAGAATGCGAGCTATCGTTTAGTAGAAACTGTGTCGGAATAAGCTAATTTGTATGCATCCGAACAACTTCAAACCACTGAAGAACTTTCCCTGGAAGATTCCCGCGGGATTCCCGGTATAAAAAATATCACACATTTTATTACATAAAATTTGCTATCGATCAGTAAAAAAACCACATTGGAATTCGGTATTTTAAGATAGTGTTTTAAACGATTCCAAGAATAATTCCCGTGGGATTTCCAGGATAAATAGTAGCATAGATTTTAAGACTCGGAATTTGCTGTCAATCAGCGAAAACCGCACCGATGTCGGCTTACTAGTTTTTACGTGATTTCTGAACAAACAGACAAAAATCTAAAAAGTTACCGCGTTCTCACTCGTTTTAAATATTCTATTTAAGTTGTTTTTTTAAAAATAGCATCAATGTACAGACATGGCATGTTTAGACTTTTATAATATTATAGACTTTGGTAACTGAGTGTCAAATCTTGTAGACGTACGTCACTTTTAATCGACATAGTTTTATCACAATTGTAAGCAGTTTTTTTGCCCAACGTGCATTGCTGTAACAGTATAAATATAATATTTTCATATTTTTTAAAATAATAAAATACCCTTTATCAAGGATAGTAAACTAAAATATGAATAAAAATCTTTATTGTTTCGAATAAACGAAAGAATTTTAAAACTTCAATTAAAATACTTCAAATACTTTGAAAATTAATAACACGAGTACTCCCTAAAAATTAAAAGACCTTTTTATATTAAACTAGAAATAATTACAGATGTCAATGACTTAGCTGATAAAACAGTAAACCCTAGAACTTCCATTAACAAATATTAACTCGATAAAAGCAACAATCTATTTACCGAAACGAGTTTATTCAGTGCCTACGCATAAGGCTTTTACAAACATTTTCAGTAATAATACTATTATTGTAGTTCCACACGAGAACATTTCAAAGACTGCATCTCACTATATCATAAACAGCAATCAACAAACAGTCAATTCTGCTTAATTCCAATAAAATATTCGTTTTAAATAATTCGTGATTTTTAAACTATTTATTATTATAACAAACATAGCTTGTCTGCATGTGAACATAGTTCGGCATATTCTAATCCAAGAAAACTTTTTAATCTAATAAGAATTTTGAAAGTCGTATAACTTTGACAAAGTTTGGAGTTATGCCCTGTGATACGTTTACATAGAATGTTGTTGACGTCTAAACTTTAACAAGATAGCTATATTTTATACTATCAATCCCATAAATTACTTGATTTAAAACTTTATGTTTAAAACTTAGCGCATCGATTTCATCATTCTTGTGTCAATCTTTTATCCGCATTATAATATGGGGCTTTTCAAAAAGAGTGCACACTCGTCTTTTTAGGTTCCAGCGAGACAGAAAAACAGATCACCTCTCATATTATTGCAGATACCTATTGGCGACAGTAACTACGTATGTACTGAAAGATGGACAATCAGCGAGTTTTCTTGACCCATGATATAAAGAGAATACAGTATAGTACAGATTACTAATAAAACTACGTTTTAACGGTTTAAAGCGCAGTAATATATTTGATTTTGGTTTACCCGACGTCTCGGCCGCTTTTCAGTGGCCGTGGTCACGGATTACAGAGATGACATTTGTCTAACGTGTATTGTTAAAGTTTTAATTAGCCTACCGCCAACTTGTTCATTTTAATTATTTAGTTTTAATTTTGTTTATGGATATTATTTACGGATATTATTTACTCTATGGGCGCCTAATCTAATTTACCACCGCTTTACAACATGTTGTGGCTTGAAAAGAAGAAGCGGCGCAAGAAACTCTTCAGCAAACATGCCTAGTTCTAAAATTTTTATATAATATTAAAATGAGTGGAAGGAAAAAATAAAAGAAATTATCAGTCGAGTTGGTTTGAGTTCCGTTGCACGCAGAAAGAGCTCACAGTGTCTTGAGGCCTGGCAGTTGGTTTTTGCTGGGTTTGGGTCTTAATAGTTTTGATGATCGGATCCCAAACCGGTGGTACCTGCCAACCATCTTCTCTATTGAAATTTGGGTGTTTTTTTATTTCAATAGCCTCACGCATCATTCTTGGTATGAAACGATTCTGAGTACTAATTTAACTGGACACATAGAAAATGAGCCAACGTTTATATCCATTAAATAAGTATAATTAAAAAAAAAAACACCGATTCACCAACGCCCTATATTTCTAAGCTAAACAAGTTACGAAGTACATACATACATATTATCACGCCTTTTTCCCATGTGTGTAGGCAGAGACTATAGATCTCCACTTGCGACGATCCTGACAAATAACTTTCGCTTCATCTACTTTCATTAACCTCTTCATACATACACGTTTATTTGATATGCTTTTTACCTGACCTTGTTTTGACACTTCTGTTATTTGATCATGTTCAACCCTAGAGCCAATCTCACCCAGACTAAGGTAAATAATGCAAGTTCTTTTACAAAATTTACTCTGTTGCGAATCGAACCTGAAATCTATGCATTCCAGTGAGCTAGATAGATTTATACTATTTATAATATATAAAATTGTCGTGTTACAGTTTTCGTTGCCATACTCCTCCGAAACGGCTTGACCGATTCTCATGAAATTTTGTATGCATATTGGGTAGATCTGAGAATCGGCCAACGTCTATTTTTCATCCCCCTAAATGTTAAGGGTAGTCCACCCCTAAATTTTATTTTTTATTTTTTAGACAAAATTTTTAATTTCTATTTTTTTATCCTCAATTTTCACCCTTCTACGATAAACCCCTATTTTTTACCGGGCAGGACGACGTCTGACGGGACAGCTAGTTATATCTAAACTAGCTGTCCTGGCAGACGTCGTCGTGACTACAAAAGCTTCAATCGATATGCTGACAGCAGCGCCATCTAGCGGGTCCAATTGTGAACCAACTCAGAAACCTTCTTTGGTTCATGCACAACAACTTTGCTAAAGATCATCACATGATCAAATGTATAATTTACGATTATATAAAGGGCATACAGACAAACATTCATTTTTATATATATCACATGATAGCCTATAACTATTTGAGCAAAGAAACAGTTCTCATAGGATTACTAAATTCATTTGTGACTATGTGGTGAACAAACTGAAGAGAGAATGATGCAGATTTGGCAATGTAATGTCATCTTTACAGAAACATCTGACTCCTGAAATTCGTAATTTTGCATCGATAGATGCTGGTAGTGACAGGCAAAGTTAAGGTGGCGGGCATTGACTCCAGCAAGTTGGACGCACCCGTGTAAATTAAGTTTCGATTTGCAAAGAGTTCTCATGTTACTTTTCAACGTTAGCATAAAGTAATTACAAATTAAATTTGAATTAAAGATCAGCTTTTCATGTCAATTTGTAAACTAATATCCCGTGTGCTAAGAATATTTTGATAATTAAGAGATATATTCTCTAATAAGCCATAAGTCATTATTAATTATGGCAGGAGATGAAGGTAAGAAATGTGTAAAAAACTTGACTCGGCCAATATAGTTAAATGCCATCAAGGAAGAACACATGCATATACAAAACGTATAGACAAACTCGCTTGAACATTCAAAATACTAGTAAGTAAATACATAAATTACTTACATCTAAGATTTAAAAACCTACCTATACTGTCGATTTCGGTTTTATTCTCACTTTGAGCGTATTTAGTCGCTTTTTAGGAACAATATTTCGATGATATTTTTTTTAAACAGATTTCGGACAGTTCTAGCCGTACTTACCAAAGCGCAGACATGTGGTATAGCAAGTTTTCAGTTGCACACAAACAAATGTGGACAGAGATATAATGATACTTCTCCTTCTCTTAGAATAAAACGGTTAATTCAGGTTTATATAACCCTCACTTCAAGATTTACTACTCCAAGATAAAGATAAGATTACTTCGAATGAAATAATTAATTAACCGATTAAACCGATTTGAAACCTTGGTTCCGTCTATGTCAATAAATATAATTAAATTCTGTACTTGCGATTTCTATACAGATGATTGTACCTTGTGGAAAAACAGGCAAAAAATACATGCAGTCTAAATCGCAAATAACAGTATAATATAACTATATACTACAGTATAATAAATATAACAGTATAATGTCATATAAAAATACTTATTTTTGTTTCGTATTATTAATAGTTATTACCGTCCTAATTCTGTTAATACCTCTTAATAAAATACCAAACAGTACCAACCACATAGCGTTAAATCAGAACTTCTTAGACACTTTTACCTCCTATGTACACGAGACGAAACAATTGCCCCTAAACTTTGGCAATTACGGGATCACAAAGATATCTTAGATTGTTCGCAAACAAAAAGTTCGAGCTTCGTTATTTTTATGCGATAAGTGAGATGGCAACAGGGCTAATTTGTTGGCTCTTAGAAAATAATCGTTTTTACCTCGATTTGGAAGGCAAATAACATTATTTTCTTAAATAATTATTTCATTTGCCTAATATGAAATATTAGGCGAATGATAATGTTTAATCTCAAAGATTCAACAATCTAGGAGATTACTTTAAATAAATAAGTCATGATTCTAGAACAGTAAGATAGATACGTTGACGAGATAATGTAGATTATGGATGTCTGAAATAAGACATCGTATATTCTTTTATATAATTTTACAATAATTGTTGCGGCAGCGCTGGGCTTAGGATAACAATGGAACATGTCAATTTTGCAGAAAAAGAAGTGTGGGTCAATTTAGATGGAAATATGATATTCAACACGCACTACTTGATTTAAGGAATACAGCTGTTCCTCACTGTCACTTCTTCTTCACTTTAGTTCACTTGTTGTAATATGTTTATAGTATTTAATTTGATGTAATTATTGCATTTTATATCATATATGTCTATTATGTTTTATAATTGCGGAGCGGAGTGGGTTATTTATTTTGTTTTATATTGTTAGCGGTATCAATTTTATGGTATATATATATATATATATATATATATTTCTATTTTCTGACTGACGTGGGTTCGAAATACGCAAATTTTAATTAATAGAATAAAAGTTTGTATAGGTCGAATGGAGGTTACTTGGTTGTACCAATAATCATTTTTTTCCCAAAACCTTAAAATCTATTGAATATAGCTGGCAAACAGATGAATGATGATGATGGTCGAACGTACATTATCATTTATTTCATTAAGATGCCATTTATTCCAAATGGATACGGAACCCTAAAAACAACCAAACAAAGGCATTTGTAAGAAGCCCTTTGACGCTACCCGTGATCATAAGGCTGGCTCGAATTAAGCGAAGTAGCATTGGCATATAGTCTGCCTTCTGGTCACACACTTCCCGCTGGCAGTGCTCTGCAATTCAATCTATAAATTTAGGTTTAATTTATTTAGGTTATGTTTATGTTTAATTATTTCATATTTGTAAGGCAGTTAAATGATTCTAATCCAAATTATTTATTTTTCTGTTACAATTATTTCTAATAGTAGATAACCAAGATATACTATGTTGATATATCAGTATAGATTTTCAAGTATGTACTGTGAGTCAACCGTAGGCATATCTAGTAGCAAAAATAGATGTATGATAGTGAAGTGTAGTCTGCATGACGCTATATTTATAATAATGGGGCAGTAAAGTCACCAAACAAGTAAAAATGTAATGTGGTGGGCACCGTACATATATCTATTTTATTTTCTACTTCTGTTTGAATGTACTCTTTTACTTCTGTTGTCTGCTTTAATGTACAATAAAGAGTTATCAAATTATATATACTTTATAGTGTATTATTTGTACGATCTTTAAAAACCCGGAAGATCGATGTTCTTTGATGACTTTTTAAGTCGAGAGATATTAGCTTCCAAAGTCGTAAAATTGTTTCTCTCTAACTTTCGAACGGTGACGTGGAAAACTTTAAATAAATAAGCTTAAAATTTAATTTAATTAAGCTTCAGATTTTTATTTTTAAGCTCCAATATACTTTCAGCGAAAATCAGTTAATAATGAAAAATAGAATAAACAAAAATTCGATGAAATGCTTTTGTATTATTCCAAAGTCGATTGGCGAAATCTACCCACGTTTGTCACCTCTACGGTATTCTTCATTTTGCATGAACTGCAAAGAAGTTCATGCAAAATGAATAATATTCATCTTTCCATGGTTCTGCCTCTAGATAGACAGTTATCCATTTATAAAAAAATCTCAACTGATTGGTCGATACGTTACCTACATTTATAATATATAAAGCTGAAGAGTTGTTTCTTTGCTTGAACGCGCTAATCTCAGGAATTATCCTAGTTCGATTTGAAAAATTCTTTCAGTGTTAGATACCCCATTTATCGAGGAAGAGTATAGGCTATTATTATATTATCACGCTAAGACCAATAGGAACACCATTGAAGAATGTTTCAAAATCAGCAGTTTTCTTTCAACTTACTTTTTTACCATTCATGCCAGAAGCTAGTAATAAAAGGTAAAAGTAAGTGAATTATATTACAATCTTGTGGTAATTATGCTCCACGTTGTACGATTGTAATGAATACGTTATGTATACATAAAATATGTTTCACAAAAGACGCACTCACAAGGAAAACAACTCATTATAACAACGCTGCGACCGTGAATACCGCTCTTGATATTTCAAAAAGAATGACAAATATCACTCTCAAGAGTTTCTTATTAGGTTTGTTTGTATAATAAACTTTCACGGTTTTTGATACAATTATATTGCGATGGTATATCACCTTTGTGGTAATCGTATGTTTGTTTCGGCATGTGTAAATTGCTTCGACGGACGGAATTCGCTTTCGTACTTTTCATAAATGAATATTTAATATTTCATTTCGATATAAGTCAAACGCAAGAGACTATAAATTGAATAGATCACATGTCGATAAGTTGATCGGAAGTCTACGGGGGATCGTCAAAAATAGCCCAACCGTTTGATAGTGTGGAATACGTCGAACGATACGTCATAAAGGCAAGATATGGCCGAGTGTAGCTACGTAAATAGCCTTGTACAGGTCTCAATAACTTTTGGAGCTTAGAAATAGCATTAAATAAATTATATACTAGTAGATATATCTAAATGACTGTCATAACTAATACATAAATTTTCAACTTTGACTTTAGATGGTGAGACTGCTAAATTTGACAGATATTGAAATGAAATATTCATACTTTAAGATTAATTATTATTTTAATTCTTAAATTTTTGATTTAAATCCGCTAAGCCGTTTTTGATCCTATTCAAGACAAACTTTTAGTTTAGCGACATACCTGCAGCTAAATACGTTCACAAGGTTTATTAAGTTACCTGACACATCAGCGGAAATTTCGCCAAGTTCAGATTAGCGCCGATCCTACAGTTGCTGAACTTTCAGCGCAGTATGTTTCGTCGCTGTATCGCTAGGCCTAGACAGACACACATAAAACATTCCAAAAATGTTGTCAGTTATGATTACACATAGTATAAATAGCAGTCTTTAAGATTTATTTTGAAATCAAAGACATTTTAATAGGCCCATATAACCCCAGAAACTGACGTTGGAAAATATGATCCGTTCCAATTATAAAATACTAGCTGTTCCGGCAGACGTCGTCCTGCCCGAAAAACTTCAATCGAAATGTCGACAGCAGCGCCACTTACCGGGTCCAATTCTGAATCAACTCAGAAACCTTCTCTGGTTCATGCACAACAACTTTGCTAAAGATCATGACATGATCAAATCTATAGTTTACGATTCTATAAAAGACATACAGACAAACATTCATATATAAAAATTCCAAAAACAATACAGTATGGTTCAACTTACTGCGTTTTTCTGACGCTGTGGCCTACTTTAGGCTCCTTTAATATAATAACATCAGTAAAAATAACGCTCACAAATATATTGTGATGGGTCGCTAGCGAGTTGCTATCAAGTCGCTATTGAGCTGCCACCAGGTATCTGTTATAGCAAATATTACGAGATCACATTATTGGTTTAAGCCATTTAATATTTAGAGTGACAATTTCATTATTAGTTTTTCATAAACATAATATAATTTAGATTAAAACCTAACAGTATCAGCAACCAAGCCAAACTACTACGGGAATAAATCCCTGAAAGTAACAAGGTGTATTTTCTTCACCCTAGTACAAGAAAGCACCAGCACTCCACCAACAACTGCCAGCATCCATCCGCCACTACAAGCAAGAACAAGTGTACAAACTGTACAACTACTCCCATAGTAGAACGGTTGCTTGTTGTTTTATATTACCGGTCTAAATGTTGACTATCCCTGACAAGCTGGAACACACTGCCGGATTCGGCTCGCACTGGCATAAGTGCTTACATGTTATTAATATTCCGTGGATAGTATTGTCAGTGGAGGTGCATCGATTTTGAATTAAGGACGTTAAACAATTATTACTCAGTATCCTCTTTATGCTAACACCGTAATTAGTATGATTATTTTATCATTTCCGTAGTAACTTAAATTAATTAAATAACTTCAAGTTTTAGTCGATTTTTTTACATACACATATACTCGTATGATGCTACTCGAAATGTTCTGGTTTATTATTAGTCATCTACTATTTTTTATATTTGATAAAAGAACAATAGACCTTTTTTGTTTTAATGGGTTTCGAGTCCAAATGAAGATCTGGACTAAATTGTGGATATATAAATAAAATACCGGACTTAAAAGAATAAGAAAATTGAGATGTCGATAATTTTATGTATACCAAATATTTGTGTTACATAGAGTAACATATTATCATACATTTATTTTGTTTTAAATATTATATTTTACAAGATGTTTTGCTATTACAGTACGTTCAGATATTCTGCTTTTGACAGGCATACAAAACTATTTTTCTTTTTCTTAGTAACATACAGTCTGGTATAAATTCTATTTTATTATTTTTCAATCAACTCTTGATACATTGTATATTATAACCGTTAGACTATGATGTTGTTTGTGATAGAAATCTTGAACTCATTCGATTTTATTTCTATTTACCCGATTTGTACAAATCCCCTAGGGATTATACTTCCCCCTCGCAAGCCAGCCATTGACTTATAGTACTGAACGTGATCAGAATTATTCGGACGTATCCAATCCTAATTAACTTGAAGAATACAGGCCAATTAAAGTAATTTAAATTTCAAATTAAAAGTTATAGGAATATCTTACACAATCAATATAACTTAAACAATTAATTAAACTCTGTCTAGAAGAAATCGTAAATCGTCAATAATGTAATAGTAGTTTGTTACACGAGAGGTGAAAGTGACCTATTTAGGCATGAGATGGTCTGGCGCACGAGCATACTGACGACGCTAATAGTTCGAGTGTCTAAGTAGGCCTTTTATCCGAAGTTAACACTCTGCTTTTCATTTTGAATAAGAGAAAAGTAAATAAAAACTGATTATTTAAACAAACAAATACTTCTCGAATGAAATCAGTCGTTAAATCTAATATATAAAATTCTCGTGTCACAGTTTTCGTTGCCATACTCCTCCGAAACGGCTTGACCGATTTTGATGAAATTTTTTGTGCTTATCCGTTATCTATGAGAATCGGCCAGCATCTATTTTTCATCCCCCTAAATGTTAGGGGTAGTCCACCACTAATTTTTTTATTTATTTTTTAGACAAAATTTTTATTTCTATTTTTTTATGATACAACATACAACCCTAAATTATTAACCCTCTGCGACAAACCCCTATTTTTACCGGGCAGGACGACGTCTGGCGGGACAGCTAGTACATATCTAAATTTGATGAACTCATTTAATACGTCATATATGAAAAGTCAAGTAAATTCTTGGTCTGTGGAATTCTACCAGGCAGTATTTTTTCTCTCTGGTGATAGTAAATACTTAGCTCGAATTTATGTAAATTAAATAATAATTTACTGAAAAATCATTTATAAGCAACAAATTATGTTACAAAATAGTTAATAATTTATTAATATAATAGTCTATGGTTCGCATTGTTAAAAAAAATGTCAGCAAGGAAAATCGTTTTCCATGGGCGAAAAGTACTGTTTCCCTATGATCAGGCAACTCCACGCCTACTTTCAGAATAAGAAATCAAAATTATATTTTACTCTATCGTCAAAAACATTTGTTTAAATACAAAGCAGATAGTAAACAGACCATGTACTTTACATAAATAGACATCAGACATGTATGGTCATCCACAGCACCGGATGAACTCCTTATTGTTGCAAAAAATATGCTTTAACAGATTTATTAATTGGTAATGCCTATGGGCCTCACGTATCAGGCCCTTTCACAGTAGGTCCATGTAAAGACTTAGCAAATTAAAATAAAATTTAAACTACTATCTGTTGGGGGCTAAGAAGATTTGGTTATTGGATACTAGAGGTGTTGAGAGGTGTTTGTTGTTACAAGATATATTTTCAAGTGTTACTTCATCGGTGGCAGAAACAACTCAAAAGTCAGCCACTCATTCTAATATTAAATTCAAATTTAATATATACAAAAAGTTTGTATATCCATCATTATCAACAGAGTAAAGCAGACTATCGATCACGTGTTCAATCTGCACCTTTGAAAGACTATTCACAGATCTTTAACCTTTCATAAGGACCTGTCAGTCCATTTCGTGGTCTCATTTTATATGTCCCGTTGTGGTTTTGCGACATGGACGTAAAAGCAAGTCGTAAAAATCAATGCTGCACAACGGCAACAAAAAATATTATAGGTTATTAAGTTTGGGCGTTCACTTTACCTTTTCGCCATATAGACACTCTTAAATGTTCTAATGCATTGTCCTTTTGGACGAAGATTATTAAGAATTTATTTGAAGAAACAGCCACGTAGGTACTTAAAAAAGTTTTTGTTTTTTTAGAAAATGAGAATAGAATAGAATGAGGTTTGCTTGTTGCTGTGCCTGAATTTTGTCCGACACAACGCTGATTTGCAATGAAAATTCAATTTCAATTCTACCCCCATGCCAAAAGAAACAAATTAATTTAATTTTACTACAGTCATAACATCTTATGTATAAAATTCTCGTGTCGCGGTGTTTATAATTAAACCCCTCCGAAACGGCTTGACCGATTCTCATAAAATTTTGTATGCATATTGGGTAGGTCTGAGAATCGGACATCACTATTTTTCATCCCCCTAAATATCAAGGGTAGTCCAATCCTATTTTTTTATACATACATAAAATACCTAAATTTTCAACCCTCTACGGTCAACCCCTATTTTTTATTGGGCAGGACGACATCTGTCGGGACAGCTATTATTATATACATAAATAAATATTATATATATTTTTTTTTTTTATAGCTAGAGTACAGCAGACAGGCAGACGGCCCACCTGATGGAAAGCGGTTACCGTCGCCTATGGACGTTTGCAACACCAGAGATGTCACCAACGTGCTGCCGGCCTCGAAGAAATCTTATAACACCCTTTTTAAAAAACCCCATGTCGAAGCGCTGTGGGAAAACCACGGTTGGGAGCTCATTCCAAATCCCCACGGTGCGCAAGAGGAACGTTCTAGAGAACCGTTGCGTACAAGAGCGAAGCGGTTCAAGGAAGTGGGGATGAACGCCCAGCCGATGGCGTGCGGTGCGGTGGTAAAAAGAAGACGAAGGCACCATTCTAAACAGTTCCTCGGAACACTCTCCGTTATATAGTCGGTAGAATACGCAGAGAGACGCGAAGTCTCTCCGAAGGCCAAGCGTATCTAGGCCGTCTGTGAGTATGGGATCGTCGACAATGCGAACGGCTCGACGTTGGATACTGTCCAGGGGATTTAGCTGGTAAGCGGGTGCCCCGGCCCACAAGTGTGAGCAGTACTCCATATGCGGCCGCACCTGGGCTTTGTAAAGCACAAGGCGTTGCCGCGGAGTGAAGTACTGTTTGGACCGGTTTAGCACTCCCAGCTTCTTGGAGGCAAGTTTTGCCTTGCCTTCAAGGTGGCCCCTGAACTGTACATCGTTTGCAATGTCGACACCAAGGATCCCAATACTCTTCGAGGTAGTAAGGGGTGTTCCTTGGAACTGAAGCGCATGTACGAATGGGGTTTTCTTGGCTGAGAATACGCAGACCTGTGTCTTTGTGGCATTGAATTGGACAAGGTTTTGTCTTCCCCACTCAGCGACTCTCTCTAAGGAGTTCTCTACCTTAGACACAAGTCTAACCCGACTTTCCTCCACAAATGATCGAGGGACGTTTGCACGTCCAGAGTAATGCGCGTCGCCAGTGCTGTCATCCGCATAACAATGAATGCTGTCAATGGACAACATATCATTGATATGCAAAATGAACAGCGTCGGCGACAGCACACAACCCTGGGGCACACCAGCATTGATGGGCTTGATGCTAGAGCAACAACCGTCGACAACGACTTGTATGCTGCGCCCATCAAGGAAGCTGGATAGCCAGGTGCAAAGTCCCTCGGGTATCCCGTAAGATGGTAGCTTCGATAGAAGAGCCCTATGCCAGACCCGATCGAAGGCCTTAGCAATATCAAGGCTGACAGCCAGAGCTTCCCCTTTGCTTTCAATGGCTTCAGCCCAACTGTGGGTGAGGTACACCAGAAGATCCCCAGCGGAGCGACCATGGCGGAAGCCATATTGCCGGTCATTTAAAAGCTGGGAATCTTCAAGGTACCCTAAGAGCTGCCCGTTGATAATTCGCTCCATCACCTTTGAAAGCAAAGAGGTTATTGCTATAGGCCTATAATTCGACGGGTCCGTTCGGTCACCTTTTTTGGGTATGGGGTGTACATGAGCGATCTTCCATGAAGCGGGGACACGACCACTGCGATAGGATAGAGTACAAAGCCGGGCAAGGACTGGAGACAGCTCAGCTGAACACGTCTGCAGCACAATTGCTGGTATGCCATCTGGACCCGATGACTTCTTGACGTCGAGGGAGCGGAGGGCACGCCGGACTGCTTTCTGAGTAAAGCGAATCTCCGGCACGCTGGACTCGCACTCAGGGATCGTAGGTGGAGTTTCTCCCCCGTCATCGAGAGTTGAATTGGCCGCAAAGATTTCGCCCAGAAGATCGGCTTTATCCTTGGCGGCGTGTGCCAGACGGTTGTCCGCTGTGCGCAGAGATGGAAGAGACGCGCGACAAAAGTTTCCTTCGACAGCTTTGGCAAGGGCCCAAAAAGCTCTACTCCCGGAGGGGTAGCTTGAAAGGCGATCGCCAATTCTGCCGATGTGGTCGAATTTTGCTCTTGCGAGCTGCTTTTTGAGGAACCTCGAGGCAGCGTTGTAACTCTTTTTCAGGTCGGTAGTTCTTGGATCCTGACGAGCCCGCGCTGTGGTCCAGGACCGATAAGCCTGTTGCTTCAGCTTTACAGCCTCAGCACTAGGCTTGTCGAACCATGGTTTACTCGTACCACCGATGGGTACTGTTGAGTTTGGAATAAAACATTCCATTCCCTGCAGCACCACATCAGCGATCAAGTTTGCGCATGCATCAGGATCTTCCGACGAGAAACACAACTGCCTCCATGGGTAGGATGCATAAAATTCACGCAGTCCATCCCAATCTGCTGACCTATATCGCCACACCTTCCGTCGCCCAGCGGGTTGAACCCGATCGGGAATGGGAAGGGGCACCAACGAAGATACCAGACAATGATCAGAAGTTCCTAATGGAGCACTGATCGAGATCTGATAATTCTCCGGGTGTGTGGTCAACAGAAGGTCCAACAAAGAAGGCTCATGATCCACTCTATCCGGTATACGGGTAAACCCCGTGACCAATTGAGTAAATCCGTAGGCGAGAGCAAAATCATAGGCAGTAGTCCCTGGCAAATCAGTCCTCGGAGAACCCAACCACTCAGCGTGATGGGCATTAAAGTCCCCAAGGATGACTACCTCTGCTGAAGGGTACTGCCCAAAAACCTTGTCGGTAGCCTCTTGAACGTATTCAAAAAAGCGAGCTGCGTCAGTCCTTGCGCATTCTCTGCCATGGGACCGGTATAGGCACGCGTAAATCCGGGTGGAACCACCAATATCCACGCGTACCCACATGATGGATAGGTCCCTATCTTCAAGGCCGTGAAGACGGCGACAACAGATATCTTCCCGGACGTATACACATATCCCGGCTTTTGAAAGGAACAAGTGCTCCAGATTGTAGCCAGGGTAGTGAAGATATGATGTGTCGGCCGGAGAAGAAATCTGTGTCTCCGTCAGGAACAATAAGGCCGGCCTTGCCGTCTCAAGGTGGTGATGGACGGCATTAAGATTGGCGTGAATGCCTCTAATATTGCAAAAGTCCACCTTGAGTGTGGAGTCAAAACCCGCTGTGGTACGCTTATTGTTCATTGTTCGGCTCATAAAGAATTAAATAAAAAGGGAGTCAATGGAAGTTCTAAGGCATCTGCGAAAAAGGGAAAAAGTATGATATGCGCCTGTGCCAACCAAACCTACAGGTTGTGTGATGAGCCGGTTCGGGGCACGGAAGGGCCCCCGATCCTCCCCGGAGAACATTGCCTGGCCACATCCACATCCGGCACGACAATGCTCCCCAAGATTATTCGCCAGTTGGTGGGATCAGCCTCCATGGGACCGGTTAATCCGGGTTCGGGTCCCCTACTACCTGGCGGGCGGCCAGCGGTTAACCGTTTCAACGGGTCTCCCTGACCCCCGAACCGCCTCGTCACGCCCGCGAGGATACAGTAGGCTTAAGCACATATCTGGTTCCAAACTTCGCAGACACAGTAGCGCTTCGGAGAGGGGGGACTGGAACCTGACCACTAATACCGGAACACAACTCAGGGCTGTTATGGCGGCATACTCTAGGCCAGGGGTGGTAGCCATCCAGTCGGGCAAATGCCCTACCACCTGGCTGTGGGTTGTTTTGTCGCCTCTTACGACAGGCCGCCCGGCCGCAGGAAATTGTATTCTTTCTCCGTTCCTGTACGGATAAAAATTAATTTATATACATAACTAAAGAGACCTATATAATTTTTATGCGCCATATCATATGCAAAAAATGATCATTTAATTTCATTTCACAATTGGACCTGATAGGTGAAGTTGGGTGGAATATAAGGAAAAAATTTCGTGTTTATTTAAATGAGTCTCTCAGTGATTTAAATCCACAATTGGACCCAGTACGTCGTTGCGGTCGGGACCTCGATTTTTATTATACAGAGCGGGATAACGTCTGCCGAGCCCGCTAGTATTGACCATAAAACCAGTTCATTCTGCTTTAATCATGGTGGCTTAAATGCCGTATTTTCTAAGGTGTATGTAGGTTTATGTACTGTCTTAAGCCTAACCTGTACACGTCTTATACGTGGGCTGTCAGATTACGCAAAATTAGGCTCTCCGGGCGAGCAGTAATTGCCTGCTTGTGTGTCAAGAATCGTAACTTTCTTTTATGTAACGACTTAGGCTTAGCTTTCGTTAACACTGAGATAATAGATTAATTTAAGTACCTAATGATTATTCAAGAATTTTGTATGTGAGATTCGCTGATAAGCTATCAGTTAAAATGGTTAATAATTTTAATACGGGCTGATTAGGGAGCATATCAAAACTTAACAACAGTCTATTTCATGCGAAAATACTTATTTATATACAAAATTGTAAATATTCAAGCTGTAATATAAAACAGACAACTCTAAAGACAATTCCAAACCAAGGAAAACTCTGCTGGGATATTGGAACGGAACTAATACACAAGAAAGGCTTTGTTTGTCTTTAAACTCTTCATATGTGAAATAACTTCTATGAAAAATACCTAAACCTTTTTAGAGAGCAAAAATAAACTTCAAGAACTTCAAGTCTACTACTTCTAGTAGACCTTAGATGAATGAATATGCAAATAAGGTGTATCGATAACATCTGTTTTTGGAAAATTCTCACACGGATTAAAAGACTAATTTTTGAGTCCCATTACAAATGATTTATGATGCTACAATATTAACGATATTCGCACGATAAGTACTTGACACGATAAAGCCCATGTTTTGTTTTTACGAGTCAAATCAAAATAAAACATGTCCAAACATTTGACCAAACATGCGATGTAACGGAGTTTATACGTGATATGAGCCCCGAATGTAAATGTGTGGAATGGCATAAACAGCAGTCATATAAAACATCTGCGGAACCTATATGATACTGTCATACGCATTGCGCCCGTATTACTACGTTTTTGTGTTGAGTTTATACGAGAGGGACGTACATAAGGTGCAACGATTTATAGTCTAGTCGACTTGAAAATGGTACAAAATAGAGATACTGCTCTTAAAATGATGTGCGATAGCTCATTGGATCCGGAATGACGTCTAGAAAAATGTGCCAAAAGCGTGTATTAGCACATAAAAAATTGCAAAAGTTATAAACAATTAAAGATGAAAAAAAAATGGCATTTCGTTTTTTGCCAATATTTAATAAACTATTAATATTTAAGAAATTTCAAAAAAAGATTCTGAAAGAGGAGGAAATTTCCAATAAAAAACTTCTAAATCTTGGAACTCTATCTCCATTATTTAGAATTTTAATTTAACGCTGAAAATAGGTGTGCGTGTGACATTTTTAGGATGCGCGCGTGGCGTCAAAAGCGAGTACGGCACATTAATTAATTTATTTAAGGTATTGAATATTTCTTTTTAAATTTGAAAAAATTATGGTGTGTTCTGAACACTATAATTAATTTATTCCCGTTAAAATTTTACTTAAAGTTAATTTTTCAACAAGTTAAACAATTGTTAACTAACGAAATTTTCTCGAACTACTGTCTTAATTGTAAGTGATAAAAAACGCTTTTGGCACATTTTTCTAGACGTCATTCCGGATCCAATGAGCTATCGCACATAATTTTAAGAGCAGTATCTCTATTTTGTACCATTTTCAACTTGTCGACTAGACTACTAGTGAAATTATTCAAGAAACAGGGATACATGGAACTGAACAATAGAAAATTATTTAAACTTCTGTTTTTTAAACTACAAGCATTAAAAGGTTGACATTTTTGGCATATAGAAATAAAAATGAATGAACCAGATTTGACCGTAATTTATATAATTGTTTTTTCATTTAAAATTATACGTTATAACAGTTTTCTATAAATGAAAAAAATGGATGACGTAGTATTGATAAGAGTAGGATCTAGTACAGACCCAATTTAAAAAACAAAGATTAATTTTGGGACCAAATCTTCTTTACATATACCTAAATAAAATATAAAAAATCAAGTACCAATTTAAAACTAGTAATGGTGTCAGAATATAAAATGTCGATATATTTCATTATTATATACCTAATAATATAATTTTATTCAAGACAGTGGTGTAATAAAACGTATAGTCAAGGAGTCTGTTGCTCCAAAGACTATAAAAATGAACGTCCTTACAGCATCAATTATTCACAGTCATAAATTTTACTAAGAAAATGTTAGTTCTGACTAGACAGTCTTTAAAATGCGCTGAGTAATTTTTACGATGTTTGAAATTAATTAAATTAATAAAAACTTTAAAAGCAATTAGCTTAGCTATACTGAACAAATGCTCTAGTCTCAAATTGATTTATAAACTCAAAATATTTCAATTCTATGAGCAGTGTTTAAATGATTAAATATCTTCTTTTATGCTTTTTTCGTTTCATCGAGTTTCAAATTACAATGATTGGAAAAAATAATTTATTTCTAAAATTAAAATGAGTTCCCTTTTGAATGACAAAAATAGTGAAAGTTCGGCATATCTTATAGAACCTTTCCGTTTGCGTGGATATGAACTTGATCGATTGATTATTTACATATTATTGTAAATGTAGTATAGTTATTATGTTAGTATAGTTAGTAAGGAGTATTTTTGGTTTAAAATAATTGTAACTTATAAAATACTTCATGTTTCATAGGGTAAAGTTTGACCGATATCTCGCACAATTTCGAGCGGAGCGGTCTAAGATGGACCACGCTTACCTAGAAGGTACCTGTTCACCTGGGCCTTCAAGACACCTAGGTTGTAGGCGTCGGGGAAAACAGACTCTGGCAGGAAGTTCCACTGCTTTGCAGTGCGCATAATGAAGGTGGGCCCAATGCGCTTCGTTCGTATTGGCCTATATGCCCACCAAATATCGTTGCCGCGCTAGTATGTCAGGTTATCCGATGATGTTAGGGAGTCGGTAGGATAAGATTGAAAAGCTCCAATGTACACTCTCCAAAATGTATCCAATAGAAAACCGATAAGCTGGTAACCCTGCGTCGATGTTCAAAACTTTGAAAGTTGTTTACTAAAATGACGATTGAATCTGGCCTCATTTTATAATATTATGTATTCCATATTAACAAAATACGTCAATATAAAACCCACAAAAGTTAACTGTGTATCTAAACCACTAAAGGCGGGCTCCTTTAATGCTATGGTATGAGGTTGTCATATTATTTGAAAGCTCACTTAATCTTTAACTGGTTAAGAAAGATTGATTAGTTAAGTTAGGCTTGAAAAATAATTCTTCGTGATTGACTTAGTAAAATTTCAATGTAATGTTGTGACTTAGTAACATTCACATTTTTAATAGTTGAAATGCTTGTTAATATTATGTGATATCCTTTACTATAACTGTTAGTCCCTAAGATATTAAAATACTAGGCACTTACTGTATTTTTTCTAAACATGTATGTATGGGAAGAATTTGTTGCAGCTCAGAAGCTAAGGCACCTGAATCTTTTCCTAAGGACAGATGAGCACAATTAGACAGTTCTTTAGGCTTAAGTGCATGTTACATTACCACGTGCTGACGGTGAAATAAGTGAAATTGAATAACCAAAGCATGAAAATCGCTCAAACATGGCTGGTATACTGTAATCTGCTAAAAAAACTATAAAACTAAACTTTTATAAGCCATGAAACCTAATATCAAAGACTTATGTCCTATGTTTGAAATGATAAAATCCAAATTAAACAAGATTTCATTTCGAATAAATAACCTTTGGTCGTCGCACTGTAGTAACTTCGTAATCTATTTCAAATGAAGGTTAAAGAAAAATCACCTATTGTAGACGGCTTCTGCAATTTGATATTTCATTCTTCCTGCGGGAAATAGTTACACGAGTCACGTTACGTATAAAACAATCTCAGAATAACACTGAAAGGTCAACATTTATAATGGAAGCCTTACTTATACTGAAATAAAAATGCCTTTAGCACGGCTAAAGACTATCACGAGTTTTCTGATCAATTTATTTCTTACGAAAGAGCAGAAATTATTCAATCTTTGAAATTTGATAAGCTTGGAGTAAGATTATTCATATAAAAACTGACTTTATTTGAAATTTTTTTGACTAAGAATATATTTAGTTTATTAAGAGACAAAATAACACAAAATTTTCTACATCTAATACAATATATCGTCCAAGTAAACCACAAAAATTACAATGTTTTGCAACATTTTGTTGTTATAATAGTGTATAAGGCAATTTTTGATATGTACCTACACAGTGAATGATTGGTGTCTAACAAGTTAAATATTAGTCACAAAACACGTGAGACACGTGATGCTCTAACAGACAAATTGCATTTTCTGAATCTCCTAGTATGACTTATCCCCTCTGACTTTTTCATATTTTTAAACACATTGTACAAACTCGAACCATTTACAGGTTTATTATAGTATATAGGTAGAATATTGAGATAAAAGTCTTTAACTAAAAACTAATATTTTTTCTTCGATTGTATTGTTATACCTGTAGCAATTTCAATCTGAATTTTCGATCGGGATCATCATCAAAATTTGTACAATGAATTATTGTTACTTGTTCAATAACTTGATAACATTTTTCTTCTCTTGAATCGTTGGTGGAAAAATATATAACATTTTCCTCCTAAAGCCGCTATTGAATATTTCGATACTGGTAATAGCCAACGTAATAACGTTTCTTCAACATTTAGATCGGAATGTTATGAAGAAAAATTTCATACATTTTTTTTCTTATATTATTATACTTTCATTTAAATAAGACGGAATACGTTCGGCTTTATCAATTATGTTTTTTAAAATCTGACCATAGTTTCAGATTTCATAACGCCTATATAATTTATGCTGGATATATATCACACGCACTATTCTTTAATTTTCTCATTACTCTTTCAAATTTGTCATAAAATTCATATAAGTAATTTCTGTATTCTACCAATGGTAAGGTAAAATAGCGTATTATAATAAATACAAACCTGATAAATGATAATATAAATTATACAGCACAGAGACTGTACAATCTCTAAATAATGAAGCGGATGAAATACCCCAGTAATAACAATCATTTAATTTTGTATATTTCGACTGATTACCGGCAACACTTGCTGTGTATTTATCGAAATGAAAACTTCTTTAGGTCCGTTGGGCACTTTTGGGATGGAGAAAAAGCACTGAACACGCGTGACCATGATGTAGCCCTACAACTGACAATTTCGATTATTCTACAATCTCAATTCTTCACATTGACAGAAAATTATAGTTATTTGTATGGAGTTTGATGGATATACAAACTTTTTGTATATATTAAATTTGAATTTAATATTGGAATGAGGGGCTGACGTTGTTTCTGCCACCGATTAAGTAACACTTGAAAATATATGTGTTGATCAAGCCTTCTTAGCCCCCAACAGAGTTTATGTCAAAGTTTAATCAGTAATAAGGCAATGGAATTCGTAAAAATATAGCTGAATAAGGACCGTAGGGAATCTGTAGTTATAGAATAGAATAGAATAGAATATACTTTATTGTACAAAGATGCTACATAAATTCAAGAACATTAAATAAAAATACAATCGGCGGTCTTATCGCCCATGGCGATTTCTTCCAGACAACCTTTGGATGGAGTATAGGAAGGACAACAAAAGTCGGTAGTTGCTAAACTAGCACTCGTACAATAATTTCATTTATTAATAAAAAAAAATAAAAAATAAATAAATAGTAATATATATGATGATATATATACTAAAATAAATACACATATTATATTATATACATACAAAAGTAAACAATAACACTATAGCTTGAGATAGTAATCTTTAACTAATCTGTTAAAAGAAGGTAATGATCGTGTCTGCTTGATGTTTAGAGGTAATGCATTCCATAGTTGAATGGCCTGAATGGTAAAAGACTTGTTATAAAAACTTGTTCTGTTTACAGGCGTTTTCAGTTTCAAATTCTCTGACAATCTTAAGAATCTGGAATCACTGTAATTAAGAAACTGAAAGCGTTCCTTGAGATAAGCTGGGGACTTAGGATGAAACAAAATGTTGTGAAGAAGAGATAGTATATGTGCATTCCGGCGAAGGTGGATGGGAAGCCACTTGAGTTTAATGCGAAATTCAGATATATGATCATATTTGCGTAGCCCAAATATGAAACGTATGCAAAAGTTTTGAAGCCGCTCAAGTTTATCAAGTTGATATTCTGCGAGATCAAGATAGCTGACATCAGCGTAGTCGAGGATGGGAAGGAGAAGAGACTGAGCAAGTGAGATCTTGGTGGTACACGTAAAAAGTTCCGTTATATAGAGCTTTATAAAATTATCTTCATAGCTTTGCTCGTGTAAATGTCGATTTCGTCACACAAGATATCCCAATATACAAGAAAAAAGTGTCCCATGCTTATCCCCTTTATCACATGCTGTTGTGGATTAAACATAAGTTTAACCAAGACTAACTTTTATTATACGAAACCAAAATGCCTGTGGATTGCGCTACCGGTGAAAATCAGGCGTACCCAGTCTCTTCAGGCGTTCAACGGGCTCGTGAAGGATTAATTCCTCGGGCTCTAAAGTCATCATAGCATCTTCATCTCTCCCATATGACGATGATCCCCTATGAATATTATTTATTTATAAGTATAAATATATGTATATTTTTGTATTATTTCCATGTCTATTATACTTGCCATTTCAAAATGTTATATGTATATTTTTTTATTCTACTTATATTGCAAAACCCACATATTATACAATTTTTCTCTAATACATCCAAAGATTGTCTGGAATAAATTGCTTTTAGTGATAAGACCGCCTATTGTCTTCTGTACTTAAATTCTTGAATTGTATCTTAATGTTATGCAATAAAGTATAATATTCTATTCTACTCTACCTTCACTATTATTATACAAAACATATTATCTATCAACTTTCATAACATTCGGTTTATTCAAATTTGCTCGCATGATCTATAAATCCGCTCATTCTCATGAACAATAATTATATCATTACATGTATGTACGAGTATGTGAAAAGAAAGAATAAATATACATGCAAAAAGTACATTTATGTTTATTAGTATGGTTATTTGTATATTCTGAAGTTATAATTAATTCATTTTAATTAACAGCTGCAAGAGTCGCTTTGCTATTAATTAAAGTATTAGAAAGTTTTCTTCATGAAGGAGAAAATTAAATGAAAGCTGATGCAATATTTCCTACAATCCGTTTCGAGTTAGTTCTACAATGTTCCTTATTTGCAGCAAAACTAATTAAATCTTGGATATAACTTCTTTTGAAGTTTTTTTTATTTTATCTTTGTACAGACATGTCACATATTTTGTTTTTTACTTAAGTTAATAAGTGAAGAGACATTGGCTTTAAAAGTTGTTAAAGGTTTGCTTCCCTATCTTAATTTAATTTACGGTGTAGAAAATTCTGAAAAATCAATAGGCTAAAGCTAAATAATAAGATTTTTATTGACACCAAAATTAAATTTACATGTTGTCTTAAAATTAAGCCTATTTGGGTGGGTTACTAACACCTAAACTAGGCTAAGCCTGTCTCTTTGGTGTTAGTACCTTCCAGCCACTTAAAAACTACTACATGAGTATGTAACAATATAGTAAGTAAGCAAGTTCAGTGTTCGAAAACAAAGAGTTACAAAGATAATAATTAAAAGGTAGATTGAAATTATTTTAAAGCGAGTGAGAAGTACATATGTCTATAATTGTCAATAGAACGAAAACACGGCATTTAACTTTAACGAAAATTATTTTAAACAAGATCTGTTAAACAATAAGATACAATATGGGATATTTTCAGTAAAATGTTACGGAAAAGTTACAGATGCTTTTGCTGAATAATAAAAAAACTACGTACCTAGGTTATCTCTACAAATCACGCACATTTGACTGATTTTAAAATATATACTCTAATATAACTTCAAGCCATTATCTCGTAGAAACTGTTCTTTTTTTCGCAACAAAAGTACGACATTGTCATCCGCGGAATCAGAAGTTTACATATATCAAGTTTCACGATATTCATCTATTGTATAGGGTTCTGAAAAGTAATAAAATTTAAACAATTCAAAATTCAACTAAAATCGGCAGGCAAATACACGCATTGGATAATTGCTCCTTCTTCGACCGCATCGTCTAACATTAGACGTTAATGTGGTCTTTATAAATAACTCGTATCTCATTCTCTCGCAGGCTTAACCTATAGATTATGTTTATCTCTTTTGAGTGTCGCTTTTTCGTTTCATCGAGTTTCAAATCACAACGATTCTAAAGAAGTTTCACTTCAGAAATGTCATGACGCACTACTCAAAGACTTAACCACCATTTAATATAAACCTTTTGATTTTAGAACATATCTAAAAGTAGACGTCGGTTAACAGCCCTCGTAAAATAAGAATCGATAATGTTGGTCTTTAAAAGGGCGTTTAAAAAGCGTTTTTAACTAATTTCGGGGCAGCCAAATCGTAAAACAAGAGTATTTACTCGCTAAGTTTTAGTACATTCATAATATTAACCTTTCTTAACATAAACAAACATGTGGTAGACTCTTTGGTGGTTGTAATAAAAAAGTCAGCCTGTGTAGTGTTACCAGCAGTATGGTTGGTATAATTTTTTTCCCCCAATAAATAAATAATATTTTTTTATTTAGATGACTATTTATTAATCATGCTTACTTTGTTAAAAGAAAATATTTAAAACTAAATTGAAGTTTTTAAATAATATTATAAAAAGCTAAAAAATTATACAAACAACGAAGTGAACACTAAATTTCTATTAACAATATTTTTTCATTACTTTTACATGCCTTTATCTAATAATAATATATACATGCCAATTTTAAAAACGTTAATCTGAAATCTCCTAACTCTTGTATAACTGAACACGACAGATCACTCTTTTCTTCCTTTTGCCGTATTATTATTTAAAACATATTTTTAGACCAAATTATTTAAAATTCAAAGTTTGTCAAGTTTTTTTTCTAGTATTCTCTTTTATGGTTACTATGAAGTATAATAAGCAAGTAATTATTTCTAATTTTCATTATATCTATTGAACAGTATTTTTTATTGTATGAGTTCAGGAGTCGGACAGACGGTCAACAACTGTTACCATTGCCTATGGACACTAGCAACGTCAAAAGTGCTACCAATGTGCTGCCGCTCTCTAAAAGCAGACTTGAACCGATACACCGGAACACCCTACCACCTGGCTGTGGGTAGTTTTTTGTCTGTTGAAAGTTATAGAAAATGAATGATGCGCTGCAGCGCTATGTAGTGACGAGTTGTAATGGATGCCGTAAAAATGTTTTCCGCCTTCGAAATATCTATAATATGTACAACAACTTTCATGGCAATTAGTGGAACGATGTAGAAGTTGATATGCTGAAGCGCTATCTATTCAAGGAAACAAATTAAAATTATAAATTAAATTAGTATAAAAACTTTCGAAAAGAAAAAATACTTAATATGCCAACTTTTATACTGATTATCATACTGTGTTAAAGTTTATCATTCCATATATTATACTTACATCCATATTATATTCAATAAGAAATACTATATAATACTCATATAACATACTCACATAGTTTTTTCAAGGCGAATAAAAAATACATGTCTGGCAACCCACAATATCTTCGTAGGGTGCTTGCTAGTCCGTTGATCTCACACAGAGTTTAACCTATATAGTAAAAAGCAGTACCATAATAAAAATTCAGTCCAAATTTGGAACGAGCAAACGATTTGGATGAAGCTGGGTACGAGAATAAATAAGACATGTTCTCTTGTCTGCACTTGCGCTAAATTCGTATGCATTCCGTGTTATTTCAGGAATACACTTAGCAGTTATCATATAGTAGGTATATTGCTCTACACTGTTGACTTGGGACTACGCGTATTCTCAACTACTAAGGACCTTTTCTTTTCTATCTATCTGGCCATATTTGTGATTTAATAGTTACAACTCAGAAGGATTTATGTTAATAAAAGAAAAGCAACTGGTCACTATATTTCTAATCAGAGAACTTTATGGCTTAAATACAACTCATACACTCATCAACTATTACACTGAACCAAGATGTTTGATCATCTCGTCATCCCTCCAACAATTTTACAGTAAGGGAAATTAAGCTCACTGGCACAAAGCGGATTGAAGTCATTGAAAAACTATTTTACTTAAAAGGGTCATGAATGCCAAGAATATGTCATATTATTTTTTTGATAATATTCTATATATTATATTTAAAGATTTACATGTAATAAAATAAATCTAACTCAGTAAAAATCTGTCACCTCTGCCAAAATAAAAGTTAAATATAATGAATACATACCGTTTATATACAATTGAGACCTTTTAAAATATAATCTACACAATCACCACGTTCTATTAGATATAAATATTGTTACATATAATGATGGTAAATTAAAGAAAACTATAAAAAAGGCCGTTAATCACAGAATATCACAGAGTATATACAATTTTCAATTAATGAAATAGCCGGTTGTATCGTTTAGAAATAATTGCGTACATAACAAAATTAATTATTAAACTTAAAAAAAAAACATTACTATGCAAGTAAATAAATGTACCAGTAAATATGGGTAATGTAATACAAATAACTTTAAAGTAAATATCTTACAGCACTTACTTATGATAAAACTAAAACACGCACCGGCACACATAAAATGCAACACAGTACATATTGTACATTACCTATTTTATTGAAGTGTGAAATCTTCTTTAGAATCGTTGTGGTTTGAAAATCGATGAAACGAAAAAGCGAAACTAAACAGAGATACATAAAATTCAACCTCATTTCATTCGAAATAAAACATTTCAAATGAATTTAGTCTCAATTTATATATAACTTAGGCAGATATTCTTTTACATATAAATCAATAGAAATTGTGGGTAACAATGCATTTAATTTTGAACTTAATGCTAGTAATATAAAATGTAATTTAGATTAAATTTTTTGAATTATAATATGTTGACGGTACAGGCTAAAAATATATTATAGCTATATTTAAATTAATAAAAGTTGCAGAAGAATTATCTCTTAGTACATTATCTAAAGTTTCACTTCAACTGCATGTGAACTGAAGACACTCACATTTTTTTCTTCTTCTTCTCCGTCGTTACACTCTTGGCAGAGTGGTCGTGGTCCTCATGACAGGGTTGGTGGCAAGCTTCACAACTTTTTATTATAAAATATATATGTACAGTTTGTACACTTGCTCTTGGTTGTGGGTGTGGATGCTGGCAGTAGTTGGTGGAGTGCTAGTGCTTTCTTAAGCAGGGTGAAGAAAATACACCTTGTTACTTTCAGGGATTTATTGTAGTACTATTAGCTTTGGATGCAAGAGACATCCTAGTCATCTAGCAATCAACCCCAACCAAGTTGAGTAGTTGAACTTAGTGGTAGTTGAAGTCGTATGTTACGACTAATAGCAGCTCGTAGCGACTTGATAGCAACTTAATTGCAACTCAATCACAAAGTATTTGTGAGCGTTATTTATACTGATGATATTATATTAAAGTAGCCTTAAATAAACCGCAACGTCAGCAAAACGCTGCGCTTTGAACCGTACAATATGTTACATTTTATTCCCCAAATATTAGAATTTGTGTTGATGTATATTCTTTTTAAATCAAGAATTATTGTATATTTTCTGAACCTATTTAAACGTCGTGTTCATATCAAGAAACCATTTTTCTTTCTTTTTTATTTATGCTTTTTAGTTTAAAAAACCGCTTTCGCTTCAGACCTTTGCAATTGTAGGAGAGTAAATTTGATTGCATTATAAAAAAATGGTAGGGCGATCTTTTAGCACCTGTTACAAAATCTTTTAGTGTTGACGAATTATTACCGCAAGTGGCAGATTGTACATTAGTTCTTCTAATTCTGCATGACTATTATGCTGATGCAGAAACAGAAGCTTGAAATTTAATGATTACTTGTCTAAAATATATATAAAAAATAAATATAAAGTATTTTCAAAAATAGGATTGTAACATGATGTTCCCTTTTTATTTAAATGTAACTTTTCGGAATGTCACATAACGTCCGTTGTTTACTGTCATCCGTTGACCTACAATATGTGCGACCTAAATGGCATATGGATTCTATTTTTAAATGACACGTTTCTACTAATTTACTAGACTATTCTAATACGTACTTACCTGACACTGGCTAAATGCACATGCCGTGCAAAGACATAAAAGGAAGTTGGAACTTGATATTATGAACACATCAGCTTGAACTAACTTTAAAAGATTGCACTTAAATATAAAATTAACAGTTTCAGGACAAAAGACTTAGAAAAAATTAGGTGTGTAAAGTCTGTTATAGATATTTATTAAATTAAAAGCTCTTAAGTAATATGAAGAGGCATTTATCATCAAAACGTGACATAATAACAGCTTCCTGTTAGGAAATTAACTTTCTTATCGATCGAGTACAAATACAAAGTTACAGTTCAAAGTTCAATATGGTACTTCTTACTTTATTTGATTACTTTAGTTTAAAAACAACATGCAAGATTCTACATTACGTGCTTCGATGTTTGTACAAGAGCATACTGTTGTGCAAAATAATTCACTTATTAAAACGTAAAATTTGATTAAATTTGCTAATTTTAATGTGAGGCGTTAGTGTTAAAGACTTGGCTATTTCACGCAGATATAGAGCTGAGTTTAATGCGTTATATTTAAGATGCGACAATGTTAATGACGTTTAATATTGACAGGTAACATATGCATATAGACTAATGTGGCCATGCGTAAACGGCGTTATTTTTTAACGCTTCAAAAAAGACGCATTCGGCCTCAACTTGAATCTTTAACTCTTACGCAGATGAAAACCCAGTATGAAATAGATATTTACAAGATCAATTAAAAATTTATATTAAAATGGGAAAATTGAAAATGTTAAGCAAAATTTGTATGGAATAAAAAACATAGTAATAAAGTACTAACTAATCATTTAATAAATACTTTTTTGAAATCCGAACACCTAATTGGTTTACTTCTACTTTCAATTTGGGACAGTGCCGGTGACAAAGGACTAGAAGTACATACAGCCTTCACAGGTATTTTGATCATAATCGTCAAGTCAACCAAATTGTAGGTACTATAGCGGCCTCGACAGCGAGCCTCGGTTTGCAGCTACACAAGCGTTGTACAAAGGGAAAAATCACGTAAAAATATTTAAATTCGTACGTTATGTGGCTCACAAAACAACATCTTTTTTTACAATGTCTGACGTCTCTAGGCATAACAACAGGTGCCTCATGCTTTATTTGGAAATATTAGGAATCCTTTTCATGAAACAAACGTCCGAATCCCAAAGACTAACTTACTGTAAAGACTATTACAGTACCAATCAACAGAATTTTCATGGCAACCAAAAAATTATAAATTCCTAAATTTATACAAATATCATAAATGCGTTTGTACGGATCTGCGTTACTTAATCATGCTAAAAGGCTATATGAATCTGGATGAAATTTGGCACAGTATATTTTAGTCTAGAATAGTACATTAAGAGAGTGAATCTGGAGGCAAAAGCTAGTAAATTAAATTTTCTACCCAACCCTCAAACAAATCCTTAAAACAAAAGTAATGTACGTTGTCTGAAAGAAAATCTGTAACGCAAACATGAACCTTCAAGACGCCGCCAAAAAGCCTCTGAAACATCTGGATTGGCCAGCTTAACTGATTCAAACCTTAATTCCGTTTTAGGACATGATTGAGTTATCTATCGGACCGTTATGTAACCAAACACTCTAAGGACTGAAAGAGGATTAAATTATCCAAGCAAAATAATTAATTCCGACCAATTCCGTTGTAAATGGATTACTTCGTGACTCATGACAACTTCGATAATACAATCACATTGGTCACGAAGCTTTAGAAAGAAAGAGGTTCCATAAAGTAGATAACCTAATTTGAAATCCTTGGAAATAGTAAATTAAAACTATACCCACAATTTATTTTGTTTTTTGAAACTGTTCTTGGGACTTTGAAGGGACTTTAAAGTTTTGCTATGCATTTATATTTTTTTTAAATTGATGATGTTCTAACAATATAGAGTTTAAAAAATTTATATGTATTTAAAGAACATATTTTTTTGTGAAGCTTATCTTTTATGCCACTGCTCCACTTGCGTTAATGTTATTGACTGTGTCTATATCCGTCCTATTTATAGCCTTAAAAACACCCCGTTAACGATTAGCTACATTACTGAAATTTACTACCACAATGTGAGTTGTTAGTTAATGTTTAACGTCAATAGCAATGTTGTATGCCAAAGAACAAATTAAGCCCTTGGCTACATCTGCGTAATATCTTTATTGGTACGTTAGTTAAAACATTGTGGTGCAGATTCTTCGATTGAATATAACCTTCCAAACTTGTAAAAAGTGTATTATTCTAATTTTTGAACACAGAATTGACTAGTTCTGAAAAATTTAAAGAGCATAATAATACAACCAGAATTGATTTGTACAGGACTTACTGGGTAGTTTTGAGGAATGAGTAATTTTAATAAATGCGGTTACTTACGGTTTTGTAGCCGAATGACCATAACAGTGGACGTCTGTCATTTCTACGGAACCTTATGTTATACGTGGACTCGCCCTTGTTGATTCATGATAAATATAATTTAAATGTTAGACAAAAAGCTTTATTCTTGATGTAATGTTGCTTGGAAGCACAAAAGGCAGTAGTATATTGGAGTCTAGTTGGAAATTTTTATATTTCGCTCGAGATATTACAATTGAAATTCTCGCTGTCTACTGTTTCCGACAACAGAATAATGGGATAATATTAAAAATTCTGAATAACGTGAAGCTCAATGAACAATACGAGATGCTGAAGTATAAAATGAAATATTAGAATTACAGATCATAACTTTGTATAATATAATTTTTTTTTTTACTCGTAGATAGAACAACAAAGCCTTTTTAACTAACAAAGCCTTTTAACTAGCCAAAGGTTGCTAATTTTTAAATTAGCAACTTTTGGCTAGTTTAAAAATATATTAAAATGCAGGATACCCTCCTATAAATTTAATATTTAGTCGTTCTTTACCAGAAGAACCATTTCGCCATTTTACAGGACGGAGTTAAAAAATTATAGCTACCAAAAAAAATTACTTGTAAATGCTGATAGGAGTATATGCAATATAGGTATTGAGTGCCAACCACATTTGTCCAATTGCGGCATGCCAGTCTACAATCATTTTGCTTCATTCTTAATTCATTGAATGTGTAAGTTGGACTTCTTAAAAGATGTATGGGAAAAGATTTTTGCGATTTCTCACTCTTAGTACTCGAAAGATGGTTGCTTCGATAGAAGTTTTTGATCAGCATTAGAAACAGGATCGGTGTGCATCAATTTTTTTGTGTAAAACGGTCATTTTATTGCTTACTACATTTTTTGAAAATCTGTGAATGGGTATCAACATTTTACATAAAGTTATCGATAGTCTTCTAAGAGCATTTTCGTGTGGCTGCAATTATTAAGGTATTTCCGCCAACTGCCCAGCTGAAAGCTTCCATCCTGTATTTCGTGTCCGTTGCCTTTGACAAATAAACGTTTTCTGGATTTTTTCTTTCTGGCTGTGTCAGCTTATTTGTTGATGAAGATGTCCCATCAAATGTATCCTCTAGACGTTTGTCAGTTTTCTTACCATTAAATATTAGGAGCTTTTTTAAACCGGACATTCAATCATTTTGAAATTTATCATATCACCGTATTATGAAAAGGGAACCATTTGTTTTAGATATATCTTCTAACCTTACTTCGAGTATACCTGTTGTGTATAGTAAATTGCGTTTCATCGTTGATATTTCAGTCAAAACCCTATAATATTACCTGCATCATCACGGCTTGATTCCTTCGTATTGTCAAGATATGAATTAAATCACAAATGTCATCATCCTTTTTATTTATGTATTTTATTTTATTACTAATTTACCTATCTCAGGTTTCACATTGTTATAAAGTAACCTTTCCCAATGCTCATTCGTTTTCGGTTTATACATATTTAAATTTCTTTTCCAGTGTTGACTACTTAGACTCTTTTACTAGAACAACTCAAAAATAAAATCTCATCTGTTTTGATGAACAAAATAAATTAGATTTTTAATCGTATTCCAGCACATGGTGATGCGACAAATATACAAACGAAAGAAATAAAGTGGGTATATCCAGACAGAAATTAGTAAAAACGAATTGTTTTATATTGTAACAAACACATTTTAATTGTATCTACATAGCAAATGAAAGCTGTTTTTTAAAATTGTTTTATATTAGGCAAAATACATTCAAACAAAAGCTTTTTTTTCACATTACAATACTGGTTTTCATCGTCAGTCAATGCAATCCACTGCTGGGAGTGTGTCCTCAAGATTACACTGCATTTCATACATCCTTTACCGGCGACCTTCTACAGGTCAGGAATAAATAAATGAAAACACTTTATTATACACCAAAAACTACATTCTTAAAACTAGGTACAGTATATACTGAACCAAGGACAGCCTTGTCGGTTAAAGTGATCTTTTCCATGCAACCCACTAGACTATGGAAAATATTAAACATGACAGTGGCGGTGTAAGACAATAAATAATATGAGACATTCAAAATATATTACATTAATTAAATAAAACATTTCATTATATATCATAAAAACACAATACATATACACACAGAATACGCAAACTATACGTGAGGGGCCAAAACTAAATTATTAACCATGATTTTTAAAAGGATACTGATTTGTCTGATGATGAGTAGCAGTGAATTCCAAAAACGGACAGCCTGTATCGTAAAGTAGTTATCAAAGAAGCAAGATGTGTATACATATGTCATTAAGGTCATTGAGATTATTACTAGAGTGCAAATAACGGGAGTGAGAGAAGATGAAAGAATACAAAACATTACTTTATGGCCCAGTTCCTATATCTTACCAACCGTTTAATTTTCTTTACTAGCGATTAAAATTTGACGTAAACTCCTTACAAAATTCTACTGACGGTAGGGCCATTGAATGAATAGTAAGATGTAGTAATCGAGCATAAATAAGGATAGGTACGAGGTCATAATAATATTAGCTTTGGGGTCGGAGAGCGGTCCTATGTTACATTTACCAAGACGCTATCTTCACTCCAGGACCTATCTGCTCTATTGATCATCGGTCGTGAAAACAAAGTAGCTGGTCTACTTTTACTTCACCTTACAAATTTCATGATCTATGTCGGTGAATTTTACGACTTATTCTGACTCTCCCGGATATATTCGTTTTAGATTTTATCCGTAAGAGAAACATACATATGTAGTTTGTTCGTCCTAAAACTCGTTGAGCTACTTCCAATTTATGGACCACGTCAGTGTATTTATTACTAACTGTGGCCGCCACTTTACTCATGATGATCTTGAACTATATACTACCTGAATTCTGTAAAATACTGAAATGAATGGTACATATAAATATTAGTTAATAAAATCACAATATTAATCCCTGAAATTTTATTGAACTCTGTTGAACTGTTTCGGAGATTATTAGATGCCTACTTACATACAGACTGATTGCATACAAAAAATCTTAAAACAGTGATTTATGATTATGAATCGTATAAATGAGTGTTCATTTCAGTCATAACAGCAAGCTACTTCTAAGACTTGTAAGACTTTTAAAAATTATAAAATCAGTAACTCTAAATCCCAAACTCGTTGCTACAAGTGCTTGATATAGCTAAATGAGATGAATTGATCTTTTATCAGTGTCAGAAAGGTCACAAGTTCAAAGCCATGTGCGTGACGAACACACAAAACACATCTTTACTCTGTAATTAATATGTTACTATGTATAACATAAAATAATGCATTCTATTGTGCGATACATTGTAGTTAATTCGACCGAAAACTACAGACACTAATTCAATTAAACACCTAACAATTAGGTGATTTACCATGTGTTACAACATCCTCTTTGAACTACGTATCTTTGTCGGTTCATTACGATGATACGGCAAATTATACGTTCTAACTAATTAGGATCGCTGTGCCACCCAATTATATGCTAGAATAAAATAGGTACATCAATACCCATGTCTGGAGATTGTATACCAATTTACATCAATTATCAATGCTGTTAATTCGGTTGTAGACATGGGTCGTCGGGTATGCTGATTCGAGGTTAGAAAATATAGATACTTCCATATACATTGTTAGGCTTCCATACGTTTGTGCGAAAATTGTTATTACGTTAATTTATATTATATGTTTACTTACTCACTTCTTGCTCTAGTAATAAAAAAATTTAACAAGAAAATCTAATGCCAGACCGCTGTCACGTTAAAACGTTCCCAATAGAGTGGCTGCATTACCTCGTTGAACCGAACGATAATGCGTTGCCTTTTTCTTTCTTTCTTTGACTTGACTTCATGTTGTTGGTCCGAAGACCTCACAACTTTACCGAGGTTTTCGGGGGGGCAACTTGCTTGAGGGAGCTCCCTAGGGAGTTTTACCTCGGCTGGACTGTTGCCATGAGAGGGGAATGAATCTGATGATGCTCACCATAGGGTGACACAATGAACTAATTGAGAACGGGCGACGGGTAATATAAAGCCCGAGGGAAAGGATCCCGGACCGGAATCGGCGGCAATGCCCGAAGTACATACAAACCTTTTGGTCACATAAGACATCTAACACAAGTATTTTAAATACGGTAAAAATTAGCTTCTGTATAACTGTCTGTAGAAAATCTATGAAGCACTTTTTTATCGCCGTCTCCTCAATTATAGGTCAAAATGGATATTTTTCTTTCTCTTTTCTTTTAACAACTAGGGATAAACAGGGGTTAATAATTTTATTTATTTATTCTTTTTTGTTTAGATTTTTTTTCAACAAATCTTAACAACATTTAGGTCTTATATTACTTATTATCTATTTATCTGTTTTTGTCTTTTACTTACATTCGTTTATATTTGTACTGTTTGTCTAAAGAATTTTACATTTCTCTCTTATTGTTATTTATTTACTCGTTTTCTTTATCATAAGGATAACAGTTCTTATGTACTATGTATTTAACGCTAAGTTTACATATAACCATTATAATGTCACTAACGTTTCTTGTTGATCCGTTTTGTTATTTTTACCGCGAAACCCAGGAAAAGAACTCCTTTCCTATCAGATCGTGAATAATGTCCCGTGTGACTTGTAAAGTAGTTGATAGATTAGTCAATGTTAATGACAATAGAAGTCTCTCTAATATTGTTGATATCACTGAGCAACACCAATACGTGGTCGGGTTTAGCTAGTTAGCTAGTAAAGCGGCCTCCGAGCAGCAAAGCAGAAATATAGAGGATGGTACTGTATGTGTGATTGAATATTATCAAATTTTATCATTATGAATACTGTACTATTCATAATTAAAAAAAGGAATCTCACAAGCAATTCAGTTAGTTACAGCTAAGTTGATTAATATCGAATTGATCTATAATAGTTTCTTCTATACGCTAACTTAAATAAGCACTAAAATGTGTCTGTCTGTCTTTTATTTTATGTGCTATACGTGTAATTTTCTACAGCAAAAAATATTATGAAGAAAAACACTTGAATCTGTTTTTGAATTACATAATCTACATACATTCCTATTTGTTTATATGAAAACTAGCGTACTAAAGATGTATAGGAGTAATAACGGAAACACAAGGCTTTCCGTGAGATTCCAAATCGAAGTAATAAGTTTGAAAAATATTAACAAATGCCCTAGAACACATTCATTATTTTTATTACTCATATATATGAAGAATAAATTTCTAGACCCTTCAAGTCTGTCTATAATTTTACCTATATTTAACTTGACGGCCACCTTTTATAACGAGACATCGTGGAAATGAGATTTTTATCTTTTTATGTTCATGGGCGTTTTGTTTCCACATGTAGGCGAATTACTATCTTTATGGCGTGTTGTAACCCTGGTCAGTGGGGGGTAATTTTATTGACTACTAGGTGCGCCCTACGGTTTCGACCGCGTGGTGATGGAAGATCTTTATATTTTGGATAATTCACACTATATCTTTATAAATTATAGCCTATCTGTTATTCTGATGTGTTATATTGTAAAGTTTATCTAAATTCATTCAGTAGTTTTTGCGTGAAAGAGTAACAAACATACATCCAAACATTCTTGCGAACTTTATTATTTATTGCGTTCATAATATTAGTACGATAGCTGTATTGTGTGCAATTTTCTTGTCCAATTCTAAAATAAAGATATTTAAAGTGATATAGAGTCTGGCTCATAAAAGTAGAGACTTAAAATGCGCAGTAAAATTAAAAGAAAATATCAATATGTCAACTCCAAGTTATCATAGAGTATTATTTTTACAATCCATAAACAATCTTATTTTTCTTTGAATTCAGCGTCCTTACCCTGTTCTTTTTTGTTGGATTTGGAAATCATGCAAAACACTAACTTGACGACTTACATATAATGGCTTCATTTATATTTCAGGCTCGTAAATTCTTAAAAAAATTTATGGTAAAATGACACTGAAACTTGTATTAGCATGCCATGTAAAAATTTGTAAATAATTTGCCGGTCTACTTTTCTTACGCAAACTCTAGTTTATTTTAGGGTTATTAATATGTCTGAATTATTATTCTCGTGAAAAATCGAAAGTAATACTTAATCTACGCATTGCATTTCTTTGGCACTACTCACTAATAAGCCGTAGAGGATAGAGGCCAGTGAACGTTATTGTTGTAACATATTTGACAGGCGTCCGCGTGCCACTACGCTGGGAGTAAACATTTTCACTCTCTAGATTTATTAACCACAATTAAATATAGTCTATGTCACTCGGGAATATTGTATATGAAATCTCTACTGGAGAAATCAAAATTGGATTACTAGTACCGGAGATTACCCTAAACATCCAAACTCGCAAACTTTACCTCTTTTATAATATTAGCATAAGTACCAGCATAGCTCTGCCACGTAATATGGAGTTTGTGCGTACCTACTACACGTGTCTAATAGTACGCTAATTATTTCAAAATGTATTGAAACAATCTTTATATTTCGACGAATCCACAATTGTGTTGTTTATAAAGTCTAAATGTATTTATTGGCTTGCCTCGAAACGAAACATCCGTTTTAATTTCACGTTTTATTACAAAGTTGGGATTGTTAAATTTCCTTTCTTATAACGTTAACATTTTCCGCTAATAATAATTATCGTATTGGATTTTGTTTATTCCGATATTTTGTGTAATATCTGTTTTTAATAAAGTATATTGATCTAGGCCAATGCCCTGTTTACCACATTATGATATATCAAGCGGAACTAATTTGATTTTTTTTGTTTTTCACGAAAGTTGAATGTTCATAAAATATATGAAAGGATCCTTTTATGCTAATAAGGCCAATAATACCCAAGTTAGAGTAAGTAAAAGAAATAAGAAACTGTCGTCAACAGATCATTTAATTATTGCTAGTGACTTGTGAAATTAAATTATACGAATATACCTTTGTGTAAAAGCAAAAGTACTTTGTTTGTGTGCACTATCTAGACATCAAGTTTGTTTGTAACGAATGTATGTGTTCGAAAATTTGTACTGTACAAAGAATTCTGAGAAGAAAGTAGTAGTAAGGAACATTAATGTGATTTTGGCATGTAGAGAGCATGAATTGAAGTAGAATCACAAAACAATATAACTTGTAGAGTCGGTTCCGGTAGACCGCAACGTACTCGTCATTACCAAATTGATAATATTTTGAAGAAAGGTAAAAAATGTGTGTACAGATTAATAAAAGTAGATAAAGCAAAAAGTGTTTGTCAGGATCACAGTAGGTAGAGATCCATCATCACTGTCTATCCCGATGGGAAACAGGCGTAAATGTACCATATGTGCATACATATACATATTATCAAACACAATTAACAACTAGTACCTACATACTAGTCGAGTCGAGTCGTTGATTGTTGTTTTCGCTGAAAACCACCGTGCTATACAGAACTGACGAGCTGTGTACCGCGCTTCAAGACACATCCTAATTACCATTCCTAATTAATATTTTAAACGAGAAAGTTAATAGGAGATATATAATTGTTAATCTTTTTCCCAAAATATTGATTCGATTTTGATTAAGTTTTACAATAATACATGAATTATAAATAAATAACACTTGTTGCTTGCCAAAATAAACACGAATAACAATGCATATTTATTCTAAATATTAATATCATATTCAGAATAAAACTTATAAATATATTGGCAAAAAATATAATAATAAGATTCAATTATACGGCAAAGAAGTCGGGAGAACAGTTAATTAAATTACCTAATAAACATTACGTGGTACACATCCAATCCTGGATTCAACCATACATTCTAAACACCAGTTCAATGGCATGTGTTTAAAGCTTACACTCTCACAAAAAAGGATAGCCTTCTCCAAAAGCCTCAATAGCCTCTCACTCAATTGATAATGGAGTAACTTTACATTACAGTTTGGGCACAATTTAAGCCCTATCAATAACTTACCCTTAATGAACTCTTGTCCCCAAAACCTTCCTTTAATTTTATTTTAATGAGACACCCATTTAATAGCCTGTCTCTTATAATACCCTATCTTTAAGGTTGAAATAATAGGGAGCCATATTTTGTTGTGGAGCAAATTATTTTTCAGTACTAATTGAAATTTGGGTCACTTCTAGTGACTTGTTAGTTGATAAATAACTGCGTATAATAAATAGGCTTGTTGAGGGTGCAATTATTATTGCTCTGATTCTCAGATTATGTATAACTAAAGCTTATGAAACTAACACTAATTGCAAATGACTGTAGCTTAACTTTGGGTCTGTATTTCATATAAAAACACGTCTATTATGCGCATAAAAAGTAGGTATTGTAACGGCCTGCGGGTTTTGAGTCGACCAGGATCTTCAACTGCGAGGCTTTTTTAGGCTATATATTCTTTGCCAAGACACTTTTACAGAGATGTGTTCTGCTCGCGGCCGACATAATAATGCTTCTTTTGTTCTGGGAGGCGTTCCTCGTTGAAAAATTTGAATTAACTATTTCTTAATATATTATATCGACTAAACAGGTTAGACGATTCATTATTTATTTTATTTGCATCGTATTTGTCGAAAGTTAACATATTCGTATAATCAGTTCATTTCAAAGGAACTGAGTATACAAAAGTCGTGGAGAAGAATCAATTTATGTTTAATATATTCGACGATTTACAATTATTTGTAGTATAGAGTATACTCTAACGACTTGTAATAAATTTAGGTCCCGTTCCTATTAACAAATCATTCGTGTACATCACTATCAGTTAACACATAACCACCTACTAGTAATGTCAAAGTTAACCGATAGTAAAGCAAGTGAACGAATAGTTATATGTAAACTGGTCATTAATAGAATATTTATCTTAAAAACAAAATGAACATAACGTATGAATTACAATCCGTACTTAAGCGAATTCCCAGCTTAATAATAATCTTACACCACATGGTGAGTATTATTTGTATGAATGTAAACTTGGGTATTAAAGTACTTTATTGTTGTTAATTTAGGAGAATAATTAGCAAGCTTTCTGTATACAGAAATATAATAAATAATACTAATAACAAAAATAATATAAGTTTATTAAAACTGAATAATATATTGCTTTAATAAACAATTTTTGAAATGAAAACTCTTTTTTACAATCGCTGTGATATGAAACTCGGTATACGAAAAAGCGACACTAAAAAGAGATAAACACATAAAATCTATAGGACTACGCCTGCAAGAAAGCGAGATAGAATACATTATATTTTATCATTTAAACAAAAGTATTTAAACTATTAAATATAATAAATGATGTATAAATATAATGTATGAACATAGGCTTAAACATATAGAGTTGTAGATGTTTTGAAGTTTTTAGTGAACACTTTTTTCGTCTTATAAAGTTTAAATATATTATAACCATATAATATGTGAAATGACTGAATCCCTCCCACCCCTTGCCACACTTTGTTTCTCACTTTTACTGCATGTAAACTGCACACATCCATTTTTTCTTTTTAATGAAAATACCACTAGAACTGTCTACTTAGGAGTCAGTCTAAGATTTATAATTTGGCTGAAGTAAATGCCTCCATATTAATTTTTTTTTAAATATTTATTAATATTATTATATATGTATTTATTTATTATCAAAAATTTTACATATTTTTGTTTTAAATATATAAAGATATTTTTTTATAAAAAAATAAATAACATTATTCTTTTACAAAAATACATCAAAAAATAAAATACATATTCAATAAAAAAATATAAAATCTTCCTGATCACCGTCAGCGGGGCCTGGGGTCCAAACTACCGGTGGTTAGGGCTCCAGAGACAGGAACCTCCTCACAATTCGTGCCGTGTCCAAGAGTGCTGCCTTCTGTATCTGGCCCTTCACCCAGCTTCCCAGCGAAAGCCTCTCTAGATGACGGTCGAGGTTTTTCGCTATAATATTATTAATATTTCACATATATATTTAATTTTCAAATCTTTTACATTTTTTTTATAAATATCTTATAAAATATATATATACATTTATTTATAAAAAAAATATTAATAATATTATTATTAATATTTAAATATTTGGCACTCGCCACGCACACAATTCGTGCAGAACTGTACTTAAACATATCATATAAGGTAAACTACACCATTTAAGGCACCCTATTAATTTATTCAAAACATTGAGAAATGTTATTTTTTAATTTGTAGTCACACCATGATAACAATATTATTATATCGCCAGATGGTAGGGCATTCGCCCGACTGGGTGGCTACTACCCCTGGTCTAAAGTATGTCGCCATAACAATCTTCAATTGTGTTCCGACATTAGTTACCAGGTTCTAGTCTCCCTTCACAGAGCAGCAGCGCAATTGTAGCCTTTGGTGTTGCAAATGTCCATGGGCGATGGTAACCGCTTCCCATCAAGTGGGCCGTCTGCCTGTCTGCTGAACTCATACAATAAAACGAGAATTGTGCGTGTCGGGGACGCCCGACGGAAGTGATAACTTAAACTAATCTAAGTTGAACTATTTAATATTGAAATCGTTTAACTTGAGAAAAGCTTAGGTTAGCTTAGGTTATTACTTAAATTTGATGTCTATTATTTTGATAATGTAAGGAAAGGTTATTTATTAATAAAATCTTTTGGTGATTATAAAATATATTTTATTTTTAGTTGCAGTTCTTGAATATGTACATTATTAGTATAATTATTTCATCTAATTACCGAAATACGGCTAGCGCTGTGGGTTAGGGTGAGAGAGGAGGATCCTACCTACTGCTGCCATAACGCGTTACGTAACGAAGTGGTTTACCCTCCCGTAAGAAGTCATCACTTCGAAAAAATTAAAAATATGGCTACAAATTAATACATGTTAAGATTTCTTTATATTTTCAAGGTATTTTCACTGAGGGCCCACAATGGTATACTTTCCCCTAATACACAAACTATAAATCCATTAGAAAAAAATGCTAAAATTGGACTGTGTCCCATTTCCGTGTATCTGATTAACATTCGCCAATTTATATCCAAAACCTTTACATGTATATGTATTGGATCGCGTTCCAATTTTCACGGGTAAAATATCATTCTACGTGCCGATCACTCACACGAAAGACTAATCATACATTGCGAGGAGCCTCCATCAATAGCGTTGGTGTCAACCGATCACAACAAACATTTATTCCATTCGAAACGTGTGTCCCATTTCCTAAAACGAGGTCCATCCGTGACATTTTGTTTTCAGGGGTGTTGTTTTATTCAATACAATCAATCAAACTTTTTCAATTAGATTGTTTTGATCAATTTATGTTTAACTAACTATGCCAGCGAGTTCGTTTTCAATTTAATATCTTTATAATTTATCTTATATATAAAAATGAACGGCAAAATGTGTTGGTTAGCACATAACTTGAGAACGACTTTGCCGATTTTGATATGAAATTTTGTGTGTGTGTTGTGAGTGGGTCCTGGGATGCTTTAGATCCACAATTGGAGCTGGTAGGTGGCGCTGAGATCGGGTTCTAGAATCCTCCTAATGACCGGAAGCGATTTTGGTGATTTTGTTTTTGTGTCATGAAAAAAAGTCTTCATGAATGGAATTCAGAAAATATGGCGTTCGAAGTTCGCCGGGTCAACTAGTATGATATAAAATATATACCTTGAAATTATAATTGTTTCTTGAGTGATTTCGAAATCTACTCGAAACAAACTGATATACAAACATTTTATAAACAGTAATTTATGATTAGGCGTTATAAATGGTGAACTATACCATTGCCTGTTGGACCCAATGATTGCCACTCCGACAATCTGTTAGAGATATAAAAAAAAATGTATCGTAAAATATTACCTATTATCCTGATTATTGTATGGCAAAAAAACAATAAAATATTAAATTTCATAACGTCTTGAATAAAATAATAGGGTGCCAATCATTATAATCGAATGCCACAATAATGGTAGTTCCCCCTACATAGATAAGTTTTGATTTAAATTTCGGCATTTATTATGAAATCACAGACGAACATTTTAATTTTATTGGTTAAGATATCCAGAGCTTCATAACAAATGACAGATAAAAGTGCAGTTTTACACAAGGGACAAAATTTTGAAGAAAACAAAACTAGTTGATTGTATAAGGTTGAAATTTGGAATACCCTTCCTTTTTAGGTACAACTTGCATACTGGTAAGATTTGTAAATTATAACATGCATAGTTTATAGTAAACAACAGAAAATGGCATCTTTGCATCAACGGAATTAGAGAATTTACACAATTAAACCTTTTACAATTGCTTACTTGACAACGAAAATTATTTTTTTAATTTGATTGTGAATATATTTCTTAGAAAATCTTTGAATCAGTCTATATATCTTTTATCCGTTTGTTTATCTCCATCTTTCTCCTTGAATCAATCTGTCCATCTACTGGAGTCTTTATTTTCAAAAATATCTACCGGAAAACGGATCAATTTTGACAAATAATACTCTGCTGAAATAGAGAAAAATGTATAGACTAGATGTAACCGCGATACATACAACTAAGGGTTGTCTTTTTTTCCATTCTATGCAGTCGTTCATGGTTTCATAATTCAAATGTTCATTGAATAATTGTAATTATTTTTGTCTCTTACTTACGTCGTTGATTTTTTTTAACGTAAGAGAGTTTCTGAGGCAAGATACGATTGTCGAAAGCAATAAAAAAATATTATCGGGTTAAAGAATTTTATTTCTCATAAAAAAAATTACAATTCACTTAAACTTATAAATTGTTGAAGAGTAATTTGTAACGAGATAGAAAGTACAAGTAAGGAAATGTAGGTAGTTTTGATTTTTTTTTGTACATGCAAGTTACAATTTCATTTTATTATCATGTAAACTAAACATACCATATGGAAAGGCGATGACCCTTAACATTTTATTTTTAACTACACCGAATAATTTTAAAGAAAATTCGTGTGACATATAGACAAGCAAATATACATTTTTATTTTACAACTTTTGGATAACTAGCAGCTATTCACATTTTAATAATAACAACAAATCACCACAGATGGTAATAAATTACAATGACAATGTCTAATCAGAGAACTAAAAAACAGAGAATTAAAACAGAAACTTAAACATGAAAAAAATATCTAACATACTCATTACACACTAAAATTCAAAGCTGCGAATTAATTTATATTTTAACTAGCTGACCCGGCAAACTTCATACTGCCTCAAAATCAGTAAATAAAAAACGTTGATTTCTGAACGACGGGACGAACATCAAACATTTGACATTAAAAACCAAAAAAGTTAAAAAAACTTCACTTTTAAATTCAATTTGATTTCTAAACGACTTTTAAATTTAATTGATTTCTAAACGGCGGGACCAACATCAAATGTTTGACAGATAGGAATAGTTTCTAAGGGAAAGCGAAATTGTTGTTTTTACTATATTCAAAGCATTTTTTCATATTTACTTACCTTTTAAACTTTCCCTGGACTTCCACAAATAATTCAAAACCAAAATAAGCCAAATCAGTCGGCTGGACTGATTTGGCTTATTTTGTTTCCTCGAATTTTAGCGTGGCTAACGAACAGCAATTGATTTTATTGTTACGAGCTACACAGGACTCGAATTAAAATGCCGTTGGAATTACCATAGAGTTCATTAGAACTGTACAAACATGTATAAAACAGGTATAAGTATATTTTATATACTTTTTTTAACTATATTGATATGTATTAGTCTGTAAGCCTTCCAAAAATTATATAAATAAATAAATAAATATAACTGGAAACAGCCAGTACAAAGTGCACAATTCAATAGCACACGCAAAGTCCGTCACTATATCACTTGTCGAATCTAGGTCTTGCTCGTATCGTAATCCTCGCTTGACTGCCCCTCTCCGCCTTGTGCCGTTGATTTATAATGCACCCATACTTGTCAAGCTTGGACACAATACAATAACATCAAGGATTAATTCGACACTAATGACGGCCATAAAACAAGTACAATAACAATAGAATTTTTCTTAATAACAAATTCTAAACAAACATACATACATACATAATTTCACGCCAGGTCCCTTGCGGGGTAGGCACGAACAACAGAGCGCCATTTAGGCTTATTCTTACACACCTCACATTCTTCTTTGACATTCATAGTTCTTGTTATGCACGCTCATCTGTTCTTAAGGCTCCTGACATCACCTTCCGCTAGTACACGATTAATTTGACCATGGAAGGTGTGTCGTGGCCTTCCACGACTTCTGCATCCATCCACTTTTGCATTGTATATCTGTTTAGTCATTCTTTCATCATACATTCTTTCCACATGCCGGAACCACCATTCTAAACATAAAGTAAACAAAAGAATTCCTAAATTCGGAAGGTAATAAACTGCACTTTACTTTACTTTATGCGACAAGCATGTGTATGTCTTATATATATTGCAATTATGTTATATTATATATATCCAGATATATTATATTGCAATAATGTTAAATACATAATATGTATATATGCGTTACCTTTGTCGGTATGTAACAATATATATAGATTACAATATAACAATACGATTTTATACGGCCTCCATTTTTGTTAAAAAGGCCACGAAACACTAAAAATGAAAAATAGCTAACAAGATATTCTTAGAGTTATGTTTGTACAAAATATTATAACAGCTTAGCACGCATAATTGGCATTCGCACGAACGATCTTCGCGCCATTACCTACGTGTATTAAGCTCCAGATCACTAGATTCGCTTCACTGAATATCCCTATTAAGGGAGATAATGGGATTGTCTGATGCCTCGAAAAGGGATTTTCGACATTCATATCGTAGTTAACAAATGATATTTATTACCTTATTTATATTGTGCTTGTAAGATTAAACGATAAGTATGTTGTTATTAGACACTTTGAATTACAAAAAAGACTGTTTCTTTATATGTGATGATGCACTTGTATTGACGTAATTATATGGACGGATCGAGGTCTAAAATCCGATAAGATAATAACAAGAAATTGGCTTAAAATAGAATAATAAATTGGATAAGTGCTTGGCGATCTTGGAACACAACGAACGGTTCTGTAGAGGTGGCTGCCATCTAGGCGTCTCCCGATTCCATCATTTGACTACGAAACCAAATAAAAGCATTTAATTGAAAATATTATATATCGCAAAAACTACTTAAACAGTATTTTTCTTTGAAAGTGTTTTTAAGTTCTAAAATCTGTTTTTTTTAGAATGTTTTGTACTTTATAGTTGAAGAGTTAGAGCAGATGCCAAAAATTATACCACTTTTGACGTTAATGATTTTGTGCGTTGACACTAGCCGCGGTTCCATCTTACCGACAAGGCTGTAGAAAACAATAGCTTACATTCTGTTTTGAACGCTGCGATAGTTTGTAACCCAGGAATCCCTCGAGAATTTCAAGTAAAGCGTGGACAAAGTCGCAATCATATCTTATCTCATAACAAAAATGCTTTAAAATACAGTCTTAGATACCGTTGTGCTTTTAAAATATGATATTAATAATCATTTTAATGACTATTTAAACAATAATACACTATTCGTTTTCTTTTATTTTTGCAAAATTATGACTTGGTAATTTTGTACATCCGCATAAAATCTGAATTTCTTTGACTGTGATCTAGATCAAGTAGTTCACAAATATCGTCTGCTAAACAGTTATTAAGTAAATTAAAAGTTCATGCCTACAAATATCGGCGTACAATGTTAAACTGCCCACTTGATGCAGATTGCATACATAATTCTTAAAATTGGCCTTTGCTATGAATTATTAGTGATATTAACATTATAGTTTTCAGGAAATATATGATTGGGCTGGAGCATTACGTGTGCGTATTATTTTAATAATAGATACAATAGTTAACTTTTTTTATTGCAGGAGTTCAGCAGACAGGCAGACGGCCCGCTTGATGAAAGGCGGTTACCATCGCCTATGGACATTTGCAACACAAAGGTGCTAAAAATGCGCTGCTGCTCTCTTAAGGGAGAGTAGAACCTGGCCACTAATGCCGGAACACAACTTAAGGTTGTTATGGCGACGTACTTTAGACCAGGGGTGGTAGCCATCCAGTTGGGCAAATGCCCACACAAAAAAACCCACAGCCACCCTCTCTTCGCCTCTTGTCTTGCCAAGTCGCCTCTTACGACAGGCCGCCCGACCGCAAGAAGTTGTATTCTTTCTCCGTTCCTGCACGGATAATAACTAACTATATAAGATAATAGAATGATTTTTGGCAAAATCATTAATCATATATAAGTTTTTTGAGACAAACGCACCCCAAAAATATTTAGGGTTTTCGAGAACTAAAGATGTAAAGGAACACTTACGGTCTCATTTTGATATATATCTGTCATAGATAATTAATGATGTTAAGAACTATTATGTCTAGATGAAAATGAAAATATTTATTTCTTCGAAAACACGTGTACAATTTGTTAACAGTTGCTGGAATCTTCTTTTAAGCAAAATTTACTTGTAGCAGAAGATCCCGCTCTTCCATACCTTAAATATTATTGTATTTGTAAATATCGAAAATATTTTCGCGCTATACATGACATAAAATTGATATTAAAAATTATTTTATTATAAATTTTGTAATGAAATTGAAAATAAAGTTAGTGTACTTAATGTTCATTAAGTACAAAACATAATAAACATATTAAAATATTATTATTATTACATTATTATATTGTATTTTTAGAATAATAGTTACTGCGCTTAAATATTTTCATTAAGCACAGAACATAATATTATAATATGTACGCATAATTAATAATATATTCAGTAAGGAATTTGTAAGATTCTACTGCGTCGTAGTCAAGCGACATCCTACACGACTAGATATACGTGAGAACCTCGTGTATCAACTAAATATATTCCAAAATGCAAGCGGCGCAGCGGCTACAGAAACATTGAAAAGCAGATTAAGACAATTTTACTCAAAGAATATTTTTTTACAGAAACCTACGGAGGGAAATTCGACACTGTACGGGTATATAACTACGCGGGCCGTTGCGCAAAGCCGGTTCGCCACGACTCGAGCTAACAACGCATACGGTAAACGCGCTACTGCTTATTTAATCCCACGCTTACTAAATGATTTGCCTCTTGATTTTAGTAACAGCATTATTCCTAAAATGATTACAATTAAATTAAAACTCTACTTTTTATCGTTTCAATTTCAAATTGTTAAATGCAACACTCTGTCATAGTAATAATATAAACCCTAGATGTTTCCAATAATATATAAATCGATCAATTGTGTGTTTCTTTGTTGTTTTGATAAATATAATATTTGACAAAAATAATAAATAATTATGCCTAGCGCAAAAAAACAATTTTTTTTTTTGAGTCTCGAGTGAAAAATGATAGTTTTGATATTTAAGACCTCCCTCCAAAGTACAGCTAAAAAAAATTAAGAGGTCGCTCCAAATTTTTTAAGATTTCATAAATTGCCAAAAACGTATTTTTTCTCCTTATAGTATAATTTTACAGACCAAAAAATAATAAGTTTCTAGAAGTCTCAGTTATAAATTTGATTAAATTCGAAGCACGCTCGTCATTTTTTTTAATGTACTAGAGCATTACTTTAGATTTTTTCGAGCGAGTAATGCACTAGTAACAGAACGTGAATTCCATATGCTAGGGACTTAATAACATTTATTCGTCTAATGATTATATTTATAATAAAACGAGTACAAAGTTATTCTTATTATTATTATTTTTAATAGATATTAAATTGAACATGAATTTATTACTAGTTTTATATAAATAACCAGTTTAGATATTTATACTTTTAACCGATATATACATTATACAATATATACAACTTTTAAATTTAGTAAATATAATTGAAGGTCATCTAATGTAAAGTGTTTACCTATGTAGGCTTTTGTAACATCAGGAGCAAAGCTTATGCGTTACCAACCTTCACTGATTCAGCTTCAGTGATCCAGCTATTTCCGCTATTTACGTTAATTAAAACTATACAAGTTGATAAACTGCGACACGGGTTAAAATAATTCCTTAACTTAATGGAATCAAAATAATAATTTACTTACAGTACGTTAACTCCCAGGTATCTTTCACTGAATGTTAGTTTATGGATTTCGTGTTTGTACCGTCGTACACATTCGTACGCAACGGTCGTAAAGAAAGTTCTTAGAGAAAATGTGACCGAAGATTGTTGAATCACAGTGTATGTTGTATCCTAGTAGGGGAAGATTGTTCTAACCTTTATTATTATTTATGAGGTTATAAGACAACTGTATCGTGACGAGGTATTAATTAAAAATAATCATTAATCGGGTAAAGATTTTTTTGCGTGTGTGAATTTGCAGATTAAAACATATAGATATAAAAGTCGAATTTACATATGGGATTTAAGTAAGAGTAAATATTTTTTGAATTCCATTGAGATCCCATAGACAAGATTTTTTTTCTATCTGTTAGCGCTTTATTTTTAATTTTTATAAGATATACATCGAATAAAAATCGAATTAAAATTCAAAAATATTTACAATGTTTCTTTCTAAATATCGTATTTAATTAAGATTTAATTCGCTGTCATTCTTTTAAGGCGATATTAGATGGTTCATTTCTATCTTTCAATTGGGATGAATAAACTAAAGTGATCCATAAAAACACAACTAGAATGACTCAATGTTATATAATACAGTCATGTCCTTAAAGTTGTGTTTTTAATTAATATGTCTTAACTTGGCTAATCAGTCTAATATCTGCATTACCAAAAATATCCTAACTAGAGCAACAAATATAAACTTTGGTCTTAATTTTTGTTGCTTTCATTATTTTTGGCAGATATTTATTGCGCTAGTATTTTTGCTCAACGTAATTTTTAATTTGGAATGTGAACTGAATAAACTCGATTTCCTTTACTGTGGCATTACAAACCATAAAACGGATATGTGGAACAAGCCACGCAATAAAACAGAACACAAGACTATCGCGGCAGGATTTCAAGGCCCGTGTTTGCTTTGAATTTCGCTTGAACATAATTACTATTTGTAGCTTAATAAAGTACGGGAAGTGCATAATACTCTTATTATTCTTCCATTTCTACATTTCTCTAGAATTAAAATTTAATGCAAAATAATGCTATTAGGAAAAGTACTAAAAATAAATCAGTCCAATGAGCGAGGAACTTAAACTCAAACTGAAGTACTGAAAGACAAAATAATAAGAACGCTGAAGCAGTATATAAATAGGTTGACAAAAGGCACATTATATATTCCCAAGATACCTATGTGTTTTTCCAATTATATTAAGATATATGAGTATAAACAGACTACTGTACGACCGATCTGAGATACCCAAACCAGCTTATGGAACGGAAAGTTCGTTTACCAAAATATACTCAGTCGGATAGATAGCTTTCCTCTTCCAATGAATACGGCAGGTATATACTAAATCATAAGACCATAAAAAACAAAGGCCGCCAAATGCATCTGACACGGTCCAAGTACGTTTGGACCCAGTGCACTCCTACGGAATTACTTTGTACAAGTACATCGTATATCAGTGTACAATACATACCATTAATTTCGAGTGGATTTTCAAGGTTAATAATGTAGAATAAGTTGACGCCTTTTATCATGAATACACCGAAGCAGACTAGTAAAAGTTGAGCATGGTCCAAGTGTACTCAGGTTAGACGCCATAATTCAAGTACGCTTCGATTATCAATAGCCACAATACCAATCTATCCCAGTAAAGTCGGTCCAAGCGCACTTGGATCGTATCTACGCGGCTTTGCTTCATAGTATTTCGGCAGAATTGGCTTCGCAATCCTATTATGCAGTAGTAGCTAGCAATAGATTGTCTATTTGCGTGTTATAGCATAATCTTGACTGTAATTAATCATCAATAGCTCACTATCTCAGATTTAGTCTATTTCAAGAATCTGATTACTAGCTACGTTCGAATGCTTAATAAAACGTGAATAAATGCAATTTGCATTCCATTTTTGTCATTAGGACAAGGAGTCCTAAAATGGTTGTGTCTCGATATGTTACACATACTATACATAAACAAGTATCATATACTGTAAATTTCTATCTAGTCTCGATGGTAGATATATAAATGTCTATGTAAACTATGTATACCTACATAATGTATAGAACATTAGTACGTTCTTGATCAAAAGATAACTATTTTGATGAAATATATTTGTGAATATAATTTTGAAGTTAAACTTCTTTATCGGCGTTGGGAAAAAAAATACCGTTACATTTTTCGGTTACGCGTCACATTTTTCCGGTACGCGCCATCTTTTTCTTGCCCCACCACGGTCGATTCGAACGAAGAGTAATTACAATTAATGAAATGCTGTAATAATCTTACTAGCAGTACGGTAAAATGAAATATTTGTATTATTTGTATTCATGCCTATAATAATAAAAGCCTTTTGTTTAAACTTTATCTAATTTAACTTTATTTAACCAATTTCTGTAAGTTGCATATAGTAGATCATTTTTCAAAAAATAAGGAAAAATAACTTCTTTTTAAGTTTCACTTCTTACGTGTGTATACTAGTACACGCACACATTTTTTATTTAATAAGAGCATATTTATTTTAATTTATAACTTACTTATCAGTCCATTTTATATATTGTAGTATCAATGCAGTTTTGTGGATATTATCCTCCTAGTGAATTAAAGTTCAAATACCAATACTCCTAAAATAACATAGAATAAGAATATTAATATAAATTTAACTTTTAAAACTAGTCACGTATCGTGTTAACTCAATACAACCATATCGTTAAAGTTGATAGCGTGGTCCTTTTAATTTCAGAAAAAGACTTTCATTACATTTGAGATAATATGTAAGTTTATTTTGCTAATCTTAATATATATAAATCTCCTGTCACGATGTTTGTCCGCGATGGACTCCTAAACTACTCAACCGATTTTAATCAAATTTGCACACCGTGTGCAGTTTGATCCAACTTGAAAGATAGGATAGTTTTTATACCGTTGGAACCGGTAGGTGGCGCTGAGATCGGGTTCTAGAATCCTCTTAACAACGGAGAGCGATTTTGTTTTTGTGTGTTTGAGTGGGTCCCCGGATGGTTTAAATCCACAATCGGAACCGGTAGGTGGCGCTGGGATCGGGTCATAGATTTTTATTTTTTCAAAGCAGGACAACGTCTGCCGGGGCCGCTAGTTAATTAATATAAATCAAACAAATTATGCCAAATATTAGCTATCGTATAATTGAATTAAAAATGAGTTGATGTTAAAGAATTTAATAATATACAGAAAGAAATATAGAAAATATATATAATAAATTATTTAGAATTTTAGATTTTATTATTATTATTCAGTATTTTTGTACGCTATATGTTAAACGATGAAGACGAAGTTCTAAATTTCCCCTAGCTCAGAAAATTCTTTGTTTAGCAAACATTCACTAAGTTCGTTCATTTGGCATATTACCGATCAAAATATGACACAAGCTATGGTAGGACAAGTTAATGAATAGTAAAATATATAAGTAACACATAAAACAGTCAATTACAGGTATATTCATTTACACACAATTAATAGTTCCTTAGAAATGACCAACGTTCATTGTTTTGTCATCTGGCTACAGAATCCGTGCAGGAACGGAGAAAGAATACAAATTCCAGCGGCCGGGAAGCCTATCGTAAGAAGCGACAAAACAACCCATAGCCAGGTGGTAGGGAATTTGGCCGACTGGATGGCTACCGCCCTTGGTCTAAGGTATATCACCATAACAACCTTGTGTTGTGTTCCGGCATTAGTGACCAGGTTTCAGTCTCCCTTAAGAGAGCAGCAGCACATTTGTAGCACCTTTGGTATTGCAAATGTCTATAGGCGATGGTTAGCGCTTTCCATCAAGTGGACCGTCTCTTCCTGTCTGCTGATGAACTCCTGCCATAAAAAAATAAGAACCTCTCATTTTTTTTCAAAAACTATCGTACCACACACAAGTATATAGTAAATTGGAAAAAAATAAGTTAAACTTCTTTAGAAACGTTGTGATTTGAAACTCGATGAAACGAAAAAACGACACTAAAAAGAGATAAACACATAAATCTATAGGACTACGCCTGCGAGAGAAAGAGATACGAGTTTTGCATTATGCAGCATAGATTGGAAACTCGATAAGACCGATGGTTAAATATAGGTCCAATTTGTACGGAAATAAAACTGACAATAATATAATAAAACTACGTTTTAACGGTTTTAAGCGCGTTAATTTATTTTATTTAGGTTTATCTGACGTTTCGGCCGCTTTTCAGTTGCCGTGGTCACGGAAGACAACTGAAAAGCGGCCGAAACGTCGGATAAACCGTTAAAACGTAGTTTTATTATGTGTACAAGTCGCGAAAACTTAAGAAAATATTATGACAATAATATTTTAGACTAAAACAGTTTAAAATTGAAAGTGATACTTAAGAAGTTTATTTTGAATTATAGTATGTTGATGGATGCAAGCTAAAATGTAGAGAAGTAGAATCTGTGAGCATATTCTCTGAAGTTTCACTTCTACTGCGTGTGAACTGCATACACACACATATATATTTTTTACGATTTCACTACAACAATGTATATACACTTTTGTATTAAAATTCATACACATAAATTAAAAAAATACCTCCAGTCCAATCAGTAGTAGAAAATAGAGCGTCAGGGTCCATGTGACAAGATCCGGACAGTGATTCGTCCTTGGTGGACTTTACTTTTATAAATGGGTTCATCATTCGTTACGCGGATTTAACGACGCCTTGCTCCGTGGAGGAATGGCCTAACTATTAATACAGGCAATGTCCTAGATGGTATGACATGACCTAGATTTAACGCTGTCTGGACGTGCTAACAATATTTTATGCTATATCTACAAAAGTTGACGACGTCTGTGATCTCGAAAACTTACACTTCAAATGAAGTATTACACGCTCGTAAAGTGTCGGCACATTTTTCATCTACCTATAATTTTTAAGTCTATTTTATGACAGATTGTGATTTTAATTGAAAGAATGAAATGAATGATCAAAGACTTATTTCATCAACTTTTATTACGTATTCGTTTTATAGATAAATATTAGTTTTAGTTAGATATTAGAGTTTACGCAATCCTGAAGATAACCGTGGCATCGTGATATCCCCTGCTTCGGATGGTTGTGAAGCTATATTTTTAAAGCTTTTATGTTCCCGAGACTGTTTTCCAGTAAAGCTAATTTTGAAAAAATACTAATAGCTATTTACTTTAGTCTGTTATTTTACATCTTACCTAGCGTATCAATGTACAATGTGTGTTTGTCTAAAAAAATTACAATTTATCATTGCTACATCGCAATATAATTTCTGAAACTATTCAATTAGGTATCTTCATAATGTGGATTTAATGTATAGTATGCATTTATGTGGTGCAAATCAAAGTATATTTCTATTTCGGATAACGCAGAACATCTATATGTAAGCAAAAATATGAGAAATTTTATTTAATATCATACATGTATGTTTTAAGTTTCAACATTAAAATTAATGATCGGAGATATCCTGCTACAGTGAAATTATAGGTATACGTGTATATAATATTTACTAAGTGTGTATGGGCACCGATAAACTGTCCAGCCGAAGGATGCATTTGGTTTTTGTCTTTACAAAAATACAATAACTACAGTAACAACAAACAGTTTAAAAAAAAAGTTAAAATAACCCCCGATTTTGAAACATTCTTCATTGGTGCTCCGCTCCTATTTGTTTTAGCATGATGGGCTGGACAAGTGGGCTATCTAACACTGAAATAATTGTTCAAATCAGACCAGTGGTTCCTGATATTAGCCGCGTCCAAGCGAACAAACCAACTCTTCAGTTTTATATATTAGTAGGTATAAGATATATTTTCCTTTAATTCTTATTACACTATTATGTACATGAATGTTTATTTTAAGCATGCTATATTCCCATAAAGAAAGCCTTTCAGCAAACACGTTTTCTATATCTTCCACATTTGTTTAAAACTACGCAAAGCTGAGTTGGGCATATTGTGAACTTAAACTAGAAAAAAACTCACGGCGAGAAGTTACCTCCAGATCGTTATTGTACGCAGAATAAATATTTAAAGCACCTGTTGTACAGTTGTGTGCGGTAGTTCAACAAAATAAGTGTGGAATTCCGCTTACAGCAAGTGTAATTGTGAAAATTAGGTGTTGAAACAATTCAATTCATATAATCTAGAATATAATGTGACTTTAAATCTCTAAACGTAACCTATTTAATGATAAATTAATAGTATCAAATTCACATTTAGCTTTAGCGATAAAATTAACAAAACCCTTTAGAAGCCTGTTCGCAATTCTCTCCTTCTCGAAACAGTAACAATTCGTAAAGTCTTTGTTTCATTGTAAGGTATAAAATGGTTTTAAATAGCTAATAAAGTTTCTGATGTAGGTCGTGTGTTTGTCCCGTAAGAAATTTGCCTCGAAGCAACATCAACATTACCGGGGATTTAAACAAATTACACAACAAAAACGTTTCCTGCTTTCAGATTAATGAATGTGGAGCAAATTGAAACATGTATGTTTAATCTGGAGGAAATCATGAAAATGGTAAATAAAAATCTATTGACCCTTTTGTTCTGTAACCCGCTTCTAAGTAATCATTCGATTCAGTTTTATTAAAAATATTATGAATCAGAACTTGCATTATCCAGAATCATATTCTAGTTAAGACCTATCCTTTTGTATGACAGTTAAGCGTACTCGATTGACACAAACAAGATGAATATGTTGCGCAACATATATGAAGTCCGGCGGAAGGACCACGTCTGGAACCCCATTATTCATTATTGCCTTCATATCCGTAACATAGCAGACAAACTGCTAGAAAATTTCCTAACCTAATATGGCCGCGTTTTACTGAAATTGGCTTGTAATGTACAGCCAAATTTGAATTAAGGCGATCCGCTAGGTCTGGGTAGAAGGTGTAAGCAAAATAACTCCTGGCTTAGCGTTTTGAGGGCTTTGCAGGCCAACAGTCTAATAACAAGAATAAAATCAATAAAGCAGCCTCTTCGAATGGAACCGAAATGCTTTGATGATTTGATGATATGTTTTTATAGAATGTTCACTTTATATATCACTTTCAAACAAGGCGTGTCACTAATGCTGGGTTTCTTTAACTTCTAACATGTTTTTGATTGGCTAACAATTGACATATTTTAACCAAAAGTAAAGCAAATTAATACATAGCCATAAATCTCATTGTTCAAATGAGCTTCGTTATTACTCCATGAACGTGAAGAACGTTTAAAAAAATGGTTTCAGCACAATCTCTTGAGCACTTCATGAGATTTGGGATATTTTTGAATACATTTTTAAGTTTCATAGTAAACTTATAAAAACAGTTATCCTAAATGTATGTATTGCCCCGTTTTTACTTTTATTTAAATTCGTAGATAAAATTTAAAAAAGTATTTCAAGCACGCGAAGAAAAAAGTTTTGTTTGTTAAAAGTCTTAAATGTTGTGGTTTTTAAGTCGAGCCATACAAATTACTTGGTTAACAAAAACTTATTACCAGACTTAAAAAGGTAAGTCTACAAAAAATATCATTAGAACTTACGTATTTAAGTCGTTAGCACGAAATCATGTTTACTTTAAAGATCTAAAGTTAGGACAAAATGGTACAATTTGCCGGTCGCTTTAGTTGTAGACCCTTTCGACCTTGTTATAAATTTAAACAAACAGGCATTGAAAATGGGGATGATTTGGGCTTTGTTGTTGTTAAAGGATTATCTTCATGGCTTAACTACGTAGTTACAACATACGGGGTTTATATACAAGGGTTTTAACACAAATAGAGTCGAGGGATTAATATTAAACTATAATCGATGTTATTGCATTCCAATATTGTGGAAAACAATATTATTAAGATAGGTTCATATACAAAAAAGGTATATCAGAAAAAAATTATATAGGCACATTGAAACAAAAATAAAAATAATGAAAGAAGCATGTCTCAGTCTTATTTCTATATTAGGTAAACTGACTATAAAATTGTTACGGACTCGAATTAAAATGCCGTTAGAATTACTATAGAATTTATTAGAACTACATAGAACACAGGTACAAATATACTGTACGCAACTAGATCAAACTGCACAATTCAATAACACGCACAAAGTGCACCACTATATAGCTTATCGAATGTAAAGGGTGTCCCAAAAAGAACGCAAGATTTTAAATTGATGAAAATCACATATTTTTTTCGTTATAATATATTTGTATATAAAATCTTGAAATACATAAAATAGGGTTATTTGTGAAATAATACGTCAGGCAAATGACCTCCTAGGCTTTGCTGGCACATACGCACTCTTTTGTCAAAATTTTCTATGACCATTTTGCATAGATGCGGCTGAATTTCTCCGATGCAGCGTCGAATTTCCTCTTTTAAAGCAAAAGTGGTTGTGGGCTTATTGGCATAGACTTTAGATAAACCCATAAAAAGAAGTCTAAAGGCGTTAAATCGCAAGATCTAGGGGGCCAATTCTGATCACCGAATCGAGAGATCACACGACTAGGAAATGTTTCATGCAGTAATTGCATCGTTTCTCCGGCTGTGTGGCAAGTGGCACCGTCTTGTTGAAACCACATTGCTTCCACATCAATATCCGTTAATTCGGCTAGAAAAGACCTTGTTATAATGTCGCGATATCAAGCTCCATTAACAGTAACTGCTTGGCCAGCCTCATTTTGAAAAAAAATATAGTCCAATAATGCCTCCAGCCCAAAATCCGCACCAAACAGTGACCCGTTGTGGATGCATTTGATTTTGAACAATCACATGTGGGTTCTCTGAGCCCCAAATGCGGCAATTCTGATGATTAACAAAGCCATCGAGATGAAAATGTGCTTCGTCGCTAAAGATGATTTTGTTTGAAAAATCTGCATCCCTATATTGGCGGTCGATAATCCATTCAACGAATTCTCTTCGCTGTCCATGATCATGAGGCTTCTGTTCTTGTGTTATTTGAACTTTGTAAGCATGGAGATGTAGATTTTTGGTGAGTATACGCTGGAGAGAGCTTCTTGAAATTTGCAATTCTTGTCCACGATGCCTAATGGATGTTCCTGGATGTTCACGGACATTCTGACGCATTCGATATTGCCATTTCATCGGCTTGTTTTTGGACGACCAGTGGAATGAACATCATGAATTGATCCACTCTCCCTGAATTTTGCAATCACTCTGCTCACAGTTGATGAAGTCAAGTCAATATTCCGACCATATTTTGCACGGAATTTTCGAACCGTGCCCCCAAACTTTCATTATATTTGAAATATTGTTCAATAATAAAAACGCGTTGATCTTTCGTATAACCAGCCATTTATTGTCTAATTGTAAATTTTAAACACAAAGTAAACAAAAGAAGTCCAAATGCGGGAAGTTAATAAACCAGGTGTTCATTCACTTTGTCGGCATGCAACAATATAAACATACTACCCATAACGACTCAATTGACACATTCATAATTTTGTGTCTCTTCAAAGCTTAAGGTCCAATACCATTAAAATTAAAATCTGATTACCCTGGAGCCATACCAACGCAAATAAGTCACTACAATTGCTTCTAAATATTATATATAGACGAATTGAGAATGTCCTTTGTTTTTTAGCTCGATTGAGATGAAAATCAAATTACGATAGAAGCAAATAAATAGTCAAAATGTAAACAAAGGGCTGTAATAAACCTTAATTACTTAGAAATTTTATCCATAAACTATTACGCCCTGTCACCGCACCATTGAATCGGAGTAAAGTGATTCACTGTTTTACTTAGCTGAATAAACATCTATTTCATCGATACCGTTTATTATAAAGATCAATTTACAACTCCAGTTTAATACTTCCTTTGAATTTCTCAAACAATTAGCCGTTCGTTATTTAGCTATTATAAACAAAAAACACACTATTGTTGAACTTCTTGTTCAATCAGCGGAAATTCTGGTTTTGTTTCCTTGACACTACAGTGTAAAAGCTATCAATGGGAGATCGGCTTTGAAATGCGTAATACCTAAAGTGATCATATGAGAGTTTGTACTCACAATCGCTCCTAACTCTCACCAACACCTCTTGAACGATTGCTTCATCTAGACGTATATTACGAATTACAACGGCTACAATGGGAGGAAGCAAAAGAACTCCATTTATACATCACCATTCGTGGGCTGTTTGGCTGTGTTACTATATTTTTTATTTGATATCTATTTCTTGTCTTACTTTGCACATTATCTTTTGATGTGACCACATTCTCACTTGCTACTTTATAGTGCAAATTAATTTTATCCGATTCAATCTCTTAGTTTTCAAAGTGTGCTTCTTGTTTAAAATAGCTTCTATGGTCTTAAGTGTTGGTTTGACTAAACAAACAGAACAGCAGAAGTCGCATTTAAATTTCAATTAAAGTAAATTCCAATATCATATTTACTCTGGTCTGCATGTCACTGGTATCAGCCCTAGAGTTATCCGTTGCAAAAGTGTAAATATTCTAACTAGAAGCTAATGATAAATGTCATCTCGTTCTTCGTTCGTTTGCTTCTAAAACTTCTCGAAACAGGCGGTCAAAAAAGTCGCAGGTTGTTTTAAAGAAAATGTTTTTATAAATAATTGTATGTTATATAGGAAGTTTTATTACAAAGGATATGTGGGTTATAAAAAGTTATGTCCTTAAGGATAACCCTTACACTAATATAATAAGTGATGTAGAATGAAATGCAGTCATAATACAAACAAAAAATATAACCGGATAAAACCTTACTTACACCGTTTATAACAATGAAGATATTACCTATTTCAACCAAATATAACCATAATATGAAACACCACTTAAGTAGCTTAATAAGTAATAATAATCCCGATGAGATTAAGGCAATAGGTTCTGTTTACATAAAAAGGCTTCCTGTCTTCAAATTTCTATTAAGCAAGTAGGATGATCTCAATGAATTCAAGGTTGTATCCTGAGCTTGTATTTCAGGGGTAGTTTCCATATAAATTTGCTAGTTAACCTATTTATTTAAAAAATACCTACCGTACCAACACAATGGAAAATATGGTAAACCACGAAATCGGCTTTCTATGAATTTATCCTAGCCATTAATATCGAATTGGAATCTGCTACACACCTGTAAGGAAGTTTTCCAACCGTTGCGTAGGTTGTGAGCCTGGCGGTCGAATAGTGCACCTTAGCTGATGTACTTGCCATTGTCTCTGCAATGCTTACAGAGAACTCAATCTCCACGGAAGCTAGCTAAACCACCTGTGTTAAAACAGAGATCCACATACCTTAATATAGTTTCAGAAAAACTTTTCAACCGATTACAACATAATCACAAGGTTAGCACAAACTCGCCTAGCTATTAATGAAGCAAAACTGTAGAAAAGGCAGTTGTAACTGACATTAAATTAAAGTAGCGGGTCATACGATATTAAGGACTGCTCCAAAGGTGTGCATAAAAAACGATGACTGTCATATTACCAACAACCGAATCTAAAACGACTCGGCGACTAGCTAACGATAGTTGTAACGACTAATGAGCATCATAATAATCTGATTAGTAATAAGTCAGTTAGTATCTGTCGGCTTCCTGGTCGTCGTAGACAGATCTCGCCTCAAAGTCGATTTGAAATAATTCAGCTACTAATTATTTGCCAGCCGTAAAGAATCCACGACCCCAAACAACTATGTTTTTTTATGGATATTGTAGAAGGTTGTTTCTCTCTGTTGAACAAGTGATGGCGCTGCAAGTTTCCTGCCTAGAATTGCCCTTTTGTATTATTTTTTTTGGCAATATATCGACTATTGAGTCTCCCAAAAATCAACCGACTTCGTTCCTAAACCTTTCACAGAGCATTAGCTGTTTCAAAATATCTATGCAACAAGGGCTATTATTCCTTTGAAGAAAATGTATGTTATAAAACTGACTCAAAAGGGAAGTGAGACCAGCCGCTCGACTTAAACGCAAATTAGTAAAATGAGATTGCAAATAAGCATTGCTGATGTTGAGTGAGTAACGACACGGCTTAACTAAGAGCAAGCCTTCTTGTAAATTACTTATGAACTATGCCAACCTTTATTGTATAACATATGCAAGTAGTTACAGAGAGCAGCTAGCTTCTTTTTAGATATGTGTTTGGTTGAGAAAGTTCACTTTATTATTGAGCAAAAAATACTGACAGCACATTCCATTGGCAACTATAAAGCAAGATAATTTGGCTGACATTGTCGTGGCACCTACGAAGCCGTCTCGATCCTATACGTCCTTTGAAAAAGCATAATTCCTTCAAATTTGTAAACATAATGCCTTCATGTGCATATACTACATTATAAGAATACAATTTAAAAATTTCTAATATTATTTTAGCTCATACCAAAAGTCACGCTGTAACTTTAAATATACCTTTGTTTTGTTTCTAAGATAACATAAGAGTACAATCGCTGCATGTTCTTTTCCTTTATTCCTTTCTTTATTCTTCCCTTCTTTCGTACTATACAACTGAATGTGTTGTTATGTAGATATATATTAATATTGTTATTTGTACAGCAACGTTGGTTTTCAACACTTTTATACATATATAAAATATCAAAGGGGACATCCGTGTCCTTGGCCTGTATAAAGTTCAAGTCTGTATCTCACAGTAAGTCTTGTATTTCTCAGAATATAATATCGATTCCCCATGTTTATGGTACATGAAGTATAATGTTAACTAAAATTTTGTATAGTTGAGGTACTGTCTTGAAGAAAATAAATAATCATAGACAGATAAATCACACTTTATTGTACACCAATACAAAATAAACTTATGGAGATCTGTAGATCTATTTCAGAGTCTAATCGAGATAAACTAACAGGCCGACGGACAAAAATTCTAATTACGTTTAGGTATCGTACAAATAGCAGTTTTCTCTTACGTTTTGGAGCATTTATTTCAAAAGCGTAGATAGAATCTTCAATTTTATTTATTGGTACAGATAATAAAACGTATTTTACGTAGGTTTTTATACAAATAAATTGTTTTGGACACCGATAAAAGGCTAAAGTCAAATAAACATTTTCTTTCAAATATATTCTGCAATACTGCAGTACTTTTATCTCTGGCATAAAGATATCCAATACCCAAAGTATTTACTATCAACCCTTTGCAATAAAATAAATCGTATATTGCCCTTAAACGATGCAATAACGAGACGCGATTTTACAAACGCGATAGTACAAAAATCGTTCATGCACATTATTAAATTTAAATTCGAGGGAAATAAATGCCTTTTAAAATGTAAATCTTTGCTGGTATTTTTCAGCAGGTTTAATCATAGGGGTAAATCTTTAAGAGCCGATTTTTCAATCATCTAAAATTTATCAGTGGAATAAATTATTATAACTGTGATTTTGAGTTTTCCCATGTTATATTTTATTCTATGAATAACTGTAAGGCTATATCGCGTTTGTACAATATATTTAAAACTAAGAATAAAAATCAGAGAAGTTGCGAAGACCCAGCAAATTTCAAACATGCTTTAGTTTTCTCTCTCCATCTATTAGCACCACGTGAAACCTATGGAATGGACTTAAATGAAATTTGCCACAGCTATCTTATATCCCGCATCGATGCTTTTATTTTCGCGGTATGAAGGGTAAAAGTAAGGAAGGCATATCAGTGTATTCTAAAAAGTATCTTTTTTATAATGAATAGGTCGCGTTTGACCGACATTTCGCCTTATGTCAGGCGGAAATGTAGTATAAGGTGGAGCACGCTTATCTAGAAGATACCTGTTCACGCGAGACTTCTAGATTGTATTCTTTAGGAAAAACAGATGACGGTAAAGAGTTCCACTTTTCAGCGGTGCGTGTGATGAAAGTGGCATCTGTTGAAAAGCAGTCAATTTTAGGTAGGACCATGGTAGCAAGTGGAAAGGTTTTTAAAACAGAGCCATGGAATATAATTGTATATTATTTTTATGCGCCTAGTTATTTGTAAATAGCAAATAATATTAAAAATACCGAAATTTCAAATAAAGTCATCAAAGATATGAAAATTTTCAACTCTACAACAAGTTCGAGTCGAACATTTTCAACTTTATGACAGCTAAATTCATATCATTTCCATTTGCTACGCTAGCGCTATTTCAGTGAGTCTTCGAACAATCTCAAGCTTCTGATGGGCTGTTGGTGGAAACTTTTCTACTTTTCCCCCTTACGAGATGGTTCTCCTCACTTCTACCCTCCATATTCCGTAGGATGACTACAGCCAAAAAGGCAGCGCTGTAGTCATGTTTTTACGTCGTCATGCCAACACGAATGAAATATCACAGTTAACTACTAGTGTTAAATAATTCCTTATGTTTATCTTCCTTTCCCCTATTGGCTGCTGTAAGAAAGCGTGGCCAGAAGGCTGTCTTTATTTGTTGTGTTTATTATGTACCACAACTAAATATCCCAAAAAAAATAATAATGACTTAGAATACACATTTATAAACAATTCACAGACTCTTTAGGGAAAATGTAAAAAAAAATTAGTTGGGAAACAAAAATACTACCAACTAGGTTATCCACAAATTATTTCCTTTTTTTTACACAGTTTCTTATCGTTTTCAATAGAGTCTGCCGTGATTAGACTTAATATAGACTAAAAAATAAAGATAGTACATATCAAGACAATGAAATATCAACGAAAGATAAATACGATCAACAAACTTATAGGATAATCCTTGCAAAAATCGAACTGTGATTCAAACAAATTATTCAAGCAACAGTCCAGTTCAACACGTAGAAAATTGTTGTTCGAAAAATGTGTCTCACGAAAGGTATGTTACACCTGACCTGTTTTTCGTACTATCCTATAAATTAGATCACTAACTGAAGCAGTATCGGAAAAAGTAAATCTAGGAAGTAGTCGCTGTTTATCAATGTCGTAGTTAGGATAAGACAGGCAATTTAGTTTATACAGGTATCTTAAGTTACGAACAAAAACAAAGGTGTTGCTATGAAGTGCTTTGCAATTCTAAGCATTAATCACACGAGGGTTCCATATCATTTTAATCCAACATGGCACCGGCACCAAAGGCATACTTTTCATTCCCAAATGACCAAAATAACACTTTGGTCAATTTGGTCATTTTGGTTATTTTGATCATTTATGTAGTTTACCGATAGATAGACGGGTAATACATAAATAAAACTAGATCGGGTGGAAATAGAGATTGAAAGTTTGTATAGGAGACAAATGATTTATCAATTTCATAGATATAAAATTTATCACACATAACAAAATGCGATAGTAACTCGATCTGTCTGTCTGTTAATCCTTCACAGAAAAACTACTATGAGTACTGGATGGATTCTACCGTAATTTTGTTTAAAAGTAGTTTTAATAGAGAAAATTTACATAAATATTGTTCAGACCGGGAGATGGGATAGTTTGCGATATAAAATGTAGAAGTACATCTTCCGAGGGCAAATAGCACTAAGTTTGACCATCTAGTTACGCTCGTGTTATTATGTTATGAGTAATATACAACGGGCTACTCTTGGGCCGAATGAATGAAGAAAATTCATTTGTCCAATTGCGGCATACATGTAAAATTTTATGATGCTCTATTAACCTTATATATTGTGTGTGTGAAGCCGTTGACAAATAAACGTTTCTTTCTTTCTTTCTATTTCCAGAATTAACCCTGCCAAAAATCGAACTCGGAACCTCTGCGCTGGAGTGAGCTAGGTCGGCAAAGGCAAAACCCACTCAACCACAGAGGCCGTAATATATACCTATATATAAATACAGCAAACGGAACCCTGAAATTCGCAATTAATATTGTGAAACTTTTAATACATTTATTCTCATTCTTCTGTTTTTGGCCATATATCTTCACGTATTTTAATTTATCAACGCCTAAATAAGAAAACAGACAAAACAAGTTCAGCGTTATCGGTATAACTTATTTGACAAGAAATGAATGAGAGACTAGACAAACGTGTCTACTTACATTTATGAATATATTTGACCCAATATACGTCTTTCATATTCTCTTTTGTGTTATCTACGAATTTGTTCGAGGACTGGTAATAAAATAAACAGAATTGTCTTTGCAATTTATGTTTCAGTATGGTAACAAAAATAACAGAAGCACGGATTGGATTTAATGATGTATCAAGTCCAAAAATATTTAAAAATATGAAACAATAATCAAAGGGCTGATGCCTACGTTAAGCAATGGAGAAGTATAACCACAGAGTTCATTAATATAATAGCGTGTTACTCTCTAATGAAGTTCGTTGCCACTTGCCATCTTATTACAAAACTTTTGGACACCAAACAAAACCTTTTAGGATAAAATTCTCCAATCTGGACATCCCGCGTAGAGGATTGAGTGCAAAACAATACCCTCGGTCCCAGTGTTCCTGGTGCGGGCAACGGTTAATATTTGTCACTAAGGCTAGTGTGCATTGACATATAACCGACGTTTGAAATAAAATAGTCACTATTTAGCGGTACACTATTAGCGATTATTTTATTTTAACCATCGGTTAAATGTCTATGCACACTAGCTTTAGTACTTTACCCGCGTATGTCAGTATACCTACTAGCAAAATGATTCTACTTGACTTACTTTATTTTACACTAACTGTGAAACACTACGATTTAATATGTCAGCGGAATATAAACATTTTAACAATCAAAACTACATAATTATATTATGACCGTATGACGTTATAATGTTGAATTTAAAAAAAAAACAAAAGAACATCATGTTCTAAATTCAAATATTACATATATTTGGTGGCTAGTACTATTGACGCACCCAATACATAAAAACTTTTTGTTGAAAATTCCAACACTAACCAGCTTTGAAAACCTATTACCTATTATTGAGAATCCCGATGGCCTACTTCCTCTCCCTCTCCATCCCCCTAACTCTTCATTTTTATCCCATCCTAAAGCCGGCTAAAGGCTACGCGTTGTCTTCGACGCTGGTGTATTTAACGGCTATAGGTGAAGGTAATCATTTTTCATGAGCTGTTCACCAGGTTTACTATAAAAACAAATAAAAATGAAATAAAAATATTTATAACTGTCTTTCACTTTCGGAATGTAGAGTTTCGGGCTTATCCACGCAAAACTTCTAACAATCTTAAAACTTAATTCGCGTGAATAATTATTTCAATTCGAGTGATGCTCATTAAGCGGGGATTGCGGTGCTGAGGTTTTCGAGCCAGTAATTAGCAGTGTTAAACTTGGATTAGTTGAAACGGAACTTTGGTATTGTCGTTAACTGGAGTATCTATTCGGGAATGATCTGTATTTAGATTAGGTTTGTCAACTATTTAACTTGTACGTGATATTAATTTGACATAGTTTTATTTACATATCGAATAATATGTGTATATAACGTGTGATCGTTAGGATAAGGGACGAGAAAGTGATCAGAAGATACTGTTACAAGTTAGGCCACCTGCATACATATTGTTACATACCGACAAAGAAATGCTGCGAACCTGGTTTATTTCCCCTTCCGCATTCGGAGTTATTTTGTTTACTTCGTATTTAAAATTTGCAATTAGACAACAGCCTATTGTTATTGTTTTCGACTTTGTTAGCCGTTTGCAGGAATAGATAACCAGGTGTGCAAATTACTTTTCTCGGAAACCCCAGTCGCGGTCGATTTTTTGTTCTGTATAGTTGGTATAAAACAATGCCGAACGGAGGGGTGGGGCAGTCAAGCGACGATTATGATACTAGCAAGATGTGTGTGGTACTTTCGATTAGCGATTCGGAATTTTCGCGTGTAAATCGTGAATCGTGCAGTTTATACAGTGTGAACTGGTTGCATCCAGTTTTATTTGTACGTGTTTGTAAAGTTCTTATAAACTCTATAGTAATTCCAACGGCATTTATTTTAATTCGAGTCCTGTAGCTCGTAACAATACTTACCTCGTTACAAAAATGTGACACTACAATGTCTGCCTTGAAAGTTCACCGCAGTAGTTATTTTCTACATTTATATTGTACACACGGAGTACATTTTAAGAGTACCTTATAATTTTAGGAAACAAACGGTTATTGCATTTATCATATTAAAATAGATAAAAATAAATTTATTATTTAATATTATTAGTAATGTTCGCCACAATAGCAGACAAAGAAACTTACAATGTCGTCTGATATGTTAAGTCTTCAATATAGCTCAAACGAATTTCTTCGATAGAAGCTAATTAAAAGAATTCTTGTGACAATTCGAATGACCACACTTGACCACACAATTCACATTTCTCACAAAACACATAATCATTATTCAAAAATTATCAATACCTCCAATTATTGTAATTTTTTAAAGTTATACACTTTTTTTGGAAAATAAAATTGCACAGTATGACGTCACGTTCACTTCCCAACAAAAACTATTTGGTTTTTATTTGGCACATTCCATATTTAAAAAACTATCCTATTTTCTTTATGGCCAGGACGGGGAGGGTAAATTCACTAAGGAGGTTTTTTGAACTTCGACTTCTTTTAAGCCACTAGGCACTTACACTGTATCTCATTATCCTAACATCAAATCCACCGTTGCATTCCGAGCAACAGTTTTGGAGCCCAGGGTTCGCATTCCTACGTTTTTGGCTACAATTACATTGAATCTATTAACATTAGTAAAAACTTTAACATTATCCGGAATAAAACGTATACTTTGTTTCATGTCCGTAGTCGAAATTACGTACCTTTATAATAATATCATACACATACATACATAACTTCACGCCAGGTCCCTTGCGGGGTAGGCACGAACAACAGAGCGCCACACAGGCCCATTCTTACACACCTCACTTGCTTCTTTGACATTCATAGTTCTTGTCATGCACGCTCGTCTGTTCTTAAGGCTCCTAACATCACCTTCTGCTAACACATGATCAATTTGATCATGGAAGGTGTGTCGTGGCCTTCCGCAACTTCTGCATCCATCCACTTTTGCATTGTATATCTGTTTAGTCATTCTTAATAATATCAATTTATCAAAAATGGTTAAATTTCATATACATAGTTACTTTCACATTTGAAATATTACTTATACTAATATTCAATAGTATAAAATGATGGGTTAAATCTTTAAAAGATGTACTCTCAATTTATTAATCGCACTTAATCGAAAATGACTTATGAAAATTTTCGAGCATTGCTCTCTCTACAATTTGCTGAGCCTCTTCAATATAAGTGAAAGCAAGCTTGGCCTAATTTTTGTACAGTGTTTTATACAATAGTTAGTTATTTTACATTGTTTATTATATTTAGTGTTAATTAATTAGACATAATTAAGAACATTTCACCATATTAGTCATTACATACATCAAATTTAAATACGTATATAAAATGAGGTTTTAACGTTTCAAAAATACATGTAGGTATTAAAAAAATAAAAGACGAGCTTTTCAACTTAATTTTTTTCATAACATTCCAAATCGCAGTTCAGTATTGAAGGGGGAGGGGGATTCCCGTTTTTAGACTAACACATTTCAATACTTATTGACTTCAAAAAAAAGTTATTCCAACAGTTTTCTAAAATAACACTGAAAAATAATCCATCCAATCACATATGTGGTGGCTACCCATCCATAATCTAAAAATTTTGACATTTTCACTACAGCATTAGTTAAGTGAGACAACAAGGGGCCTGCAATGTGGTTTCACTTATAGAGGTATTCCGCTTACCCAGTATATCAGATATCCAGATATAAATAAATGTTTATCTCATTTACAGAGGGTTCCGTTAACAGAAGTCAGAATACAGGTTATTTCAGTTATAGAGGTGGGATTATTAAATAAAATAACGTGTTATGTAAATATTATTAATGAGTTTTAATTTTTTTTTTTAATAAACGTACATAGCATCCATATAAAACAGATAGCTACTAAAAGAATTGTATAGTCTAAAATTACTAACCCAGATGACAATGACAATTGACACAATTCTGAGTCAATCCACACATGCTGAAATCGTCAAGGACAATGCATGTGAACTTTTTAACACATATGTTTTTATGACTGTAAACATATGACATTTATATTCCGGGATTAGTAGTGTAAACGTGTTCTCGAAGGTCATCTATCTATTGTACTATAATAGTTCGAGTGTGTACAATGCGTTTAAAACTGTGAACCAATCAGGTAGAATAATTCGTAGCAGGAGATTCCGAAAATGCAATTTTTAGGTATTTTCTCTGTGTTTCTGTGTGCCTGTCTTGTCTGTTAGAGTATCACGTGAAAACTATTGAACAGATTTAAATGAAACAGGACACAAAGTAAGCTCCTGGGGCTAGAAGATATATAAACAAAATTCGACAAAGAGATGGCTTATTATCCTGAAACAATACTACTCATAAACAACATGTCATTCGTTGTATTACTTCAAATTAGGTAGGCTTCGACTTGCCTTCAAGTTTTGCTGGTCTAGATTATATAGACTTAGTTTCTTTGATATTATTATATGTAAAAAACCGAATTAAGATTTTGTATGATTAAAATAAAGCCTGTTCAGGATTAATAAATGTATGTGAAGACGATTTTATAGTCTCTTATAAATACTTCTTTAATACTATAATTGTAAATATGAAAAGTAACTCTGCTTGTCTGTTACGCTCGTACAGAACTAAACCCGCGGAAATTTGATACATAAAACATGTAGTCTCAATACCGAGAATGAGCATAAGATACCATTTTTATCCCAGAAAGAGGAAAAGTTTCCAAAATAAAATCAAATAATGTTTCCGGAGCGAATAGCGCAGGGATAAGAGTTGTATGCAATGCAACAGGTTACACAGGTGTTCCTCTCAAACTAAACTGGGGCCTAGTAAAATAAATGTAATAAATGCACGACAATCTTCGCTGGAAGGATCCCGTAGAAATAATAGATATCAACAGTTTAATTTTTGTCAATTAAAAATCAAGATCATTTATTAGAGTATATCTATCGAACATATCAAAAACTATTTTATTTTATTACATGAGTTCAGCAGACAGGCAAACGGCCCACCAAAGGCGCTACCATTGTGTAGTTATCGAGACGGGAAAATACCCTACCAACTGTCTTTTATGTTATTCAAATCTTTTTAATTTAAAAAAAAACAGATTTTTTTAAGTGTTTTGGAAGCTCGTCAAACTCAATTGTTACAGAAACGTCCACTTTGTAAAGTACGGTATGCGACATTTAATTCTTTAAAAAATATATTAACAAAAACACAACACTTCTAATTACTCTACTAAGTATGACTATACTCACTTAAAGAAGTAAAGAGTAAAGAATCAAGTAATGCTTAAAATCAAAGACATTGTAAGAGATAGGTCAACTATATGCTTGGCCCCTTAGCTTTTCCCACTGGCAATGTTTGTTCAAAATCTTTTAAAAATAATGTCCGATTACATACCAGAATTTTATAATATAACTATATTATATCTGTGTCACAGGAAACATTCTTCGAATTAGATCTCCACGCTTTGGATGGGATAATAAAGTGATACGGGGCATTAAAATATCATAACTGGTCACAATATGTGCGGCAGATGGCGCTAGTTAAAAGGAACAAAAGACTATTCCGCTTGTAGCGTAACACGTGTGGTGAACCCGCGTCGTGTCGTGTGAAAATATGAGACAATTAAGTATACAGATGATTAGGGTTCGCACTTAGCTACTTACTTTTTATGAGTGATGGTCCTTTCGTGTTGACAACTATCTCGCTATAGAACAGGGTCGGTCCCCACTTCCATTTCTACAACAATATCCTTAAATATATTTTACAAAGTATACGTATTTGTTCTGCTGACATACATTAATGTATCTCCCACGTGAATAATAAATAATTAATTATCACTTGATACTCACATTCTGTAAAGCCAGCTAGCCCATAAATAAGTGGTCTATACTTTTGACCACACCCATTGTATGAGATTATAGAGATGGAAAACTGAATTAAAATCAAAACTTGTTAAATACGTGGTTTATTCCGAGAGACATAAAAAATCAAAGAGTGAAAATAAATGACAGATTACACAAAAAGGGCGACCACCAAGGTCACAATAGGCAGGCAAAGGAACTCATCCATACAGCCATGAAAATTAGTTATTGCCAGAACACCCATCTACTCATATGTATTTCGAATGCGAATGTGGAGTCAGCTTGGACCAAACTGTACCAACTTTACATCTACATTGCCTAACCAGGAAAATGCGTATATATTTTTATTTATAATAGAAGATGAAAAAAGGTGTGCATAATATTAATTATATTACTTTGAAGTTAAATAGAAGAGATTGTCGTAAACCAGGAATTCCCAAACTATTTGAGGCAATAGAACCCTTTTCCAATAGAACCTCTGACCAACGCCTCTGACCCCCAAAGCCAAATCACTTTAAAAATATTATCATATTGCTAGAAACTTTGCGGTTGGTTAAGTGAGTAAACTTGCCATCATTTTCTCATCAAAACGTAATTTAATTTAACAAAATAAATAGGCATAACATTCAGTAAATATCAAGTGTTATTAATAATTATTAATACAAGTTACGTAAAAATAATTAAGTAGGTCATTAGTTTTTGAATAAAACACAAGTTTATACACGTGATACAACTTAGACCTTATCTTGAACGACAAATAAGAACTTGTCAAATAGGGGTCGATTTTTATACCTCGTCGCCCTCCCAAAAACAGTTTTCGTTTATGTCGACCCCTGGGAAAGCGATTTCAACCCCAGGGAGTACAAATATCGATCACTTTGGGAATCCCTGTTATAAACGGTATAAATACAGACAATTCTTCAATTTTAATAGATGACATTATAAAGTTTTACATTCATTCTTTCATATTATGATATTTTTTTTACAATTTATTAAAAACAAATTACTAATAATTATACAAAAACAAAACGTGTGTTTTGCGTTACTTTTAACACACAAACACACACAGTTACAAACAGTAACAACAAATAGTTATGCTATTTACAGGTATTTGCAATCTATTCCATTTAATTTGTCCTCCAAAAATATCCTTCAACATATTTTAATTGAAACAAAACCTTTCGAAATTCAATATAATTAGTAAAGTAAAGAATCAATCAATAAATATAATATATAGAACGTATTTAGCTAATAATGATAGTCATTATTATAATAAGCAAACTAATACAATACATTTATTATTGCAGCAATGATGAATGACAAAGATATACGGGTGCCTACACTAGGAGGAAGACAAATCTTTTGGCGCAACGCCAAGAGTCTTGTACTAGCAATATGACATGTCTCAGATGATGGATTACTTAATTGGGAGTGTCCTATATTCAGTAGGACCGTAATGTTTGTGACGATTAACACCAATAAATATAAATAGTATCATAAACTAGTTCTATACACTGCTAAACACGAACAATGATACAATTATAATTCTTCTAAGGTGTTCCCTCACTGATCGTGATCTTAATGGAAGTGAATAACTGCGCCAGTTCACCGATATTGGTTTTGAGCTTAGCTCAATAGCACAGTCTACTTATAATAAGTCTTTAAAGAAACTACGGAGTTAGGGCCGAGTCGATTAAGATGAAAAATTACATCTTCATGAATATTCTGTATTCCTAGTACTTTTTCTATTTAAAATGCTATGATATCCTTGAGAAGAGCTCATATCCGTCTGTAAAACTACTTCCTAAAAGTCTATTTTTCTATCACATCTATGTGTCAGCATTCTCTAGCTATTAATATGGTTATTTTTCTCAAAACTGCTAACTTGAACAAACAAAAAACAAACATACCCGCTTCTATGGGAGCAAGAGGGCAAAGCGAATATGTAACCCCAACAATGTCGAATATGGCGTACTCGCGCTGCTTGCTTTTCTCGCCACTTTCCTTCTTACTGTCGTGGATGAGGATGTAACTTAAACAAAGGCTGACTGTTAAATTATGGTAAAAGATATCAGTACACAAATAGATAGATAACACTTTATTATTCAGGACAATAACTGTTACAAGATGGATAGTTAAAAAACGTTCACGTCCAAACAACAATAAGATGGAGCAGAGTCGGTGAATATGTCGTCCTTTGTACTGTTAGGAGCTACAGGACTCGAATTAAAATAAATACCGTTGGAATTACTATAAAGTTTATTAGAACTGTACAAACACGTAAAAAAAGAAGTACAAAATCGTGCAATTCAACATGAACAAAGTCCGTTACTATGTCGCTAATCGAAAGTACTACACATCTTAACCGCATCGTAGTCGTCGTTTGACTGCCCTACCCCTCCGTTCGGGCGTTGTTATATACTAAGCTCTATTAAAGGGGCCGCGTTAATCCGCACATCTGGCAAGCTTCGACGCAACGCAATAAAACAAGTACTAAGTCGTTCGACACTAATTACAGCCATTAAATAAGTACGATAACAATAGATGTTTTTAAAGTTTAACAATAAATAAATAAAAGAAATCGTTTTTACAACATGCAGCTGTCCAGTTTTTGTCGGTATATAAGTAGTTAGTTAGTAGTAGTTATAGGAATAAAAAGAAAAAATCATGTCACCTCCCATAAAAGAGGTCCATATTGAACACCATGTCATTGACCGCTCCATTTTATGGATGAACGTATCAGAATTTAGACATGCTCTTGTACGCAACATTTTTAAACACCCGTTCTTAATTAACCCAAACGCTGAAGCTTAGGTAAATAGGTTGATACAAAAATAGCCTGCACAGTTAAATATTTACAGTGTAACGTACAACTAATACATATTTTTATTGGGATAAACGTAAAACGTATGGTGATAAAACTTGTTTTCTATGATTGATCTTTTCGTGTTTTTTCGCCTACAAGCTGGATATATACATACACACATAATATCACGCCTGTTTCCCATAGAGGGTAGTATGGATATCCACTTTCTCTTCATCTACTTTCATTAACCTCTTCATACATGCACAACCTGGATATTGAATAAGAAATTTTTTTTTAACACTTTATAGATTGTCAAGGGTTTCTCTTTTTATTTGCTTTTAGGATTAAACATAAAAATATAAATTTCTTAATTATTTTAGGGATTCCTAATATTTATCCGTATAGGAACCGAGAAAGAATACAATTTGCTGCGGCCAGGCGGCCTATTTTAAATGGCGATAAAACAACCCACAACTTGGCGGTAAGATTTTTGCCCGTCTGGATGGCTACCACCCCTGGTCTGAATTATATCGCCATAACAACCTTTGTGTTCCGGCATTATTGGCCCTTGCCAATAATGCCGGAACACAGGATCCAGTGTAACTTTAGAGATCGGCAGTACATTGGTACACCTTTAGTGTTGCAAATGTCCATAGGCGATAGTAACCGCTTTCCAACAGGTGGGCTGTCTACCCTTCTTCTAAATTCACGCAATAAAATTTTGAATAGAAAGCTTATGACTGTATTAGCTTCCCGTTTAAGTGATTGGATCTCTATCAACAACAAAAAACAGTATATAAGAGATGTTTAAGACACGAAATCATGTGAATGCGCCCTAACAGAAAATATAATTTTAAATATAGTTCTATATATAATTTAAATATAAACATATAACACAGTGACATACAGTTCTATGTTTCTGCCGTTTGCTGTTGAAACACTTGGATCGTGCAGTCCTGAGGCCTGATCAGAAGGCTAGTGCCTAACTTGGGCAACGGATCAGCATAGCGATCCAGCGAGGAAACGTAACCAGTCTTCTGGGCACCTTACCCTTAGAAGACGGTGATCTGGGCTCAGAATTCTCTTATAGTCTGGAGGGACTATGTCCGTCCACGTTGGAGGAGTAGCAAAGATCACAGTTGTTTTACACAGAGAATGTGAATCGGCGAGAATATTGCATCGGAATCAGGATTTCTAATTAGGATGAAAAGTAGAGCAGATTTTAAGTCCAAGAATTGGCTGTTGGTCTTTCCATTGCATGAATCCCGATCAAACAGACAATCACAAAAATATAAAAAAACAAAAGAAGTTTAAATTTTTGCTAAACAAGTTGGCGGTAGGTAGGTTTAACACTACTCGTTGGACAAATGTAATCTTTATCGTCCGCGATCACGGCCACTGAAAAGCGGCCGAAACGTCGGATAAACCAAAATCAAATAAAATTACCGCGCTTTAAGCCGTTAAAACGTTGTTTTACTATGTATACAAGTGCGAAAACTTAAGAAAATATTAAGTTTTATTATTATACAAAAACTTTAATTAATACCCAATAGAGCAAATATTTCAAATCTCATCATAGATAGGTCCTCTATGTCAAGAGTATATTATATAGGTCATATTTACCAATTTTGAAAATTAGGAGTACAATAAAATTTGAATTACTAAGAATAGCATTAATTATTTCAAACTATATTATTATATAACTAGGACAAGGCTACTAAACACAAATAGTACTGGAAGTAATTAAATACATGCAAAATTTCAAATGGGATTCATTTGTATTTAGGTCGGATTTCTAAGTAAAGTCTGAACTATCATAACATTAATTGGTATTGACATGGTGGCAGTATGCAATATACTGTAACGATGCTCTTAATGTATCCATATACAAAAGCCATTAAATTTAGATTTAAAAGTATATTTTAAGCTCAACACCTTTGATTTTTACAAAATTTTCAATGTGAATTGTTAGAATTTACTTTGTCTTTCACACGTAATTGTAGAAAAATCGTTTTGGTTTAGACAAGGTTTCATACGTAAAAATCTTGTTTTTGTGAGTTAGGCCGGCACAGACTTAACCCACTTAGGCCGGTGTGCATCGAAATTTAACCGACGGTTAACCAAAAATAATCACTGTTTTTCCATACATTTTGTGCGATTATCTTATTTTAACCATCGCATCGGTTAAAAGTCGGTGCACACCAGCCTTAATCACAGAGGCTGTCTATCCAAACGATAATAAGGACTTCGCCAAACTAACCACTTTACTCATGTAAATCAGACCTAAAAAGACTATCTATTTAATACATATTCTTATTGTACGAGTATACATGACATATAAAAAACGAGTACGTCTCGGAACGCCCGACAGAATTATAAATTGAACTATTTAATATTGAAATTGTTTACCTTGAGAAAAGCATAGGTTATTACTTAAATTTTATGTATATTAATATGATAATGTAAGGAACGGTTATTTATTAATAAAATCTTTTATTGATTATGAAATATATTTTATTCTTGGTTATAATTTCTGAATATATACATAAGAATTTTGTGTATGTACATTATTAGTACCATTATTTAATCTAATTACCGAAATACGTAGCTATAAGTGAGAAAAAGCGAAGCACCACCGACTGGTAACGTAACGCGTTACGTAACAAAGCGGGTGACCCTCCCATTAGAAGTTATCACTTCAACAATATTAATATGGTAATAGCAAAACTAAAATATTATGTAGACAAAGGATATTTTAGTTCTCCGTGCAACATATTTTTATTCTGTTCATAGATCCATCTAAAAATACGCAATGTATACATGAATATATACTAAACTTATATAATCACTGTTTCGTATAAACTGGTTTTATGAACTCTGGGTCGCAAGGTAATAAAGCGGAAACGTCATGTTTAAACTGGCATGATCCAATCTCAGCTTTATCGCTAAACCGTAAAATAGATACTTTAACCCGTTTACCTAGTGAGTCTTTGAGCATCTTTACACGGACCAAAATATTCGTCCGTATCTATGTCCGTGTAGGAACGAAGAAATAATACAATTTCCTACAACCAGGCTGCGTATCACAAGAGGCGACAAAACAACCCACAGCCAAGTGGTATTACCCCGTCTGGATGGTTACCATCACTGGTCTAGATTATGCCGCCATAAAAACCTTGAGTTGTATTCCAGCGTTAGTAGCTAGATTTCAGTATCCCTTAAGAGAGCAGCAGCGCATTTGTAGCACCTTTAGTGTTGCAAATCTCCATAGTCGATGTTAACCACTTTCCATCAAGTGGGCCGTCCGCCTGTCTGCCGAACTCAAGCAATATATAAAAATCTATTGCCTATAGGGACAGCCAAGGCAAGCAAATAGTACACATCCAAGAATTATTTAATATAGAATATGCTTCTATAAAAATGACATATGTCTTATGTGTTATACTGATTTATTATTTACTTTAAGAACTTTGTAGGAACCAATGGATATTGTAATTTTTAGAGATAAAATGCTATCATTTTCGTTATACGATTAGTACTCGTTTAAGGAAATTCTCAATTATCTGAAATAAAAGGATTATTCATTTAAAAAAAAACACATTAATAGAATATACGTATGAAGACATTTTTTAATTAATAAATAATAAAATAATATAATTAATAATAAAATAGAGAGCATTATTTTTATTACAAAAATAAATTATTTCTATATAAAAAAAAACAAAATTTTGCAGCTCGCTGGCAAAAGCGCCTGAAGTCCAAATAACGGATGGTTAGAGTTCTTATTATTAATATTTTATTGTCATACATCAGTGTCTCTCACGACCGCCCTGGTCAGTGTAGGTGTACTATTGTAGGAAATGAGACCAAAAGGTACGTATTATTGGGATCAACTGCTACTGGAACTAGGGATCTGGGATAACTATGAAATCTGCCCGTCGCAATGTTCGGGGAACATGGAAAAAATGGGCAAACGGTGACCCGCCACTCGCTGCAAGAGCCCCAAATTATAACGATTATTACTAAGGGTTTCTGACAAATATGTCATATTGTTACCCACCACTTCGTTCTCGTGAAGCTTGGACTTTGTATTCTGAACCCTGCCAGCTCTCAAAATGAAATATCCACGTTAATTTATCTTAATATATATAAATCTCCTGTCACGATGCTTGTCCGCGATGGACTCCTAAACTACTCAACCGATTTTAATCAAATTTGCACACCGTGTGCAGTTTGATCCAACTTGAAAGATAGGATAGTTTTTATACCGTTGGAACCGGTGGGTGGCGCTGAGATCGGGTTTTAGAATCCTCCTAACCACCGGGAGCGATTTTGGTGATTTTGTTTTTCTGTGTTTGAGTGGGTCCCCGGATGATTAAAATCCATAATTCGAACCGGTAGGTGGCGCTAGGATCGGGTCCTAAATTTTATTTTTTCAGAGCAGGACAACGTCTGCCGGGGCCGCTAGTAATATTATAGAATTGTAAAACTCTAGTCTTTGGTTTTTTAGATTTTATGTGTTTGTCATTTGTTCGGGTTCAGGTAAATATTACTGGCCCGATTTCGATGCGTTTTTCGCTGATCGATAGCAAATTCCCGGAATTTAAATCTGCGGTACTTTGTGTCCCGAGAACATCGCGGGAATTTTCTTGAGATCAATTTAAAGTGGCCGGTTGAAAAAAATCTAATTCCGGTGTAATATTTTCACTGACCAATAGCTAATCTCATCAATAGCTAATTCTGTAATAAAATCGGCGATACTATATCCCGGGAATCCCGCAAGAATTTTTTCCGGGAGTAATTTGAATTATTAGGACAAGTGCAAATTAGCTTATTCTTGATGGAATTCCTAAAGTTTTATCCAAATCCGTTGAACCGTTTTAGATCCTTTTTCGAGAACTCTCAGAGAGACAACAAAATGGTTAAATACAATAATGTATCATACAATAAAACAAATTTCGGTTCATTTTATTTATAATGTTCATATACAGTCTAGGTTTATATGCATCACTTATTTTATTATTATATTTATCATTTGTTTTAAAAATTTTATAAATTAAAATATGTTTTTGTTATAAATTAGATACGTTTCAAAAGCCGTCATATTAAAATAATGCCGTTTTAATTGTCAGACAAAAGTCAGCTTTACGTGATCAAAAGTTCAAAGCAATATTCTACATAACTTTAACATAAGTTTAAAGTTGTTTCCCGTCAGCGCAGACTTCATGCACCTACAGCGAATTTCAACATCCGTTCTTAAATAGACAACTTCGTGTCTTCAAAGGCTATATTATTTCCACTTGGAATCTCAGAAAAGGCAATTACTTATTAGCCACCATCTTTTCCCGGGGCTTCGCTCGCGTTGATGTCATCCCACGGAAACTGTATTTATCCGGAATAAAAATTATGCTATACCAGACTATAATATATCTCTGTGCCAAACTTCATACATATCCATTCAACCGATTTGTTGTTATTGAGTAACAAACATCTAACTAAACTTTCGCAATTCAAAATGTTACAGGTAGTATTATATATTACATACGTTAGAACGTTGGAAAGGAGGGAGCTACGAATTTCAATTCAGTAATTAATGTTGTTTACATTACCTCTATAGAATTTGCTTATTGATTAATTTGCTAACGATGTTAATTACCTGTTACTTCATTTACAGTTTGCTCAGCTAGGGCTTCAGAACTGAATATATTCACACAAAAGGCATCTTTATTATTCTCATCTATAACACCTTGTTTGATATTATTTAATTTAAATGGCTGTGTACGAGCCGAATTCGAATATGATGGTTTCCTCTATATAATAAATAGGTAAAACATATAAAAAATATATTGCGGGGTCCAGTTTGTACAATAAGTTTAAAAATGAGAAAAAGGTATCAGGAGGCTAATTCGGATCAGCAGATCCTAAAAATGCAACTTTTGGATTTTTTGTTTGTCTATCTGTTAGAGCATCATGTGAAAACTAGTAAACGAAAAAAAACACTATTTAAATAAGCTAATTTTTAAATTTAATAACTAGCTATTTTTTTAATTTATTGTTGAATAAATAAATAAAAGTAATAATAAATATAATAAGACAGGAATAATTGAAGAAAAGATTCACTAAAAAAACGTATAAATGAAAAATATATCTATAATTTTAATAAGAAATAAGGTTCCGTACATAGATACAAAGATACCTCTTGATTGGTTACCAAAGCATAGAAAAACAAAAATAGAAAAATACTAGAGATAGTACAACGGGGGTCCTTATCGCCAAAAAGCGATCTCTTCCAGGCAACACTTGGCAGGGAGTGATGTTTATCATTATTATGATTTAATACTGACGGTGGTGTAGTCTATAAAGCATGGTAAATGATAAGTATACGCAGTACATCTAATATATAAAATTCTCGTGTCACAGTTTTCGTTGCCATACTCCTCCGAAACGGCTTGACCGATTTTGATGAAATTTTTTGTGCTTATCCGGTATCTATGAGAATCGGCCAACATCTATTTTTCATCCCCCTAAATGTTAGGGGTAGTCCAGCCCTAAATTTTTTTTTTCTTTTTTAGACAAAATTTTTAACTTCTATTTTTTTATGATACAGCATTATAAAATACATACAACCCTCAATTTTCACCCTTCTACGATCAACCCTTATTTTTTACCGGGCAGGACGACGTCTGGCGGGACAGCTAGTATAAGTATAAAAATAATATAAATGTACTATTGCATAATCTCTTAAGTTTAAAATATATACGCGTTACATTCTTGCGAAAACCTCGTATGAAACGCGCGAGAATGTGGAACCGTATCTCACGTTCTTCGAGTCTATTATAATTAACATATTTTATGTCTGTCGTAAGATGTCACTTAAACCTAACAGTTTTTCGCCTTCTTTCGATATTAAGTATTAAAGCATGGTGTTCAGACATGACCTTAATTCTACTTCATATTTCGTGTCCCTCAATTTAGACGAATCGGGGGCATGACCTTGCCCTCAAAAGGTCCGTGGGCCTTCAAAGGCTCACTCACTGAAGCTTTATTAAATTTCTACGCTCATCGATTTCTAGCGTAAGCGTGTGTAGTAAGCCTCATTTGAATTTTAATTATCGGTCAAATAGAGTGAGGCTAAAAGATGAGTTTTCTTTTCTTTATAAATGCTTTTTAGGGTTCTGTGAGCAGTTTGGTAAAAACGGAAGCCTTGTAAAATGTATATCTGTAGCCTGTATATCTGTGTATATTAATATTATAATAACAGCTCATAAACGACCCAACTTCTAGGGTTACAGCATACCTGCCACGCTTGTTTAAGGTGGATTGGCGAGTTTGACATATCGGTCCTATCTATCTATACATGTCAGTTACTATTTTTATGAATAGTTTTGACTTTTACTTATCAGCCAAATAAATTGACGCTACTGGTGGCCTCTTCTTTGTATATGCTTTTAAGGTTTTTGTAAATATGTTGGGTAAAACGGAAGACTTGGCAAGTGGTCATGTCTATCTGTAGCCTGTAGTGTATAATGTATGGTTATGTCTGTTAGTTACTACGATTATTACCAATGCTATGTACACTGTTTCTTAAAAATCATATTATCTTAAAAATACTTTCAACTTAAATCAGTGTGAAAAAATCCGTTTAGTAGTTCTTGAGATATAGGTTAGGTACTTATGATTAAATGCTTTTTAAAGTACCTTAGACAAAGGAAAAACAGTGGACGTCTATTTCTTCTACCGTAGAAGTTCTGCGGTTCTTCATTGTGCTTCGAATACCAATTCCTTGATTAAATTTGGTAAATAGGGTAATTGACATATCACAATAAATTCTTAGACATTGTTCATATAAAACAGCGAGCGCTCAGACACAATATTATCATCATAAAAATAAAATATTCTGATATAAATAACTTTGATTACTGATTAAACTCTATATTTAATAAAAGTAATGGCGCTATAACGTGCATGACAAGAGCTATGAAAGTTAAAGAAGCAAGTGAGGTGTGTAAGAATAAGCCTGTATGGCACTCTGTTGTTCGTGCCTACCGCGCAAGGAACCTGGCGTGAAGTTATGTATGTATGTATGTATGTATGCTATAACTTGGAATGCTCGAACAAAATCTAGGTGGTTTTGGTATTTTGTGAGATGATAAAAAGTATATCAGTTGATTTGACTGTCAACTACAATTTGCCAGGTGCATGAATGAATGAAAACGTTTTATTGTGTTTTAAAAGATACAGTTAACATAAATAAAATTTTACAATACAATAGGCGGTCTTATCGCTATTAGCGATTTCTTCCAGACAACCCTTGGTTGGACAAAACATTTGAAAGTTGGTAGGGAATTTGGCGGACTGGATGTATGGCTACCACCCATGATCTAGAGTATGCCGCCATAACAACGTTGACAACTCTGTGTTCTGGCATCAGTGGCAGGTTCCAGTTTCTCCTTCAAGGCCGGCAGCCCATTGGCAGCACCACGGGTATTGCTAATGTCCATAGGTAACGGTACGATTTTTAGTGTGTATGCTTAGCTTCAGCAATTTTAAAAAAACTGCCTTATTGAAACAAGAATGTTTCTATCAAATTCTTAAGTATATAGTAAATAATCATACATTGAACCAATACATTACTCATATAGAGAATCATACCAAAAATACTATAGTGATACTGAATATTGGATTTATTCCACGAATATAACTCCCAAGCGCTTACACAATGAGAATAACGTGACGTAAATAATAATAAAAGATGTAATAAGATATTAAATCTATATTTATAACGCAAAGTAATCTTCACGCCTACTTGTTTCTATAAGAAATTGAGTCTGTTAATATTACTTAAAGATTAATTTTGTTACATTATTATTGAAAAGCTGTCTTCATATTACAATAACGTAAATATCAAAGTAATATAAGGAAGAAATTCGACTAAACAAACCTTAATATTAGTATAGGATTTCAGAAGATAATGAGTGGCCTAAAAATAAATACCAACTTGAACCCGAATAATTTGATTGTATAGAATAACAACTTACGAAAATGTATTAACTTAATAGGTAAAATGGGGTTGAAAACCACTAATGTAGTAGTGATCAATGTAGTGTTACTAATGTAGTTCTCAATCAAGCGCTATTACAGTAGTAAAGAGTACAATTGTACTAACATATTGTTTTTCTTTTCTTAAGTTTTCGCGACTTATACACATAATAAAACTACGTTTTAACGGTTTTAAGCGCGGTAATTTATTTTATTTAGGTTTATCCGACGTTTCGGCCGCTTTTCAGTGGCCGTGGTCACGGAAGACAAAGATGACATTTGTCAAACGTGTATTGTCAAGGTTTTTATTCAGCCTACCGCCAACTTGTTCATTTTAATTATTTAGTTTTAATTTTGTTTATGGATATTATTTACTCTATGGGAGCCTAATCTAATTTACCACCGCTTCACAACATGTTGTGGCTTGAAGAGAAGAAGCAGCGCAAGAAACTCTTCAGCAAACATGCCTAGTTCAAAAAAATTTTTTTGTGACCACGGCCACTAAAAAGCGGCCGAAACGTCGGACAAACCTAAATAAAATAAATTACCGCGCTAGAAACCGTTAAAACGTAGTTTTATAAACATATTGTTATAAGTCGCGAGACTCGAATTAAACGACCGTTAGAATTACTAAAGAGTTCATTAGAACTATACAAACACGTATAACACAGGTACAAATATAACCGAACACAACAAATCACAATAAAATAATGGACTGTTTGCTAGAATAATCAGTAAACGCATGCCAATAAATAAGTAGACAAAAGAAGAAGATTATAAAAGAATTATTTCACATGCCGAAAGGTAATAAAATGTGTTTTTACAGATATGCAGGTGTGAACTTGTGTTTGCCGGCGCCTAGATTGTAACAATATTGAAGAGTAGAATGCTACTGATGTTTTTACGACTAGTATGTTATTTATGCAGTAATTAATAAATTGAATTATTACAAATGTGGATTTCGCACCGCTCATACGGTTTATTTGACCAAATACTTGTACGGTTTTGTGTGTCAAACTACTTATATATCGACTAAAATAGGTAATACCAGGTCCAACCATTAAATGCCTTTAGGTTGATATTCTTAACCTAAGATAGACTTTGTACATAGTCCATGTATACTCTTCCTGCTGTGGCTTGGAGGAAATACTTATACTCTTACTACTCATTTTAAAATTCTTTATATATTTTTTGGATTGTATCCATGCGTATTATATAACTTGATTTAATATATTATTATAACGTGAAAAAGACTGTTTGGGCGTTGTTCGTGAGTGAATTATTATTCCGGAATAATGTGACAGCACTAGTGAGATATGGGATCAATGTTTACGTGAGCGAAGCCACGTGGAATGACCCGGCATTATTATAATATAAATAGGAAAGTGAGTTTGTTCATATAATTTTATTTTTAAGTACTATTTCTACACGGCCGTATGCAAATCAAATTTCTAAATAGAAAGGATAGGATGTGGGATTGGAATAGAAGGACGAGATAGAGAAAATGAGACCGGGGTGGGTTTACCGTTTCACACCGATATTCTGTGAGAGTGTGGTATCACACTGATAATTATATCAGCGTGACTCTACCATGTATACAGATAAATAAAGTTGAAGTGTCTATTTGAAATGTCGAAATAAAAGTTTGCTACCGAACAATCAGTTTTTAGAAAAAATGTCTGCCTGCCTGTCTGGATGGTAGCATTCAGCATGCATGCAAGCAGATAAGTGATGTAATAAATACTTTGCTTACTTTTTTAAGGTTCAAAAAAATACACGCGGATTAAATCGCGGGCACAGTTATTCCAAAATACTTAGTATATTGTATATAGCAAATTTCACTTAAATTTAATTGCCGTTTATTTGGAAATCATGAATATACTTCAATTTTATTAGTATATAATGTGCCAAATAAGAATATCTTACAAGTATTTTACTTGTGAAAAATAGTGAATGTACAGTATTACCGCCGCTTCTCACACCCGGAAATTAATATGAGATAGCATTTCAAAGCTTATCATTTTAGGTATAAAAGCTTTTTTATGCTAGAGAAAATTGTGTTTCTTTGTTACCTTATAGCCTCTGTCAAAAAGAAACATTTTATGTATATATAAAAATTAAAAGGAATTTATGATATTTCCTTATTTGGCTAAAACAGTCTACGTTACAAAGATTAGTTGAAATTTACTGGCAAGTACGTAATATAGTTAAAAATATATTACGTACTTGCCTACTACGTACGTACTATCCTACATATATATATATATATATATATATATATATATATATATATATATGTAGGATAGTAAATAAATAATTTGCCAGTCCTCAAACACATATATTAAATAAATCAAAATAAAGTAAAAAGAAAATAATACAATCCTCGCCTGACAATATAATATAAACAACCCGTTGCTATGCAACCACTATCCTACACTCGGCCATCCTATAAAATATCTGTCCTCAGATATTTCACATTCAACAATTTAGTTATTAACAGAATTGATACCTTTCTTACACTAAAGTTTAAATAATACATTGATTTAAAAAAAAATAACATGCTTGAACAGAATATTGAAACAAAAAATTACGTATTTCCAACGAAAATAAAAATAAAGCTTGTTATACCTTACATAATTAAAAATAATCACTCCTCATCTAATACACATATCTCACTTCTCTATGTTGAATTAATCCGGCCATCGTGTTAAGTCAATTTTCTTAAATGTTAATTCAAATGCATGACGTTCTTTAACAAGTCCGAATTCACTTCCAAATAAATAGTATCTAATTTTTTTAACTCCAGGCATATCCGTTGTGACCTTCAGCTCATAACATGAATATGTCTCTTCGTCTTCACTTATGTTTTGGCTCATGGAATAATTAAGATGTTCCTCACTATTTTGATGTCGCTGTACGAGTATTACACGTACAGCCTTAGTAGTTGCATTAGTGTGTAATTCATCTATCTGTTTTTCAACTTCAGACGAGCCAGTTAATGAAATATTCCTTGGATTCAACTTCACCGGAACATCATCTTTAAAAAATATTTTTGTCTGAATAGGCGCTTCTTTCATTTGTACGGATTGACTGGTTTCTACCGATTCTTGCATGTTACTTCTTAAATTAACATCTTTAATATGAACTAGACACGGAATATCCCAGCTTGCAACATCGCAGTTACACCAATCGACGTCTTTAGACATCAATCTCACATTTCCATCTCTCATAATAATTGTGAAATTTTTCAAAAAATCGTTACCTAAAATTACCCTAAAAGGCATAGAAGACCTAGATACAACATAAAAAATTATGTTAGTGTATGTACAATCATCTAGTACTATTTTCATATTCGCAGAACCAAGAGGTATAATTGTCTTTGAACCTAAACCAGTCAATATTATGTTCGGACTTACGTCACATTGCAGTAAATTCAGTTTATTGTAAAGTTCATCTGATATCAAATTGACATCGCACCCTGAATCTATTAATGCATTCTCTATCTTTCCGTTCAAATTTATCATTTTAAATGGCTTATATGAATAATTTTCATTACACATATCCGGTTCCTGTTTTGTCGTATTCCCGACGTAACACGATCGACTCAATCCTGCGTTCTGAATGTCTTTTTCTATAGTAACGTCGTCAACATCAACACCAGCGCCACTTCCATTCGAGTTCGAGTCAAATAAGGCTTGCTTCGGACCGGAAAACAGAGGTTTTCGGAACTGTTCGCGAGTTTTCATATTCATTCGCTCGTCGTAGCCGGTCAAACCCGACGGCTCCCGAACGATCGGTTGCGCCATCTACGTCGATACAATTGGTCTAGGCTTAGAAAAAACATTTTCCGCCGCCATTTCCCGAAGATGACAGTTTGTAGAAATATGTCCAAAATGTTGACAATTAAAACATCGTTGACCTTGATCTTGATACGGACAATTAGAAGATACATGATTTTTTCCCCCGCAGCTAAAACATAAGATATTTCGAATTTCCGATCGAGTAGCATTATTTTGTTGCATTAGTATTTTCCTTCTAAAGTCACTATAAAGGGTCAATCTTCTACGAAAATCAACAATGTCTGAGGCTCCATAAAGTATAATCTTATTCGTCTCCACATCTGGAATTCCATCTATCACATACTCCATAAGTGCGGCGTCTTCAACGTTGCCATGGAAAGCCATTTCCTTCATAATAAGAAAATATTCCTGAAGAGTCTCGCTGCTCTGCTTTTTCCGTGATGCGAGTTTCTTGTGTATCGTCGCACTATTCATTTTTGGCCCAAATTCATCCAGCAAAGCTTTTTTCAGAGTCGGATAATCCTTCACTCGACCTAAAGTCCTTAAAAATAGTTTAGCGGTACCGTCCAGTAAACGCTTGGCATAGATCAACTTCTCAATATTGGTCCAGTGCATCGTCTGTGCAACATCTTCAAATTCTTCAACGAATATGGTAATGGGGTAGGTGTTGTCACTAGTAAAAGTAGTCATCGACCTCTCCACATCGGTAAACGATATTCGTACATGGCGCTCCATATCGTCTTCATCTAATGTAACGTCTTTCTTCGGTGGCATTGTAAAAATAAAAATTGAATTCTATCCCGGACGAGCCCCCAAAAATGTGGGATAGTAAATAAATAATTTGCCAGTCCTCAAACACGTATATTAAATAAATCAAAATAAAGTAAAAAGAAAATAATACAATCCTCGCCTGACAATATAATATAAACAACCCGTTGCTATGCAACCACTATCCTACATATATAGATTTGTGTTTGTGTTTGTAGTGTGTGTCGGAGAAGGCGACATCTCCTTTAGTTATTGCAGGTTTAGTGGGCGTCTTCAGGGTAAAATGCGAGCATAAAACACAACGGCCACGGTTTATACATTTTTAATTTAGATTCAATCAACATTTTGACATAGTTTAGACCGAGCAGCGGGTGCAGGGCACCGCTCACACTTCCAACTTCAATACTTTCTTTACAATTATCAAAGGTCCAACTCGACTTGTAGTCACCAACCAAATGTGTCACAAAAACTCCTCAGTCTACCGAAGTAGATACTACCAAAGTATAGAGGGCGTCTGACCCTATGCTCTGCTCTGATTGGTCATTTATTAAATGACAATATTCTTATCTTTTATTAGGTTAGAACGATCTTTTAGTTATAGAAACATTTAAGACATCAAACCAAATTAAATTAACAATTTTAGAATTGTGCGTTATACATCCAAACAATAATCCATCCAATTATAGCTTCCCTTCGACATATATATTTATTTATATATTTATATATATATATATATATATAACAAAGTCGTATTCGTTACACCATTTATAACTAAGAACGGCTGGACCAATTTTTAAGACATTTGTGATTTTGGAATTGTCTTATAAGTAAAAAAAAATATGTAAAAATATAATACTAATCAATAGAAAAAACATCACTCACACCATCAGTCTAGCCCTTCATTTGTTATGATCTTTTCCGGCCGATTTCGGCAATGAAATTCACGATAGGACCCGGAAAGTGGCGCCGCTGAACACCTGTTAAAGGTTGGGACCAATTTTGTTAAAAAATTGTGTTTTTTCAAGTTGATTATAGAACTACTTAGATAAACAAATGGTCCTGGTTGATGGCGCTGCAGTCGGTTTCTAGATTTTTATTGTTTAAGGACAAGAGAACGCCTGTCCGGTACAGCTAGTTTTTAATACAAAATCTCATCGATTCAACTACAATAGATGGAGTCTTTTTAGTCTTCATTTTGAAGTGTCAATTTTTTAGAATCGTTGTGAATTAAATCTCAATGAAACGAAAAAGCGACACTAAAAAGAGATAAACACAAGTGTATAGGACTGAGCCTACGAGAAATTGAGATACGAGTTTTATATTGTACAGCACAGAATAGAGAATCCATTAGATCGAAGATTAAACTTAGATCCAATTTAGACTAGAATAAGACTGTTACTAATATTTTTAGACATAAACAGAAAAATTCAAAGTGATACTTAAGAAGTTTATGTTGGATTATAATATGTTGACGGATGTAGGCTAAAGGAATTCTATTTATATTAATAAAAGTTAGAAAAAAATTATCTGTGAGTATATTTTTTCAAACTTCACTTCACGTGTGTACACACTCACACAAAATTCAAAAAATAAATTAATCAGTTCGCGAACTTGAGGCACATGAGTAAATAAACGGAACAGAGATAAAGATGTATATAATAATAATATATACTTAATTAAATACCACGTTTTAATATTAAAATATTCAAACATGCAGCTAACAAAACAATATGCGTCGCACTGCCGCCCCCGAGTTTGTCCACTGGCTGTGCCGGCGCAAACTGGTTTTGACCTGTCTCGCCGCGTACGCGACAAGCGGCCAGTGGTCACGCACACATGCCCCGCGCGCTTGTAGTAGTGCAACCGATTCGCGCGGTTGTATGAAGCTTTAACTCTGTTCCGTTTATTTACTCATGTGCTTAAGGTGACAGACGGCTGAATAATGTCGCTGACCCGTTCGCACGTCTATCACCCCCATTCACCGGTGTGGTTTGTACGGACAACCGCATCAATTTCTAGGGTTGTCTGGAAGAGATCACTGTCAGCAATTTAGCCGATATTGGTTTTTTTTTATTCCAAACTATTATAATATACTGCTTGTTTATTATTGCACATAATAAAATTATATATTAGCTTAAATTTGAATTTAAATCTATATAAATAAAACAAAATTTTAGTATGTTTGTCATCTATATGTCCGTAAATCATTGCTCAGATTATGATGAAACTTTGATAGAGCGTGCTGAGGTTCCCGCGAAGTTTTTGGTCCAAAAAACAGAGTATAGGTACAACCAAACATTTTTTTTCTTTACGTGGCATTGAAGTGCATACCGGGTTCATCTATAACATATATACTACATTAACAAGAGTAATCTTTGCGTAATTTTTATACGCTATATTATTGATGTTTGTGTCACGAAATTTTTTTATGATACATAAAAGCTGTTCATGCAAAGGAACATACACATCATAATAATTTATGTTGAGTAAATATTAACTAAAAAGTCTCAAAAATTAAAACAAAACGTCATGTTAACAGTTCCTTCCTATATTTTACTAATTTTACTTACTTTACTTACCTTACTAATTTATTTACTAATAATACAAAGTCATAAATTCTATATAAGTAATTTCAAATTATTACTCATGCTAACGTGAAAGAATTGACAGTAACGCTCATATCAGACGGATCAACCAAATTGTATCAATTCTATTGTAAAGCATAAAACTGAAAGCACAGCCGGTAATTCAATGACATTTAATGATTCAAGTTTATGATATATGAATATTTATTTTTATTGCATGAGTTCAACAGACAGATGGCCCACTGCTAGAACGCGATTACCATCGTATATTGACGTTTGCAACACCAAAAGCGTTACAAATGCGCTGCTGCTCTCTAAGGGAGACTGGAGCCTGACCACTAGGTTGTTATGTCGACATACTCTAGACCAGGGGCGATAGCCATCCAGACGGGCTTATACCCTACCACCTAGCTGTGGGTGGTTTTGTCGCCTCTCACGACAGGCCGCTCGGCCGCAGGAAATTGTATTATTTCTCCGTTCCTGCACAGATGAAATTTTTGTTGATTCATCCCAATTGAAAGGCAGAAATGAACCATCTAGTAAAATGTAAAAATAAATGATTATGTTATTGTCACTTAAATTATAATTTGAATTGTTAGTATTATATTAGTGTTGTGAATTTTCTATTTAAATGGTTAAAAATTGTATTTCCTTTAATAAAATTTGTCTTGACATTATTTGAAATTGAAATTGTATAACTTTCATAATTAATACATTAGTAGTTAGGGTGGCCAGGAAATTAAATATACAAGAAATTGTTTAATATCACTTAATTAATTATTTATTTTTATATAACTTTCTTTGCTGGGCCCAACTTATGTTCAAGACATAAAATATGGTGAATTAACTTTTGAATATGACAACACTAAATGCTAATTTTGATAGGTGACAACATTATAAAATAAATTCTCTTCAACTCAAAATGGCTTCTCATTAATACGTCCCCTAAAAGTTTTTCACTCTATTTAATTATTTAACAATAATAATTCATTTATTTTAGACAATTAAATATTTCCAACCATACACAACTCAAACGCCGTGCCGCGAGGCGACAGAAAACAATCACACTTATACATTTAACTGGGTATCGGATTAAGATATAGAAGCTCAAGATCTCGTTGTAAGTAAAACATGAAATGAAATACAAACACGCTTTTCACGTGAAATAATAAGATAGCTAACAAAAACATTGCGATGTTGTGGGATTGTGAAACTAACATAGTTGCTCAATGAACAAATAGGCTGTTAGCTTTCGTGATTTATGGCAACTCTAGTGAATGAGAACCCATAAATCTGGATTAAAGAGGTCCTTATTTATCCCACATACACATAGGAATATTTAGTTCTGAAGAGAGTTATATTAGTTACTTTGCTTGCCTATTTATTATCCTCCTAGCTTTAGCTTTATAAGCATCATTTCAAGCAAAATTCAGAATTTATACATTTATATTTAGAGCAATTTGTTTTTTATATAATTTGCAATATATTGAATCGAAATTACAATTTTGCATTAAACATTTATATTGTTACGAGTTAGCGGGACTTGAATTAAAATGCCGTTAGAATTATTATAGAGTTTATACAAACACGTACAATACAGGTACAAATATAACCGAACACAAAAAATGCAAACGTAATGCAGAAGGTCGTAATTCAATAAAACGCGCAAAGTCCGTCACTATTGATTCCCGAATGCACCCCGTCACGCCCGTATCGTAGTTGTAGCTCAACTGACCCTTCTCTCCATGAGGCCGTCGTTTTATGCTTCACAAATGCAAATGTGCCCGTTCGGCAACGTCGAATGAGCTTGTAATTGTAATCCGCCACACCTGACTAATGATGCAGCCTGCAAGCGGCCCTAAACGAGTACAATAGAACAATAGGCTGTTCTCCACAATAACTTAGAAATGTATTCCAATAAATAAGATGAAAAAAGACGATCATAAAAGGATTACAATTAGTTCAAATCCCGACAGGTAATAAAATTTGCTTTTACAGATCTGTACGTGAAATTTGTCTTTGCCGGGGGCTAAGTTGTAACAATATTGTAAAATATGTTTATGTTACTAAAATAAAAGTATTAAAAGTGTAGTCGAGTAAAATAAATCTAATACAACTCAATACGCCTGAATCTTAGCATAAATAAACTTATTATAAAACTGAAAAAGGCTCTCAAATTCTAGACGTAAAAATCTAGATCAAAATAAACATATAAGTAATACCATTGATAAAATACTATTTTTTCTTTCATGGTAATACACAAAAACGAATAATATTATTACGATTATTAAAGAACCATCAGCTAGTTCTTTTTGAAATTGCCATATAAATAATAACTCAGCGACAAAGGTACTCAAGCCTCAATAACGTGGATTCGAATCATAGCAATAACCATGTGCAAACTATCACAATAAATAAAAAAAGATCTCTATAAAAGGCCGCCCATAAATAAATATTACAGATATGTGAAACCATAGATAAGAGAGAGAGGTAAGAAAACTTATGTGAAACTCGATAATAGCTGCCTCGAAAACAAAGAAGCCCAAACCAAGCAGTCTAATATTTTTGGGTTGACATGACACATTCAGACAAACAGAACTAATAATTTTTAGTTAGAAAAAAGAGTATCGTAGTTCAACGCGATAAGATATAACTCTAGTCATATTTGACAACCTTGATACGAGTTTCTCCTGAAACTGACGTGAGAAATACTGAGGTACATTTTTAGAAATTTGTTTGCAAACTACATAAAATATTGTATTTATACACTACAAACAATAGTAATGTTATTTGTTTTATGACGTTCGGTAAATGTTTTACCGAAGATGTTTTTAAAATAATAATGTTTTGAGCAAAACAAGAGTGTGTTACAGTGTTTAGTATTTACCACGTTTAATTTTAAACATCCCTCTGAGCTTGCATCCGTAGAAAAAACATTACGGGCATAGCGTATGTAATTCCAGAGTTGTAATAAGGAGACAGTCAACTGAGTGACATTTTATCATCTTACAAAATCCCCAGCTGAAAATATTTTGTACGGTAGTAAAAACTTATTACGTCATAAATTCGTAGAATTTTATTTGAAACAAGCTTTTGCCTGTGGCTTACTCGATGTTATCTCATGAGCAACGCACATTTTCCGGGATAACAAGTAGCCCTATGTGCTATTCTAGACTAGCATCTATCTATGCCAAACAACCAGATCCGTTGAGTCATTTTGGCACTATTAAGTAACAAACATCCATCCAAAGTTTCGCATTTATATATCAATATAGATAGATAATAGTTCAATTTCTGAAGTGATAGCGTTGGTATTATCCGCAGTTAATCAATTACTTATTTCGTCAAAATTACTTTCCACGAAGCTTAGCCTGCGTAAATTTCGTAAGATGAAATTGATGAGATGGAAGTCACTTAATTTCTTTCCGGACATTCACTTCAAATTTTTCAACTTTCCTCCCTTACGTAATCTATTTTTAATATAATAAATCTGTAGAGGAGTCGAGTTTGGATAATGACTAAAGAAAAAAATAAGGGGTCTAATTCGGAGCAACAGTTTCCTAAATTCAGCTTTTTAGAATTTTTGTCTATCTGTCTGTTCGAACATCACGTGATGTAAGCGCGTACTTTTTTTGTTTATTAATGCGCAAAACAAATTACAACCATAGAAATTAAAAGATTAAATTAGTAACATAACATCTGGATTCCAATTCAGAACAGATGCATAGAGAAAAACATAAAACTGAACAAATGTAAAACTTACGTGTATATACTATATATACATACAAACATACACTCCACACACACACACTCAAATACGCTCCTATCTAATAAAATAAAATAAAATTCATTTATTCATAGCCACTTAAGTTAACAAAGAAAAAGGTAAAATAATAATTTTGAGCAGTCCGTCAGCTATCAAAGTCCCGAACTAGGATTCAACCTGTTAAATTAAATCTATTGCATCAATAACTGGCAAGCATTATTTAACAATATTTTTTCATATTTCACAATATTTAGAGACGCTGTTTTCATTAAGATCAGTGTTGTTACTTGCCAACTCATAATATCTCGCCATTCTCACAATGGGATTAAAGTAAGACATGTTATTTTTATGAACTAAAGTGTAAAAACATTAGTGCACTGTGATCTACGAGCTGTATATCTGATATTAAAAGATATTTGTGAAATTAAGTCCCGTGATTTTATTATATAATGTTTAATTTTGTACAAACACTGTACAATAATGAAAGGATTCAAATGAAATCGAAACAGAGATACTCTATATCCCGATTAAACATTAATATGAATATAAAGTAAATTAACTACAAAAATAAATTAATACTTTTGATAATAATGGGCCAGGTGGTAGGGCATTTGCCCGACTGGGTGGTTACCACCCCTAGTCTAAAGTATGTCTAATAACAACCTTGAGTTGTGTTCCGGCATTAGTGACCAGGTGTCAGTCTCCCTTAAGAGAACAGCAGCGCGTTTGTAGCACCTTTGGTGTTGCAAATGTCCATATGCGATGGTAACCGCTTTCCATCAAGTGGGCCGTCTACCTGTCTGCTGAACTCCTGCAATTAAAAAATGCCGGCTTAATAAATGACGTGGTTTTCATAGAATAGACGAATGTAGCCCAAAAATATTGCAAATTATTTTGATGCCACTGTTGCAAATTACTTAAAAAAAACTTCGTTTAAAAAACCCGTCTTCAATAATTAAAAAACTAAAAAGTATAAAATAACTTATTTCTAAAGCTATTATTATTAATATATATTACCTAAAACATCTTAAAGTCGGTGCTTAGTAATTTTCAGAATATTGTAATTTTTATGTTTTACTTTGCACCGACTTTAAGATGTTTTAGATACTATATATTAATAATAATAGCTTTAGAAATAATTATTTTATACTTTTTATTTTTTAGTTTTTGAAGTCGGGTTTTTTAAACGAAGTTTTTACTTTGAATTTGCTACTTTTTAGTGTCTAGCTATGTATGGGTGGAGCTACGAATGGTGCCACGCTTCTTAAAAAGTATATGAAAATGTTTAGGGGACCAAATGGCAGCTATTTTGCGTCGAGCAAAAAAAGAATCACGTAAATCGGATCATAAATCACGGAGTAATCGGTGAACATACATAAAAAAAAGAAGTCGTTTAAAAAATACATGATTGCCATAGTAACGTGAACAAAGTTTTATGGCACGTGGAATAAATAATAAGGTAACAAAAAAATCACGAGGGGAAAAACAGGTTCTTTCCTAGATTATTTGAATAACTAACGAACGAATAATTCCTTTGGTTTTTGTTGAAAATACAGTCATTAAGGATTCAGCAAAAATACTAACAAACTCACTTCTGCCAGGGCGGGTCCGTTATTACGTGAAAATCTGGCAAAGGAAGCAACATCGGTGATTTATGCCAGCACTTTGTTATCTGCAGCCCCTTTTAGTTTTGATGAAGTGGTCCTGATTACATTTTATAATATAACCCAGTTACCATGAACAAACAAAATGAATTTAGAGCTTTTAACGAACTTCCTGTAGAATTAACTTTTATTACGGTTCTGATAAATAGTGTCTGTAAAAAATATAAAAATTAAAGTTCAAGTTTTAACTATAAATTAATAAATAATCGGCAGACAAAGACACATATTGTATATCCCCAAAATAAGCAAGTTACGCTTGTGTTATGGGTAATAGACAACAGACTACTCTGGTTCCGATCCCAGACAACCAGACCGTAGTAAATAACGAAGAAAATAGGTGTCCGAAATTTACTATAACAGGAATCAAACCCGGAGCCTCTACGTTGCCGGCTCAACTACAGAGGCCGTCATTATTCTTATGTATTGCTAAAAACTTTTATGTGTGAAATAAAAGAGCTAATTTAGTATACTTATATGATTATGAAATATCTTTTTACATACAAATATATAAAAAAACATAAAAATCTAAAAAATCAATTCTATTATCATTTATTATCATCATTATCAGTTTACAATATTAAATGGTCTAATAGACCAGGATGGACTTTAGTTTTGTTTTTTTTTGCATAAGTAATTATGTTATTCGTCAGTTTTGTTTCTAATATAATCTTATTTCTATTAGCTTATTGTTTTATAATTTAGCACTGTTGAGTTTATAATACTTCTACCTATTAAGTTATTAATTGTTATATTAAAAATAAATACATTATATGTAGTGAGATCAATACTAATATAATAAATAGGAAAAATATATTTTTGAGTTTTTGTAACGAATAAGCTCAAAAACTTCTGGACAGATTTCCAAAAATCTTTCACCATTAGAATACCAACATATTCAAACAAAGACTACAGAAATGACTGTTGGATAAATGTTTTTGTTCCGTATACGAGTTTTCAGGGTTTTTTTGACGAAATATCAAATGATTGACATTGATGTATTTGTTTTGATAATTTTATAATAATTGAGTATTTTTTTATTATCTTAAGGAAAATTTGCACGCCTCACAAGCAAAACACGTGAGTCTTTATGTCATCTCAAGTCTATGTGCCATGTTTTAAACGAATAATTAATTTGAATTTGAACTTCCCAATTTGAATTCTATCCCAGAATAATGTAGGTACATATTACTATAAAAATTAGGGACCCCTACTAAAAACTTAAATAATGTAACTCAAGGTGTTAAAAAAGTTTGAGAGGGTGATTCACGATTACACCCGGTAGGTGGCGGTGGAACTGGGTTATAAACTTTTATTTTTTCAGGGCAGGACAACGTCTGGCGTAACCGCAAGTATGAAATAAAAGAGCTCATTTGATATTTTTATTATTATAAACATGTTTTTACATACAAACGTAAAAATAAAACATTGTTAACAAAGTTTTAACTATATTATTTCATTATATTTTTAATTAGTTAGGTGCATCAGTAGTTTTAATAATCTGGTAAGTAGATTTACGAATCATGGTTTCGTAAAATTGAAAATATTCAGGTTTCTTAATTTGCCTAAATAAAAAACGACAGTAGCTCTTTGAAAATTAGTTGTTACATAGCGGGTGGGTTAAGACGGATTATGCTACAGAACCCTAAAAAATATACCTAATGAACAAATACTACCGTACTAATGAAGGCGGAGAACTTTCGAATCTATTTTCACTTAATTAGTGAACAATTGTCTTTCAGTTTACAATTATCTCGTGGAATAATTAAATTTTCTTAACAAAGTTACTTACAATTTCACTTTCACGAGTACTAACTATTGAAGGCGCTTTATATTTAGAACCAAAGCTTTGCTGAACCCTAGGCTAAAGACTCGTCGTTTGTCTTGAGGACAAATAGGCTAACGACTATTTAATAAGCAAAGTGATACCTGTTCTACACGTTTTATATCTAAGTAAGTTTTAAGTCACTTAAATCACTTTACGAGTTGATGATATGAGTTATTATATAGTATATTATATATATGAGTTTAATAATAAGTTGCATTTACAATTCAGTTTAAATACACTTAAAATAGATGGTTTTAGAGGAACTAAATTATTTTTTACTGATAGAGCATATAAAAAGTGGTTACCGCCGCCTGTTGACATTTGTATCACCAGGGGCGAAACCAATGCATTGTCTTTAGGGTGGGAAAAGAAAATGGGATAGAGGTATCAGATAGATGGGTCGGACAGGAGGCATGAGCTACAAAAAATGGGTATAGGATTGGAAAAGGGGGATAGAATACAGAAAATGAGATAGGGGGCGGGGAGAGTGGACCATCGGAATTCCCACTTATCGCGCAATAATGACTCGTAAAATTAGCAAGCTAAAGTAGCCGGTGGGCCGGCCACATTTGTCGCAAGACTAATGGCCAAAGGAGCAGACTAGTTCGGAATGGAGACCGAATCTCGACAAACGCAGCGTAGGACGCTCTCTAGTTCGATGGACCGACGAACTGCGCGTAGTCGCCAGTTAGGGCCGAGAACAGCGGAGGACCGGGATAAGATGCGTAAACTATAATATAATAATTATTATTATATTATAGTTTACATACCATACACATACCGTCTGTTAGTCATATATATTTTTCTCAACCAAAACTACCTAGTATAATAATATGTAGATGATGAAATTTAATATGCATATACCTATTGTAGGCCGAAATTCCGCTTCGTTTCGCTCCTGCCTTAGCCTTTTGGCCTATATTTAAAAAAATCTATTCTATTCTATTTCTATTCTTACATAATTCTTATGGAAAGGTTACCGAATTTGTCACATTGTTCGGCTAGAAATAGGGAAGTATGTATATTGCCCGGACCAAGTGATAAATTCAAGTTATGTCAAATTATGATTTTTCAAATGGACCACGGACCGTTATAATTTTAACAAATTGATCGACGCTCTTGGTCATTATTGATAATGATCGGTCCATATTAATACTGTCCGATTAATCAAATTGCCCACAACATATATACCAATATATAGAGCGACAGTAAAATCTATAAAAAATATATAGCTGCTAAACAAATAATAGAAAGGTAATTGTTATATTTATTTGTACATGTTTATTTATTTGCTTACGGTTTTAAGATTAATATACTAAAAATGAAATAAAAGAAAATTTACTTTAAGTCTAAAAAATAACTGTAAGTAAAACAAAGTAGATTTTCGTGGAGACATTTGTGTTTTCTCAATTTCTCAGTCGTTCGTCTTACAACTTAACTAGACAAATAAAATTTAAAAATTAAACTGCCAGGTGCGCTTCTCGCAGACGATTTGAGTTCAAACAACTTAAACTTTGTTCATTAGATATATTTATTTCGTACTCACGGAAATGTTAATTGTAATTAATCCTTTATTTAAACTCTCACACTAAAACTTTTCTAATTATGGTGAGATGTGTTGTCTGTATTAAAAATTTATTCAACAAGTTTTATTTTATTTAAATTATTTTTTAGTATACAAAAGAAATTTGATGTTGTGTATTAATCAAAAATGTACGTCTTGCTCGTATCGTAATCACAAAAACGAAAACACCCAAGTTATAAGTATCGGGAAAGACAGACTAACTAATTAATAAGAGAAATGAAAATAGTGTTCAAATTCATGGTTCTTAATAATCAAATCGTAGTTTCGTCTAATTTCAAAGGTTACCTAAAAATCATTAATCTCAAAAACTACTCAATGTGGTTCGTTGAAACTCAATTTCCAACAAAAAAATATTTGCCTATTTATTTTTAGGTTATAATTTATTTTAAGGTTTTTATTTTTAGGGCCTTGATAGTAAGACTTTTAATCTAATCTTTTTTAAATAATGTACAAATTGTAGATAATCATTGCCAGTTCATAGTTCAATGAACCTATAGCAGTGTAGGTATTGGAAAACCGAGGATATCCATCGAGGCGCCGATGGGGCGAACTCAGCGGGTGTTAGAATTACAATGTACACACATACAAAACTAGAGTTGCTTTTGTGGTTGAATTTTTTGAGAAGCTATTTACTATGTATTTTATATTCGAGTCCGTTTTAAATGATATCTCACTTGGAATATCCAAGCAGATAGTAAGATTTGAAAATAAACATTAAAGAACATGAAAATGAGACTTGTCAAGTTTCGAAGACCACGTACGTACAAAATCTTAATTCAAAAAAGTAATGTACATATTATTATTATTTTCTGCCTCAATCCAATTATTATTATAATATAGCGATTGTGTATGTATTATTTCATTACAGCTGATTCCAAGTAACGTTAAGGGAGACGGGGACTTAGGGGCGAAGAAATGTAATGAGTTGAGATATGCCTGTAAAAAAAGCGTTATGTTGTCTATTACAAATAGGCAAACAGCCTTAAATGATATCTGGAAGACAATAAAAACTAGAGATAATGTCAAAAGTAAACAAGTTATCGATTCCGTAATTGATTCAGGTGAATGAATTTCAACATTTAATTATGAAAATACTTATATCACACGAAAAATTTATTGAAAATAATTAAACCGACTATTAATCTTAAAATCACTCTCATTTTTTACAATCTGGGCTCAAGAGTGTATGGAAATGTATCCGTCTCTTTTCTAAGTAAGGCAAATAGATGAGTAGTAAGATATAGAAACAGGTAACTCATTTCATAGCCATATTTTTATAGCATTTTTGTTTTTATTTAAGGTTGATACTACTGTGTATTGTGAATTTGAAGTGTAAATAATATCGGTCCTTTCGCGATAGATCTATGTATCTAATATCTAAAATCTAACAAGAATAAATTTTCTTTTGATTTCTTAATAACCATGGCAGAAGTATCTATTCTTTTTCCTTGATAAAACTGCCATTTATACATTGCCGAATAATAATATAACCATTTCAGAAATGGTTTTTTCAAATAAGCGCTGATACGTTTTATCGGGTTAAAATAAAGTTTTTGGAAATGGAAATGGAAAACTTATTTTAAATTTACGTGTCCTTGATAGGAACTGATAAGCAATAACCCGCTATTTGACGAACGGCATATCATCGACGTAAGGTCGCTCGCTAGTTTGCCGGTATTCTATAGGATACGCTTCGGGAACTGATCCACGGAATTTCATGAATTGGTTCCTCTCTCACCATTTTAGTACTGCATAAACACACGGACGCGCTCACGCCACCGATATATGGTGGAAATACTAACAAAGCGGACGAAACGCTATGCTTCCACTTTTCTCATACGTACCGCTCAAGAGTGGAACTCCTTACCATCGTCTGTTTTTCCTGAAGAATACAATCTAGGAGTCTTCAAGTCTCGCGTAAACAAGTATCTTCTAGGTAAGCGTTCCCCTTAGACTGCATTTCCACCTGACATCAGGCGCAATTCAGTCAGAAATACAAAACTAAACAATATATAAAAAACCTATATCTATTTCGGTGTATTACCAGATTCAGAAGTCATGAAAATAAAATACATCTCCCGCGAACAAAATCTTGGACGCAGCTTCATAAAGATATTTGTTTACAAAATAAGATTGTCCTACGGATTTAATCTTATAGTACTAAAAATCTTCATCGTAACCCGATACTATAATCACAAAACACAAAACACATTCGTAACACACCAGTACATTCCTGGTAAACAGAACGTTAAATAGATTTTATTCCCCGTGAAAATCCTCAATATAAGGAGTGAAAGATATAACCCAATATCAAAATTTATGGGCACCGATATTCAGCAGTTCTTGCAGATTGATATATTTTGATTATTGAGATAAATATGTGCTGTTTCCGACGTTTCATCTATACATAGACATATTGATAGGTTTCTATCATTCCTGGTAATATAAATAATATAAAAGGTGATTTTTATTGCCAGCCTAGGCAAGCTAATGGTGATGTAACAAAGCAGCTCTATACTAGTCTAAGGGCCGCTGGCATAAGGTTGCTTAAATTTATTTAAGAAACAGAAATCGTATTTAACACCCTTAAATACAATTAGCGTCTTGCACTAGGCAAAATTGGCTGCTAAATATATTTAAAGAACTGTCAATTCATTTCGTGTAAAACGTATTGAGGCAGATTAATATGATTAAGCAATTTTATTTAAAGGGAATCGTTATGCAAGCAGCCCTAAAACTCGGATCTGTAACTTTATTTACTTTTTTTTTGCCAGGAATCTAAACTAGAACCTCTGCATTCCAATGAGTTATTATCAATGCTTAGCCTACAAGATCGCAGATAAAGCCGTTAAAATGCATAAATTATTTCTTTTTCAAAATAACGGGATATACATAATTCATTAGTATTATGTTATATTGTAAAAATAACTATGTGCTGAGGAGTGTATTGTGCCCCTTCTCCATAATCAGTAACTAAAATTGCTTTAGAAGACATGGTAGACTCATGACTTTCAATAAGTACTGTATATAATATATAGTATTCATTTTAAAATAAAAACGCTCACATATTCTATCCGTGCAGGAACGGAGATAGAATACAATTCCCTGCAGCCGGGCGGCCTGTCGGAAGAGGCGACATCGCAACCCACAGCCAGGTGGTAGGGCATTTGCCCGACTGGATACCACCCCTGGTCTAGAGTTTACCGCCATAACAACCTTTTGTTATGCTCCGGCATTAGTGACCAGCTTCCAGTCTCCTTTAAAAGAGCAGCAGCGCATTTGTAGCACCTTTGGTGAAGCAAATGTCCATAGGCGATGGTAGTCGCTTTCCATCAAGTGGGCCGTCTTCCAGTCTGCTGAACTCCTGCAAAAAAAATCATTTAACCATAATTATAGTAAATATATTAATTATGGTTATAATCGCCTATGTACATAGGCGATTATAACCTACTATAACTTTTCATGAGGTGATTGTAGTCTGTCGGCTACACAATCCCGACATTAACCAAAACACCACAATACGGGCATAAAAGTCATAAACAACAATAACTATAACACCCTATAGGATAGGATGAAGGAAAATATATTTGCTTCAAGATATCTAGGACAAAGAGCTTTTATTTCCCACTGCGATCAGTTCTTTCGGAATCATAATTGAAAATCTGAAACGTTTTCCCGATATGAAATAACTGAAGACATACAAATACAGAGGGGAACTTATCGCATTTTATGCGAGGAATGTTCTGTACGATTTCGCAGGCCATTTTCACAGTAAAAGATTACACACACATACACACACACTAGAAAACGTAGACAATTATCAATTAAAATAGTATTTTATTTAGGCCTGAAACGATTTTTATACAGGTAATGTTACCACGTCTATATACCAGTAAAGTGGTATATTAATTAAAGAATAAAATCACTTAATTATCTGCCATAAGTTATCACTATTTTTAAAATCATAATATGGGAAAACAAAAAATATTTTATTATTTTAACATGAGAGAAATCCATATTTTTCTCAAAATTCATAATAAAAAAATGGACAATCCCGATTGTATACACCTGTACTTTAGTTTTACCGATATGTTAAGATAATAAGAAATGGGACTACTCACCTAACATCGTAGTATATTTCTGATTATATTGGAAATTACCAACCCTTCACCAAATATGTTGTAAGCCAAAACGTAAACTTAACGTATAGACCATTTTCAAAGCGTTTTCTTCCACCCGAATATATATAAAAAAAAATGTTCTGAGAAAACTTTACCCTAATAATCCTTAAGTATCTACATTTGTTCAAACATCATTCGATTATGCGAAAAAATGAGGTTGCACGATCAAATGAATCTCACATTACAATATAAATTCCAAACTAATAGGGGTCCTAAGCGATCTTAAATCTCAGCAAAAGTTTCCTTACCATGAATAAAAAATTATTGACTAACCTACTTAAAGAATTTACTTCAAATTCAGTTACCACATCTTGTGTGGAATGATTCTCACAAAGCCGTTTCGACCCTAAAACCTAATAAAAGTAAAAAAGTTCTACTATCGATTCAGTTAAAGAAATTTAGCATTGAATTCAAATACTACTAATCTGAAAATTATACTGTAACGAAATCATAATCATAGCCGACTAATACAAGCAAGATAACTAGACCCAGTTACTTATGAAGTTCACGACTGTACGCAGCTTGCACGATGGCAGCACTTAATACTTTACTTTCTTGTTCAATTCACTATAACTACAAAGGAACTAAGTAAATATAGTGTTGACAACACAGCAAAACATAAAGAAAATTCGCAGCCAACCTGGTTGAAGTACCTAATGCGTATTGAATGACATGTGGGCAGCATGACAACATGTTTGTTATTTAATTATAAAGATGGTTGTCTACATTTCAATTGCAGCGTCATTTTTTTACTAATCCGTGTATTCTACGGAAACGATGTGATTTATCGGGATGAAAAGTATCCTAAGTGTTGACTTTGATTATTAGCCAGTTCTGTGTCGAGTTTCTTTCATAGACGTTCAGAAGCTTCCAAAAAAGATCCGACATGAGCACCATCTTTTTCCGATATTTTCGTGTATCCCATGGAAACGACGTCATTCGTTCAGTAGTTTGCACGGGATGCTCTAACAGACAGATAGACCGAGAGACAGAAAGACAGAAGACAAAAAATCTAAAAATTGCATTTTCGGTATCTCCTGGTACCGAATTATCCCCTGATTTTGTTCACATTTTGAAACTCTAACCATAAGATTTATTACAGTAACAGATATTGTAGTCTTGTAAATAATGAATATATATAGTATTGATATGTAATAGTAATAAATGTACCTATATATGCATCCCTTTCCCACTCGCCTCCAACGCCATAAGTTAAAAGAGTTTGGTTGTATGTGTTATGTACCTATTTGAATGCGATGCCTATAACTTTATTTATTATTGTGAGCTTTCCAAAGACAAAGTCAACTTTATTTACAAGAACCATTAGAGTCGCTAAATAGTTTGTTTAGCAAGTAGTGTGATTTATTACATTCACATCTGAAAGTACACTACTCTGTGGTCGACAACTATGAATTTATTATTTTAAGGCGTTCTTGGATACGGTACTCTAAAAGAAATAAGAAAAGTTTCGTCCGTCGCTTGTGGTAGCTGTCACCAAATTGTGCCGCCATGTTTGCTGATAAATCAATCAACCTCAGCAAAAAGTAGGCAACCCTATATGTCTTCGAAACTTCGATATAAAGTTTCGAATTTGCCTCAACACAAATATGAAATAGCGATCCCTTTTTTGTTATCTCGGTAGCTTTTGTATTTTTTATTGCTGGAGTTCAGCAGGCAGGCATACAGCCCTTTTGCTGGAAAGCGATTACCATCACCTATGGACATTTGCAACACCAAAGGTGCTACAAATGCGCTGCTGCTCTCTTAAGGGAGACTGGAACCTGGTCACTAATGCCGGAACACAACTCAAGGTTGTTATGGCGGCATACTCTAGACCAGGGGTGGTAGCCATCCAGTCGGGCAAATGCCCTACCACCTGGCTGTGGGTTGTTATGTCGCCTCTTACGACAAGCTGCCCCGCCGCAGGAAATTGTATTCTTTCTACGTTCCTGCACGGATAGTATAATAAGTTATTTAAATAAAATATTCTTAAATATGCCATGCAGCAAGCCAAGGAAGATTATCAATTTACTTAAATTGGTTATCTTGTAACCTGTATGATAGCGCGGTTGGGACCGGGGATAAAGCGAAGGAAAGGACTTACAGAATAAGGTCGCCGCACCAGACCGATGCGGGCTTCGCAACGGCAGGCACTTCTTCGTCGTGATCCTTTTTTCTCGTCTTGCAGTTCCTTCGACTAGTGGATCAACTGGAACGATACAGCGGGCATCTTCCAACATGCGGGTTGATGAAAGCGGGTGTAAAAATGCGGCACAATATACAAAACACGTTGAGGTTTGCGCGGAATCAACGACACGTTTAGCGGTCGAACGATCGATGCGGCAAAGGAAAAAAAAGGAAAGAAAGAGGCGGTGACCTAATAGGTCGGATTTTACACTGTATTTGTACAATGTTAAACACAATAAATCCCGAATTCAAAAGTTTTATACCAACAGATGTCTGCTAAAAAACATTTTTAAGTCTTATAATATGATTATAATGTATTGTATGTGCTGGAACGTTCCCGAAAGTAAAAGTATTAAACTACTATTCGTTATTCAAATAGATTTCATTACAATTCTTATAATGAAAAACCCACTAACTACAAGTCTCACAACTATTTAGATAAAAAACACTGATTTAATCAACAAGTAAATTAAATTTTCTTTGTGTTCCAATCCTGTTTAATTAAACCTCCGTTGGCAAATGAATAAAGAGATTCTTTATTTCTCTCAGTCGAAAATACTGCGATCAATACTTGCTCTTCTATCCGATTTTAAAAAAGGAGGTCTAAAATGTGTTTTTAAATAATCAAATATTGGTTGAAATTCTAGTGATGTTTTTGTATAACAAAACCCAAAAGAAGCATTACATGTGAAACCTTCTGCATATGCAGGACTTAGGGGCCTTTTGGGTACATTTTTTACTAGACTTCTGTCTTTTCAAGTAATTAAGTAAGTAACACATTTTAAAATAAATTCTGGAAAATGTTTCTACAAAAGTATAAAAAATAGCTTGCTACCATCTATCCGTGCAGGAACGGAGAAATAATACAATTTCCTGTGGCCGGGCGGCCTGTTGTAAGAGGCGACCAAACAACCTACAGCCAGGTGGTAGGGCATTTGCCCGACTGAATGGCTACCACCCCTGGTCTAATGTCTCCATAACAACCTTGGGTTGTATTCCGGCATTAGTGACATAGGTTCACACGGCTCCAGTCTCCCTTAAGAGAGCAGCAGCGCATTTGTATTACCTTTGGTGTTGCAAATATCCATAGGCGATGGTAACCGCTTTCCATCAAGTGGACTGTCTGCCTGTCTGCTGAACTCCTACAATAAAAACAAATGCTACCCTCTTATTTTAAAGTATCATTATTCACAATAATTTTATTTATTACTTAAACAACAGTCAGTGCTCTATTTGACTTGATAAAAATATGACGTCATAACTTGCTATACCCGTACAAAATGTAAGAGGCCTTTTAAAAGATAATAAAAAATGTTACAGTTTATTTGACTCTCAACTACTCTATTTTCTCCGGTAAGCGAAACAAAGGTAAGATTGAAATCACTTTAAAGATGCTGTAGGCATTATAGTAAAGGTAAATAACAAAAGGTGTAAGTAGGCGAAGACTGTATCTGTGCAAGAAAGGAGAACGAATAATATTTACTGTGGCCGGGCGGCCCATAGGGTACTTGCCCTAGCTATAGCTGGTTGGTTTTGCTTGCCACCTCTGGTCTAATATATGCTGCCATAATAACCTCGAGCTATGTTCCGGCAGCGCATTGATACCAGCTTTGGTGTTACAAATATCCAATGGTGAACGGGCCGTCTGCATGTTTGCAGGACTCGTGCAATAAAAAAGTAGAAATACAATCACTGTCTCTTACCATCTATCTTACCCTTGTGATAAACCGGCGTGTTAAAATGTATTTACTAGGATATGCCCGCGACTGCGTCCACGTTTAACTTGAAATTCACGCTGGAATCCCGAGATACAAAATACCACAGCATTTAATTTAAAAAAGAATGTACGCTGCCTTTTTAGAAAAAACTGTCTCGGAATAAGTTGACTTTTTATGCACCCGAATAACTAAAAACCGCTCCCGGGAAAATTTCTGCGAGTGTTGCGATAAAATATATCACAAATTTTATAACATAAAGTTTGGTATCGATCAGTGAAAAAATCACATTGTAGTTCGAATTTCTTTAATCTGTACATTTTGAATTATTTTCCGAAAATTTCCTTCCTGGAAAATTCATTCCTGGAATGAAAAGTAGTGCAGATTTTAAGTATAATTGGCTGTCAATTAGAAAAAACTACCTCGATAATTTTCCCAGTACTTTTTACTTGAATCCCGAACAAACAAACAGACAAATCGAGTAACAGACAAGAAAGATATCTAAAAATATTTCATAGTGTATGCCAGTTTTTTAATAGCTTTAATGTACAGACAGGGCTTTTTTAGAACTTATTAATATTATAGATACAGATATTGGTCGAGTATAGTGCTATAATTATGAAATAGACCTTATAAGGTTAACCAATCAAAAGATTTTCTCGTTTTGATAGAGCAATATCAGCTTCCGTTGATGACCCAGTTGATAAAATGGATGAGGAAGCAAAACAAAATTTAGGTTAGATCCTGAATGATTGATTGATCACTCGTTTCACGTTGAACAACCATTAGACCAAAAAGGGGGTTATTTTTTGTGTTCATCTGTGAGTCTAAACCATTTATCGGTTGTCCACTTTAGTAACTGAAACATATCGAGGAATTACAAAGTTTTTTTATGTAGCTCTTTGTTTGTAGTCAAACGGTCATTTTCAACACCTGATGGTAAGTAAACTCGTCTATGGATTTTAGCAACGTCAAAGATGTACTGTCTATTTCGTTAAGACTTTATATATCTATTTTAGCCCCTTTTTTGGAGTGTAATTCACGTTGAATTTCATATTTATTATATATTAGCTGCGCCCGCGGTTTCACCTATGTGGTGATGGAAAACCGTTATATATTTTGGATAATTCACACTATATCTTTATAAATTGTAGCATATTTGTAAGCTGTATTAGTGTAAAGTTTCATCAAAATCCACTCGGTAGTTTTTGCGTGAAAGAGTAACAAACGTACATCCATACATTCTTACAAACATTCGCGTTTACAATATTCTATCATGCTTTTTTCCATGCTTATGTTATAAATGCTAAAGTCTAAATAGATGTTTGTTTCTCAATCACACTAAAACCACTAACCGGATCTAGATGGAAATTTGGCACAGTGGTAAATTATAATCTGGAATAGCTTGGGCTACTTTTTATTCCCCAGAATGTAGTTTCCGTAGGATAATATTAACGTAAGCGAGCCGCGGGTAAAAAAATATTATACATGTATGTATAATGTCTATATATATATGAATATCCTGCTACTGGGTTAAGAACTCCACATTATATAGAAATGGACAACATACTTGCAACGATTATCAAAATTGGTTTCTTGAGTATTTATTACACATCAATTATGTCGATGCATATATTTATCCATGAGCACATAGTGATTGTGACAATGTGTAAGATTAGATAATCGGCGAAAGAAGTCCCTACCTGTGTTTATTATTTAAAGCCGAACAATTGTTTATGAGTCATTTTAACACTAATTCTTGTTCATACTTCAGTAGGTACTTATTCTTGATGCATGCATATTTCTTTCTCTTTTTGTATACTGGTACCTACGTATGTATGGCTATCACTGTCGTCGTCCTTCAAATTATGACTTGTTTCACGAGGATGCTGCCATTGTGTTTGTTTGCGGTGTTATAAAGATAGATAGACATGCAAGAAATAATAAGTATTTTTGCAAGTGCCGTCAACTGTTGAAACAAACTAAATGGCAACTGCCCTCTATAGTGATTTTTATTTTTATACTTTGAATGATTAATTTAGCTGGTTTCAAGATATGTGCAAGATATATTACTTATGAAGCCAAGCACGCTCTTAATAGTCTATTGTATGTATTAACTTAATTAATTCAACAAACATTTACGCAACAACTGAAACCAACAAATTATATTATTATATTCAGCGGTTTCGTGTGTACGGAATATCCGGGGTTTTTTTAACTTCAGATTCGCGCCTACAACATGCAACCATAGTTTGAACCCACATCATTAGACTATTAACTCTTATCTATCACAGCTTTTTATAATAACCTAATAAGGAAAGTTTAGATTTGTAGTCATGTCATCATGAAATATTCATCCAAGAGTTACTTCGCTTCTAACTTCATAGATTACGAATTAACTTAAGATATATATCTATTAAGAACTACTACTTCTGTTATAATATATTTTTCTGTCCAGTACCTATTTGGTCAAAGATGAATTTAAATGAATACACTTAAATCATTTCCACTGGATAGATTCACAAACCGTGAACTCCCGCATCCGCGGCAGTCTTCACGTCCGTGACGTAGCAGATAAACTACAAGAGTGTCGCTTACGCTGGTACGGCCACGTCTAACGGGGACGGGCCTATTATGTGGGGAACAAATATCTAGCCATGCCGCCTCTGCCACGTCTCGGTCGAAGGGGAAGGCCCAGGAAATGTTGGCTTAACGTTGTGAAGGATGACATGTGTGCCAATGATCTCAACACGGGGGACGCTGAAGACCGCACGAAGTGGAGTAGAAAAAGTAGGAAAGCGCACCTTGGGCGTCGGAGTGAACGCTCCGAACGCAACCGGGATTTAACGATCGGATGATGACGATGATGAGATTCACAAACCGTGAGGTACCTATCATATTTAAAAGATTTTGATGCTCAAATTTTCCCTTTACATATTTTGTGTTTTCTGCAAATAGGCAATAATGCAAATAGGGTAAAATATTATCAAAGGAAAATTCAAGGCCCTCCACTGGATAGAGACTTAAGAATGATGTTCGCAATAGGCCTCTTTCAACCAGTAACCTTTTTTCTGAGTATACACGTTGTAAAGAGAAACATTTTTATGTAATTAAGTATTAGTCTACTTACTATCGTTCTCTTGGTTTGTGTTTTTTAACATTTTCTTGAAAATTATTTAATTATTTAAAAGGTTTTTGTAATTTGCTACATTATTTTGATAAAAATAACTTTTTTTTAAAGTAACGTATACGATAGTTGACAACCAAATTTATTATCTATTATTAATTTATTATCTTAGACTCTGTTATCCAAATTATATAGATATGAGACTTTAAAAAACAGCTTAATTGACAAAAAAGTTTTACAAGTTCCGTCCAGGATCGAAGAAAGAATACAATTTCCTATAGCCGGACGGCCTGTCGTACAAGGAGACAAAACAACCCACAGCCATTGTTAGGGTATTTGCTCGTTTGAATAACTACCAACCCTGGTCTAAAGTATGGCGTTATAACAACCTTGATTTGTGTTCCAGCATTAGTGGCCAGGTTCCAGTCTGCCTTTAGAGAGCGGCAACACATTGGCGCATTAGATACTATCTATCTGGTAGGACGTCTGCCTGTCATACAATAAAAAGTGACTTGTTAATTAGTTTTTCATTTTCGTTTTCTTTTTTATTTTGTTGAGAAAACAGAACTCTCTAATAATCCCAAAATTCTACATAACTGGATAGTGCTTTGAGTCATTCTTCTCTCGTTGCTTGTCGTTTCCTTTGAATAAATATTTTAAGATCAAAGCAAATACTTTTTTTTAATTTAGATAATTAATCTAACAAATACAGTAGAACTAACCATCAAGATGACCAAAGGTGATGAAATGCTCCGGATTGGATTCCTGGTGTGGTAAATTTTGGAAAGAATTTTTTACTGTTATTGACTATGGTCCTGGTGTCTGGAATTGGTCTCGAAGTAATCCATTGTATATTACCCATAACATAAGCATAACTTGCTTAATTTGGGAATAAAGAATGTGTATTTATTTACCGATTATTTATTTAAGGTAACACATAAAAAAATACTGGAATTGTTATTCCTAGAATTTGAAAATATTCTTGAAGCTTTAAATAAGATCCGCTTTACTGCTATACCGCTCCAATGTCGGAGTTAGATCAAATATGGTCACATTACGAGTCGATCGTTCGCTAATTTGCCTCAGCTGTCAAAATCTTAGCAATAATGACTCAACTATCTACCAGTATTAAGTATATCAACTCTCAATATCGTATCAAAAATAATTCAACCATATACTCAATAAGTATCTCATTTCTACGTCTAGGACGTGTGAAGTATAGCTACAATCACTTTATTATCTAACGCTATTGAAAGCCAACAAAGCAGTTAATCTTTTACGCCCTAATAAAGTAGATATTCTTATACCCCAGTTATATCATGGAAGAGCTCTAATACTCCCGGTGTTCAACCCAAAAATGAAAATTTAGAGCAAACAGACGACACCCTTACAAATGTTATTTACGATAAAAGCCACTGTGACAGCATTCAGATGCTGGAATGTAAAATTACGTAACTGTGTTATGAAAAGACTCATGTTGTTTGGATATAATTTATTGTTATAGTATTCTCGCTCTAATAACTACACTAAAGCGGTCTCATAACTGTTTTAGTACCTACTACTTCTAGAACGTTAAAACTTTGCAATATGGATTAAGAACTATTTTTATTACAGTATGTTCTTACATATTAAAGAACAGGTCAAAGTAAAAGCCAGCTAATTGCTGGTTGCTTATAATATAACCACGGCTAAATTTTCAACTACTTCGCCAACTGGTTGAAGAATAAAACCCAAAACTGACAACTTTACGGCTACGGGTCGGCTATCGCTTGGCTGACCATTCACGTATTACCCAATTAGCTATCACCTGGTTTATTAACCGTGTAATGATCTACCATTAGCTGGATGGGTCAGTTTTTGCAACTTTGATTGGTTGCCCACCGCTAACCAGGACACTACATCTGGGAATCAACATACCTGACTAACAAGTCATTAGTCAGGTAAAAATTTAGCTGTTTTTCAGACGTACGTTTTTATTCTTGGAGTGAAGCAAACAAGCTGACAGCCTGCCTGATGGAAAGTGCTGCCGTCTATGGATATTTCGAACACCAAAGGTGCTACTAACATGCATTCGGCTTCGAAGGGAGGACTGGAACCTAGCCACTAATGCCGTAACACAACTTAGGGTTGTTATGGCGGCATTCTCTACATCAGGAAAACGTTAAACAAAAACTACTACAAATGTAAAGGACCAAAAAAGAGATGGATGCATTGCGTGCGTGGTGGCATGTTGTTTTGTGGCGTGATAATGGACGTATGTCGGAAGAGAAGACTATAGAGGACAAAGACATATTGCGCAGATCCCAAATAATAGGGGAAGATAAAAGAAAGAGCAGTTGAACAGGCTAAGTCTAAGCCGACCGAACTCATTGGAACACAGAGGCTCCAGGTTCGATTCCTGGCGTAATCAATTTCGAAAACGAATTTTCTGTTATTTACTTTGGTCTGAACAGACTGACAGAAAAGCAACCTACTAGAGAAGAAGATAAATATAAAGTATCAGGAATATTAGGATATAAGGTTTATTATTTTTATAATATTTTTACCGAGGTAAAAAATAATTTATGTTTTAATGCAAAGTATTAAATTTCATATATTAAATATTTAAGATATAAAATTCAATCTAAATTACATATTAATACACAAAAATAAAAATCGAAATTCAATGCACTGTTACGCACAATCTCTTACCTTTGATCTACCTATAAAAGAATATCTGCCTTAAATACACAGATTGAGCTAAAATTGGTTTGAAATATTTTAAGTTTTATATAAAGCGAAAATTAATACTAACGGGTAATGTGAAATGTGTTTTATTTCGAGTTAAATAAGTTTCAAATCACAACTATTCCAAAGAAGTTTTACTTCAAAAAAAAATCGTGAGTGGTAGCCATCTAAACGGGCATATGTCTTACTTGACTGTGTGATACTTTGTCAACGCTTACGACAAGTCGCTTGGCTGCAGGAACTAGCCCTGTATGCAAGTGAAATTAGCGCTAAACGAATAGAATGAAAATGTATGGGGATGACATAATACTTAACGTAACGATATGCCTTTCCCATGCATTTATTATTCGATTTGCACCAATGCCACTGGTCTAAAATACCTCCATGGTTAACTAAACATTTTTACTAGGCAACTGTCATTCTTCAGTAAGTAAAACATAGTTAGATGTTAATTTAATATGATATTTTGTTAATTTAATATGCGAAGTTGTAACCTGAGAAGCGTCCTAAATTTCCCGACACTGATGCAAAGATCCAGACTACTTAGACGCAATAAATTTTATTAGGCGATTACGTATAAAACACAATAAGAGTAATGTTTGTTCGTATTCAAGCTCTACTTAACACCCCACGCTTGTATTTTTGTTGCTCTTAATTGAGAATGTCAGTCTCCGAATTACTATGCCCTGTTTCTTTTATTAAGGGACTACCTAACTGAAATTCGGTATCTCACTCGCACATTACAGGAATTCAGCAGACAGGCCCACTTGATGGAAAGCGGTCACCATCGCCTATAGACATTCGCAACACTCTTAACGGGACTGGAACCTAGGCACTAATGCCGGAACGCAACTCGAGGTTATTATGGCGACATACTTTAGACCAGAGGTTTTATCCAGTCGGGCAAATGCCCTACCACCTAGCTGTGGGTTGTTTTTTCGCCTCTTACGACAGGCCGCCTGGCCGCAGGAAATTGTATTCTTTCTCCGTTCCTGCACGGATAAACAGAATTTTACAGAATTCACTTACCATAAATCCGTATTACACCAATCTTATCAATAAAGTCACGAATGAATTTTATGTCATATACATTTCTATGTATAGAAATGAATTAAATATGAAAACATTTTAATTATATAAAACCTTGTCTGAATCGAACTAATTTTTTTATGAATCATCTAATACTCGCATATATAATTATCGTGTCGCGGTGTTTGTAGGTAAACTCCTCCGAAACGGCTTGACCGATTCTCATGAAATTTTGTGTGCATATTGGGTAGGTCTGAGAATCGGACAACATCTATTTTTCATCCCCCTAAATGATAAGGGTAGTCCACCCCTATTTTTTGTTAATTTTTAGATATAACTAGAATATAAAAGGATATATATAAAATTTTGAAATGGCAAGTATAATAAACGAAGTACCAATTTTAGTGTACAATAAATAATCTATATAGATATCCTAATCAAGTTTTAAAAATTTTTCAATAAGACGAGAAGGGACCCAGTTTTGATTTGATATCGTAAATAAATTTATCTTATATTTCCTTACCGCGTTCAACGACTGACATAAACGAGTATGACGTGGGTAGAGTTTTGAATAGCGCGAATGAACCAAGGGTCCCCACTACCCTTAACCTTTACCACCCTTAAGGATTTCTCACGTTTCTTCAATACAAAAGCTATTAACTATTCAGGGTTCATGAATACTTACACATAATGTATATGTAGGTCGTTAACATAGTTTGGTGACTATGTTTAGAAATAAGCAAATAAACCTTTTAATACTCAATAGATTTTATAATGCTCTAGATTTTTGAAGTGATAACTTCTTATGGGAGGGTAAACCGCTTCGTTACGTAACACGTTACGGCGTCAGTCTGTCTGGCTTTCCTTTCTCTCACGCATATGGCAGCGCTACACGGGCTCCTCCTCTCTCACTCCAACCCAAAGCTAGCCGTATTCCATAAACTAGATTAAATAACGATACTAATTAATAATGTACGTACACAAATCTCTTATTAATCTACATATTCAAGAACTGGAACTAAGATTAAGTAAGATTTTATTAATAAGTAATCTTTACTTACATTATCATTTTAATATACACAAAATTTAAGTAATAACCTAAGTTTCTTTTAAGTTAAACAATTTCAATATTAAACTGTCACTTCTGTCGGGCGTCCCGAAATGCACACGTTTTTTAACCGACTTCGAAAACAGGAGGAGGTTCTCAATTCGTCGGAATCTTTTTTTGTTGCTTTTTTATGTATGTTCGCCGATTACTCTGTGATTTATCCGATTTACGTGATTCTTTTTTGTTCGACGCGCAATAGTTGCCATGTAGTCCCCTAAAAATTTGACACAGTTTGGCCCAGTAGTTTTCATTTTACGATCATTTTTTTGTTCCCGGTTCTTGGGACCTATATTTTTTAAGAAGCGCGCCACCATTCGTAGGTCCACCTATACAAAGCTAGACGCTAAAAAGTAACGAATAAAATTTAAAAACTTCGTTTAAAAACACCGACTTCAAAAACTAAAATGTATAAAATAACTTATTTCTAAAGCTATTATTATTAATATATATTAACTAAAACATCTTGAAGTCGGTGCAAAGTAAAACATAAAAATAACTATATTTTCAAAATTACTAAGCACCGACTTTAAGACGTTTTAGATAATATATATTAATAATAATAGCTTTAGAAATAAGTTATTTTATACATTTTAGTTTTTGAAGTCGGTTTTTTTAAACGAAGTTTTTAAATTTTATATAATAATTTTTTCATAATTTTATTTAATGTCATAATAAGAGAGTGATAATAACATGTACACAATTAGAGTATTACCTATAATTATTACAATTATACAAAAGTTAAATATACGATATATACATATTGACACACACACACATATTGACTATATAATAGTAAGTTGGTGTAGACTAGATTGGGAAACGACCTAACGGATTTGAATAAAAATTTTTTGAATTAAAACAAGACTGTTATTTTATGTATTCTTTCACTTTGTTATCTTGCAGGATTCAGGAGATATAAAATAAAGTCGTGCGCGAACAAAATCCTGGCCACAGCTAATATAATATACTGTAATAATTTATTTGAAACACGTATAATATTTTCTTAAGTTTTCGCGACTTGTATTCAGAATAAAACTACATTTTAACGGTTTTAAGAGCGGTAATTTATTTGATTTTGGTTTATCCGACGTTTCGGCCGCTATTCAGTGGCCGTGGTTACGGACGACAAAGCTGACATTTATCTAACGTGTATTGTTAAAGTTTTATTTAGCCTACCGCCAACATGTTTATTTTAATTATTTAGTTTTAATTTTATTTATATTATTATATTATTTACTCTATGGGAGACTAATTTAATTTACCACCGCTTCACAACATGTTGTGGCTTGAAGAGAAGAAGCGGCGCAAGAAACTCTTCAGCTATGTCATCTTTGTCGTCCGTGACCACAGCCACTGAAAAGCGGCCGAAACTTCGGATAAACCAAAATCAAATAAATTACCGCGCTTAAAACCGTTAAAACGTAGTTTTATTTCAAACACGTAGTTTTTGTTTATTATACAATTGTTGCTATACTATATTGACTAAGAAAGAAGTAGGGTAATTGAGTTGGCAATATTGAATAGAAACCATATAGAATTACCTACGGCCTCTGTGCTTCAGTGGTCTTATCTAAACCTTTGCTTGCTTAACTCATTGGAACGCGGAGGTATCGTCCCGTGGTCGGTTCTTGATATGGTAAATTTCGTAAAAGAATTTTTCGTTACTTATTATGGTATGGATGTTTGGGATCGACCCCAGAGTTGTCGGTTACATATTAGTCATAATAATATTTATTACTAGCGGCCCCGACGGACGTTGTCCTGCTCTGAAAAATTAAAAATCTAAGACCGGATCCCAGCGCTACCTACCGGTTCTAAATGTGGATTTAAACCATCCGGGAACCCACCACTCAAACACACAAAAACAAAATTACCAAGATCGGAAGTTGATTAGGCGGATTCTAGAACCCGATCTCAGCGCCACCTACCGGTTCCAACGGGATAAAAAGTATTCTGGGTCCGTCTGCTGGTTCTAAGCTACCTTCCCACCAATTTTCAGCCAAATCGGTATGGCCGTTCTTGAGTTATAAATAGTGTAACTATTTAACACGACTTTCTTTTATATATGTAAGATAGATTTATATTATAATAAGTGATTTACAATGTGTCGACTATTAAAAGACCTTAAATGTAAAGCTTGCATCTCGTAATCATAATGCCATACAAGGTGTGTGGGTTTGTTAAAAAAGGGTTTATCATAACCGCTTTCTTAATGTGATTATGAATAACACTTTTTTAACGAATATAATATATATACATACCTCGATATATACTTCGTTTACCAATAATTTTCTAGTGAACAAAATGTCCACTGAAAAAAAAATGACTCTGGAAGAGCTTATACTAGATTCTCCCGCTAGATTAATAGTAGGCTTAACGTGAAAAATCGGATTTATTTCCCGCAAAATCTCTGTTACCGAGTCAAAACTGTCGAACGAGGGGTAAATGTGACGGCTATCAATTACTCAACGTCTTGGAAAGCCACGGTATCCAGATTACATCGTAAGTGGAGGGCCCGGACCTCGTCAATTTATCTTTCACTTTACATGACAGCAACGCCCTTTGCCTTCCATTCATAAAGGAAACCCGCCAAGCGAGGACGAATTACACAACACCGTACATGTTCCATACAGACCTTAATAATCCATGATCTGACAATCGTTATGCTTTTACAATTATAATATTACAATATAATTGCTTAGCCGATTGTCCAATGTGGGTTGTCTGCCGCTTATATTACCTACCTGTCATACGTATATCTATGTCTAAGAGGATTTGCGGGCTTCACACATCTGGTGATTGATGGTTTGGTAGTATATTCATTCAAACTTATTCTTGAATTCCATTGAACTCTAATCTTATTCATATTGAGTTAGAGTAACTTCGAAGGCTTGTTTATAATTCTTAAGCAAGCCTTTAAACTTACTCGAGCTCAACATATAATAATAAGGTGTAATTTGAAATTTCATACGCATTTTGTTTATTTAAAAAAAATATAGCGATAATACGTAGGTATTTAATATTAGACATAATACCTTTTTATACATGTATTTGACGAATGTAAGAGCGAGGGAGATAATTATGTGATTTATCACAAGAACTATATTATGATTTTTGATGGAATGAAAGAGTTGCGTTTAATGAAAACACCATCATATCCATAGACCGAGAACTCTAGGGATACAACAGGTCTCAAAAGAGAAAAATTTTCAGAGGAACGAATTGAAGTTTTGTTCAAATCAACATGTTTTTTATTTGTGTAAAATTACTTGGTTAACTAATCTGTATACTTCGGTATGCAAATTTCCTCTTTTGTCATGAAATCATACGGCTATTATTATTAACTATAGTCCGGCCAATCTTGACTCGGTAATAAATACTACAGCAACCAACAAAAAAATTTTTTGACGGAAATTGTTCGTCATTACAGTTTTATCCACCTAATATGTTCACGAAGTGAGATTGCATTCTAACAGCAGCCGAGCTATAGGAAGTTTCAAGTAGCACTTATTTCTAGGTAAAACTAGTAGTAATTTTGGGTTAATACCCTGTTCATTCAAATAAGTGATATGTATTTTGTAACTGTAATAATACGCATATTAGATCACAAAAGACCTATGCTTCCACTGGACCTCTGCGGGAATTAAAACGAAGTTTAGAAAAGATACTAACAACTACAGATATCATATATTTTTCACGAAAACAAAATGTGCTGACGCGCTTTGTAAACAGAGGCTGGAACCTGGGTTCTAATGCCGGAACACAACTTAAGGTTATGGCGGCATACTCTAGATCAAGGGTTAGCCATCCAGGCTTATAGCAAATACCCTACCACCTGGCCGTGGGTTGTTTTGACGCCTCTTACGGCAGGCCACCTGATTGCCTTAAATTATATTCTTTCTCCATTCCTGCATGGACTGAAAGATTAAATAAATTATTTCAAACATTTAAAGTTTACTCGTGCATCCATCTGTTTGCCTGTCTTGGTATGTCACAGTCATTTTTCTCGGAAATTACTTGATCTTTATAAATATGTAGTGGGAAAATTTAATAGGTATTATACCGCTAACCAATGCCTAAGTAACAATAACCCTGACACTTACATACATTAAAAATTAAAATCCTCAGTTTAATTTATACCACCACCTTTAATAATTCGGGATTTAGCATAGAATACACTGTCCTGTTTTATACATTTTCTTTTAGTTTCTGAGATAATAATTATGACCAGTGGTTGCCCGTGGTCGAAATTCGGCCCTAATAATTAATGAAAGATAATGTATGATTATGATGATTATAGACGTATAGACTTAGATGTATAGTCTTACTATACTATACTTCTAAGACCATACTTCTATACTCGCAGAGTTCTCCAATAACACTGTTAACATGACTTGAACAATAAACACAAGAGTATATATGCGCGTGTGTGTCAAATACATGGTAGTGTGTGTAATGTTCTTTTATGGATTTATATGTATAGTATGGGTAAAAAAAAAAATTTACATTCGTCGCTCCCTCTCTATATGAACTATAAGTGTACGAAATGTCATACTCCTCCGTACGCGCAATTTTCGTAAAAAGGGGTACAAAGTTTTTGCTTCACGTATTAATATATATATCGATTATTAATATATATTTAAAGATAAACGGGCGTGCGCACATGAGTGTAAGCATTTCAGTTTTTTGGCAAAAAATTTAAAGTTTTCTACAATAACATTTTTAGGGTTCATTATAACATATTTCTAATTGATCAAAATCTGACTAGCGATCAGCCATACGCTAATAAATAATTACACAAATTAATTAATATAAAATCTTTAAAAAAACTAGAATTCTAAAAGTGACACATATGACTAGTAAGAAATATAATAGAATAATAAATACACACTAAAAAATATGCAGAAATTTGAGAAATGTGGTCAGTACTGCATTGCTTGCATTTTGCTATCCAGAAACGTAGTCCGACCGAGCACTGATTTCCAGTGCCCTCCTTCTAAATCACCATCTTGTTGTTAAACTGTTGCATTCAAGGACAAAGTGCACTCACTGGACATATTTATAGATGAAGATACTTCAGTTCAATAAATCATCATTAATTACGAAACAATACGCGCTTATCTTAAAATTATCGCTTCTTTTCTGTGAACATTAATAAAATTAACTTACTCTAGTATTTACATAGCATTAGTAATAATGTATTCAATTCATCTGTACACAGATACTGGAGTGAAACAACTGTGGGGCCGACGTCGCGTAGATAAAGTACGCTTCCTGAGCAGCTGTGACCTGATAACCTCACTCATCAACAAAATGCCTTATCTGCTGCACAATGTTACCAGTCTCTTATTGACCCAACCGATGGACACGGCAGCACTATCATATACAACTTGCGTTACAACGAAAAGAGTATAGATGACCTCATTTGTAGTGAAACGTTTGCAAGCGAATGATGTGCGTTAACTCGAAGCTAAAATGGGTGACTTGTTTCCAAGTATACCAAGAAGCACGTTCGCGAGTGACTTAGAGGCGCATAACTGGAGCGCCGGGAATACTGTGATTGGTTTAGATGAATACACTTCTGACACTGAGTTAGCTGCTGTGGAACTTTTTAAAGATTATCCCGAAGGATTGTTGCGTTTCGCGTCTGCTTGCTGCGTGCTGTTTATGCTCGTTGGGATTCCAGGCAATCTCATCACCATCGTTGCACTTGCCCGCTGCAAGAAGGTAAGGAGCCTCTTCTAAAATATATAGTAATGAAATTGAAATGTCTGTTTGTGATAAAAAAATAATTACAATGTTTAAGTGATAACTGATGTATACGATGCCTAATTTATGTTATGACATATACGAGTATGTAATGCCTCTACATCTAGGATAATGTTAATATTAGAGGCGATTTCACGCAGATGTAGCGATGGGTGTAATGCGTTATTTGTGATGTTACATTGTTATTTATTGGTAATGACGTTAAACATTAGATGTATATTAAGGTAGCTAATCATTAGCAGCATTATTTTTAAGGTTATAAACAAAACGAGAAATGACATTTGGCGCCAGTCACTAATCTACCATTATCCCAAATGGAGCAGGAACATAAGGAATTTGTACAATTATAGACGAATATAGCCAAAAAGATGGCATGGCCGTGGCCGTGTTTTTTTTTTTTTGTGCCGCCACTGTTATTCACTGACCAAATTTATCATGGCAATGCGAAGTTTCGCCAGTACAGCTGATAAACAATTATGCATGGATACACAACAGTAATATTTGTATATGTATGTAAGTTTATGTCAAAGAAGCAAGTGAGGTGTGTAAGAATAAGCCTAAATGGCGCTCTGTTGTTCGTGCCTACCCCGCAAGGGACCTGGCGTGAAGTTATGTATGTATGTAAGTTTAAGTAGATTTATATATGAATTATGTGTATTTTGTATTTACTATTAATATATTTATATATAATCATATACATTTTAAACTGTATACACTAAATACCCACTATTCGATATGTAAAATTATCTCCAGAAAGTTGTCTGGAAGAAATCGCTATTAGCGATAATTAATAATCATTCAAAATTAATTGTTAATTCTGTTGTGTACTGTTTTCTTGTGTACAATAAAAAATATCATATTTTATAAACTTGCGTTATATTACATGCACATATATAACTACGATTAACCAACGCTAATAAAATCTGGTGAACTAATTAAAACTAACCATCAAGGCTACATACATGATAAAGACTGAGATTATCACTCCCAGTATCCTCCTTGTATCATTTGTAACAGTAAAACCAGTATATTTACTAATATGAATTTAAACTGATAAAAATAATAGTTGAAAATTCTTCATTGTTATTTTGGAGGCCACTCATAATAATACAAAAGTAGGTTAAATTATAACCACTTATATTATAATTAAATTGAAATCATCTTTGGTTCTTTGGCGAGAACATAAATACTGATGTATTATTGTGCAGTTTTTATTTAAAGAAATATACAATATTAATTGTAAAAATGAATATAATTGTAGGAGTATGGAAGCAAAACACATATTTTGTGCACACACATTTGTGCCGGCCCCCTATAATTAGGAAAATGTGAAAGAAAGAAAAACAAAAAAATATTTGTGTAGTAATAATACTGATGGTTATTTTAAATAATTTTGTGCCCTAAAAATTCAACTGTTTGGTGATATATGCCTTTTCGAACTGCTGCAATAACAATAACTACCTCATATGGTGTTTGGAGATATCCGTGCAGGAACGGAAAAAGAATACAATTTCCTGCGGCCGGGCGACCTGTCGTAAGAGGTGACAAAATAACTCACAGTCAGGTGGTAGGGCATTTGCCCAACTGGATGGCTACCACCCCTGGTCTAAAGTATATCATCATAAAAACCTTGAGTTGTGTTCCGGTATTAGTGACCAGGTTCCAGTCTCACTTAAGAGAGCAGCAGCACATTTGTAACACCTTTGGTGTTGCAAATGTCCATAGGCGATGACAACCGCTTTCTATCAAGCATACGGCGCCTGTCTGCTGAACTCCAGCAAACAAACCAGTATGTCTAAGGATTCTGTTAAATGGGTCCAGATTTTGCTAGTGTCTATTTGCTTGAAGATATATGTTCGAGATTTAATATTCATGAATATTTGAAGCTGTCTAGATACATAACTCGTACAAAGCTAAAAACAGGAAAAATGTAATATTAATAAAATGATCAATAATTACTATATCAACAAAAGTTGTTGGTTTATTGATAATTGGTAATCAGTAATCCATTACAAGTAATTTGTCTTGATTTGTTTATCGTGTTTGGTAAATAAAAAAAAATAATAACATTCAAAGAAATACTTTACTTAGTGGAACTCTTCATAAAAGAGGTTTATGTAATCACACGATAAATATGTAATTACATTCCTTAGTAAAAATATGGTAAAAATAGTAGAAGCTATAAATAGATGTAGTAATAAAAGTAATCACCATCGCCTATGGACATTTGCATACCACAAGTGTTACAAGCCGACCTTGAACGAATTTTATGATATTTAAAAAAACCACATCGTAATGCACTGAGAAAAACTTACCTGGGAGTTTATATCAAATCCCTACGGGCATGCAAATTCATAAGAAATGTTGCTTAAACAAACGAGAAGGTATTCAGAAAAGAAATATACTTTTTTGCTGCCAGTAATTTGTATTTTGTTTAGGCGTGTTCACTATTCATCTTTATACATACCTAAATATCTATAACTCACAGTCACTGAACCCCTGCTCAACCGCTGGACCTTTTTTAATGTCATTTTTTATCTGTGGTTGAGTGGGTCCCGAGATGTTTAGAAACCCAATTAAATCAGGTTGAAGGCGCTGAAGTTTAGTTTTAGAGTTTTGAAATAATTTTTGTGCATGTTTGAGTGATTCCGTGAATGCTTTAGATTTAAACTGGATCTGGTTAGTGGAACTGCAATCGGGTTCCACATTTTTTATTTTTTCCGGGCAATACATCTCGCGTCTGCCAGGCCTGCTAGTGAAATATAAAACATCAAATAATTGCATTATCACGATACATGTGGCCATACAATCGTGTAACTTTCTTACGACGAATATCATCTCAATGTATGTACATCGCCCAATATTACCAAGATATTATACAATCGCAATACACCGCGCAAAGTGGAGAAGAAAAAGTAGGAAAGTGAAATACAAGGCTTTGAGGCAAATGTTGCGAATACAACCGGGTTTTACCCTTACGATAATGAATAATGCATTGAAACATTCATATTATCCAGACCAATATAGAAATGTAAAAAATAATGTTTCTAGTCGCCGTTTCAACCCCAATGTTCTTTGGAGCCCACTAAAAATGTGTATGTATAGGCTTCAGGATAACATGTTGCCAAAAATGAGACCCTTATACATCCGTCATGACCATTAACTGGTGTTTCTCAAATGGTATTTTTTTTTATAAAATGTTAGTTATATTATGTCTTTAGATTCTAGATAGATATTAGATTATTAATATAAAACTCTTTTTGGTGCAATATCTAATTTTAGACGTAGCTTAAGTTGTCTAAGACATTGAAATAAAATTAAATAATTGTAATTAATTACTAAATCAAAAATTTATTAAATTCATGGAAATCTATAGTAAAGTAATTCATTATACATTGTGTGAGTTATACACAAGATAGTGATATGCTCGTATAATAATAATTATGAGTACTAGAATAGCATTGAGATAAGATCAAAACGGTCACTGAAACTGACACGAATCTGATAAAAAAAACATACTAAATACTCCTTAGACATACGCAAACATGTCAAATTAAACATTTTCATGCATTCTTAAGATTTTATTTCTAAACACGCCTTTTTCGGCAAAACACAATTAGAAGATTTTATTATGTAGCTTCACCTGCGATAATGTGTTTTAGACTGTGTCCGAATGTCTCAAATATGTTTTATACTAAGCTTTGTCCGCGTGGAATAGTTTTAAAAAATACCCCCATTCTTTGCATGATTATATATAGCTTATAGCCTTCCTCGATAAATGGGCTATCTAACACTGGAAGAATTTTTCAAACCAGAGTTCCTAAAATTAGAGCGTTCAAACAAACAAACAAACTCTTCAGCATTATATATATCAGTATATAAGATTATTTATATACACATTAATTTAATGGGCACCTACACGCTGTAATGACACATAATTTGTTACTGAAAATATATGAATATAAATGTGTTGTTAAGCGTTAGGCTGCAGATGTTTCTTTGTAAAATGCTGACTATTGTACAGTACTCGTACATGTGTATATATTCGTATATAAACACGTTATCCGCAATATTTAACGACATTAACATATCTACGTGAAACGGACTATATCGCAGATGAAGCTTCGATGTCAGGTGTAACAAGTGATTATTTTACGAGCTCAAATATTAGCTGGCGCGGCAGACTTCGCCTGAAAAAATAAAAACTAGCACCTGAATGCAGCGCCAACGACCAGGTCCAATTGTTATAAAAGCTATGCAATGAACCTCTTAGTAAATGCTATAGTAAAAACAAAACAGTAAAAATAAGAAAGTAGTGCCTATAATTGGATAAGATGCAAGATATAAGGAAATCTGTAACAAAAAACAATAGTCTAAAATTTAGATGCAATATGTATAAATTAAGTTTTGGAACAAAAATTGTATAAGATTAGAAGCAACAAAGAATAACCCCCTAAAAAAGCAAGAAACCCGAGCAATCTCGTTCGATCGGAGGGAGAAAATTAATAAAAACCTCTTAGTACACAAAAATGAGAGCTTTGAGAAGTATATGTAAGGTTAATGTAAGTGATATGATAAGAAACAGTGTGATAAGGGAGCGTTGTGAATTGAAAGAAGATGTAGTGACAAGAGTTGAAAAGGGAATGTTAAGGTGGTTTGGCCATGTAGAGAGAATGAATGATAGCAGAATCACAAAACAAGTATATGATAGCAATGTGACTGGAAGAGTCAGTGCCGGTAGACCAAGACGTACTCACCATGATCAAATTGAAGATATTTTGAAGAAAGGTCAGATAAAAAGTAGTTTAAATAAGCGTGTATGTATGAGAAGATTAATGAAAGTTGATGAAGCGAAAAGTGTTTGTCAAGATCGTAACAAGTGGAGATCCATTGTCTCTGCCTACCCCAATGGGAAACAGGCGTGACAATATGTATGTATGTATGTAGTACACAAAAAAATCATCAAAACCGATCCAGCGGCTTAAAAGGTGTTCAGTTACATACATGTGTACAGAAAAATTACAATTAGCTTATTAACTAATCAAAGCAAAGGATACGATTACGCTTTCACACATTTTTGGGCCGAGATTGTAAAAATATGAGTGATTTTAATATTTGTTTTTATAAGTATAGGTTTAGTTATTTTGAATGAATTAATCGTGTTTTTATATTATTAATTTTTGAAATACATTCACATAAATCCATTATGGTAATCAATAACTTATTTTATTTGTGAGCTTATTTTTCACATTTCTAACAGAAACAAATAATGCTTTTTAAGCCTATTTATGATAACACTAACGACCCGCCCTGGCTTCGCATGGCTATTTATATACTACTAGCTACTACTACATACCCTACTAGCTGCGCCCCGCGGTCTCCCCCGCGTCGTGATTGAAAATCGTCATAATTCCACAATAAAAGAATTTTTCTAAAATAAAAGTAGCTTAAGTTACTCCTTATTACATCAGCTACCTGCCAATAAAAGCCCCGTCAAAATCGGTTCAGCCATTTCAGAGATTAGTCGGAACAAACAGACAGGCAGACAAAAATTGTAAAAAATATTATTTTTCTATATGTACCGTATATATATTCATATACAAGTATTAAAAAGCGGTTATTTCAATATTACAAACAGACACTCCAATTTTATTTATAATTATAAATATCAGCTGGAGATAGTGTAACTTGCCAACAGTAAAATATTTTTTCAAATCGGTTCAGTATCTTCGGGGCCTATTCAATGCAAACAAACAATCGAATTTTCCTCTTTATAATATTAGTATAGATAATCGATATAGGGTTTTTAAAAAATGTTGTTTTTTTATTGTTTCTGTACAATAATATTTTTCACAGGTCCGAAACGCGACTGCAGTCTTCATAATGAACTTATCATGCTCCGATCTTCTCTTCTGCTGCTTCAATCTACCTCTGGCAGCTTCTACGTTCTGGAGGCGCTCCTGGGTACACGGCAAGGTCCTGTGTAGAATGTTTCCGTTGGCAAGATACGCCCTTGTAGCCGTCTCATTGTTTACCGTTCTGGCTATTACGATAAATAGATATGTCATGATCTCACACCCACGGCTCTATCCAAAGTAAGTATGACTACAATTATCTAAAGTAGAAATAGTTATTTTATTGCAAGGTTAAAATGTTTATACACGTCTCACTGATCAGGAGTAGGTAGCGAGGTAGTGTTGAACTCATGGTGAGTGCCGATAACCCATCCAAACTACCCTGGTATTTCTACTATTACCTCAAGCCAGGAATGTGGTTCAACAGAACACCCCACATCAAGTGGCGGTAAAAGTGGTAGAGCCATGCTGAAGTCATTCCCATCTCATCATTTAGCGTCTTTATTACAGCAGTTAGGGCCGGCTCGATCGGTGATATATACGCCCTCACAAATATCGACGTGAAACGGTTATAACCGTGCTAAAGCTAAAGTATAAAGTGTAAAAATATAAAGTGTTTCGTGCGATGAGTTAGAGTTTCAAAACCCTACTTTCTCCCCCTTCCCTGTCCCATCTTGCCTATTCCAATCTCGTATCGAATCCCCTCCATCCCATTCCCCTGTCTATCCATCTATCTTTCACCTTTATCGCATCCTCTTTATCCAGCCCTCAAGGCTGGCAACGCGTTCGTTTCGCCATTGGTGTTGCAAACGTCTATAGGCGATGGTAAACACTTTCCATGAGCTGGGCCATCTGTCTGTTTCCCAGATTCGCAACAAGCCACTTTTTTTAAACTACGATTGCCCTAATTTCGAGCTTTGTCTCACAGTCCCATTTATAAAATTAGAAAAGTGCTCGCAGAACATCTATGCACCCCAACTTCAGAAATATTGAGGGTAGACTGAAATCAATAAGAAGTTTTAGCTTATTTCATGAAGGTTATAATGACAGAAATAACAAAAAGAAAAAAGAGGCAAGCAGAAGTGATCACAATTAAAAAGACAAAGTTTTATGCACCTGCTCCACCTGCGTTAGTGTAAGAGATTGTGTCCAAAAGCATCTTATTTATTTCATTAGATAATAACGTGTTAACGAATAGCTACATTAGTGAAGTTCACCACCACCACGTGAATTATCGATTAATGTTTAACATCACTGACAATGTCGCATGACAAATATTGCATTATAATCTTCTTTAATTGAAGAATTACGGCGCAGGTGTAACAGGAGCATTAGAATGATATTCAAAAAGTTTGGATAGCAACATTCCCAAATGAGTTATTTCTAACGAGAAATAAACAATTAAAATAAGAAACGTAGATATTCGTAGGTTTAAATTATATATAAATAGTTATGTTTTATGTGTCTCAGTTTTGTTATCTAAAACTTTTTATTTATCTACAGGTTGTACAGAAAAAAATATTTAGCTGTGATGGTTGCAAGCACATGGATTTTCTCCTTCGGAGCACTTATTGCGACCTGGTTGGAAAAATGGGGAAGATTTGGATTAGATCCTACAATCGGGTCATGCTCAATATTACCGGATCGGAACAACAGATCTCCAAAAGAGTTTCTCTTTGTTGGTGCATTTATGTTGCCATGTCTTGCTATTGTAATATGCTATGCTCGAATATTCTGTATTGTACGGGACGCTGCGAGAAAATCAAGAGCACCAGCTCGAGGGAGATCCAGACCAGGATTAGAAGATTCAGCAGTTGTATCAGCTTCTACAGCTCTAGAGAAGTCACCCGGTCCTGAAAACGGGTTAGCAAACCACAACCATGTTGCCGCACCAAAAAGAGCATTACTAGCTCCTCCGGTCCTTCACTGTCCACCTACTCCAGGCCCTGAAAGATCTTCATCATCTGGCGTAGATACCTTCGATGGGCATGACGATGAATGCGTTCTAGACGCAAAACCTCACACACCTATTAGCGGAGAAACTGCTAAAAGACTTCGACAAGCTGCTGTCGCGTTGAAACGATCTCCAGCGTCTGTCAGGCCTCCAAGACTGACGCCTAAAGATAGGAAGTTATTAAAAATGATAATGGCAATAATGCTTTCGTTCTGGGTATGCTATTTACCTATAACACTTACGAAACTCTTTCGAGAGTTCACATCACATCCCGCAGCTAATATTGCTGGGTATATACTGATATATTTGACGACGTGTATCAATCCTATAATTTACGTTGTGATGTCTAGTGAGTACCGGCAAGCGTACAAGAACTTGCTAATGTGTAGGAGATGGGCATGACGGTCACCCGGCGATGGCGCCTCCGAGAAGCGCCCGCCGTGACTAGTCGTAAATCGTTGGACAGCTTGAATTACTAGTGCAGACGGTATGAGTAATGGACACCTTAGTGCGTGCGTATGAAATATACTCGTACTTAATATCTGAGACTTGCTCTTTTAAATGCGCCAGTAGATTAGAGTATGACTAAACACAAAACCTGCATGCAATACTCGACGGAGCGAAAAATACATCGTTTATCTGTAAAACGTGCTCACGTGAATTCATGCTTATAGAAGTAAATACAAAACATTTTCATAATTATATTATAAGCAGTTTTTTCATCTTGCCTGGACCTTTCTAATTCAGTAAATTATCGACATATTTTAAAATTTTATCGGTTTCTATATTATAATACACACGAATAGAAAAATTAATCTTGAAAAAGTAAGTAGTCTTGTTTCATTTTTTGCATTTTGAAAAGCGGAGTATATAACAATTAGATATATATTTAACTTATGTGTGAATGAATTGAATTGAACAAAAACTATGAATACTCTAATCTACAGGTAAATTTGGATAAATGCATAAATTTTAATATGAATAACTATCTGTATACGTAGTAGGGTAAAATACTGTGAATAAGGAATGTTATGAGAACACGAGTAATGTTTTTGTAGCCAGGAACCGTCCGTGATCGTGTAAGATGGTTTGATTGAAAGCAATTAATATATATGATGGTTTTATACTGAAATAGATGTTAAGATTACCATGAATATTATAATTATAAGAAATTAGAAGAGCCGTGAGGATCTTGTTATAAAATAAGTTATTCAATTCTGACTAAACTTTTTATACATATTTGATATTAAAGCAGCTTGTATTAGGAACGTGTTGAACAAGCAGTTGACATTAGCGCCATATGATCGAATATAATATTATTATAAATAATATGTAGGTTATAATACAAAGGCTAAAAGTTATAATACAAAGGCTAAAAGTTATAATGGCTTGATAATTCTCGAATATTTAAATTTAAAGTAACTGTTATATGGAACATATTTCACTGTTACTTGGAGCAGAATTCCTAAGAGATTTGTAATGACGTCAAAGGTTTTCCTGGTATGCTTACAACTTATGTATATATGTCACATTGTGCGCACCAATACAAGTCTTTAACTTTATTATGTACATTTAGAGTAAGCAATCATTTCCAACCTTTCCGCAGAGTAAAGTATAACGCGTTACTTTTATTGATTGTTTTTTCTGTACTTCAAAGAGAATCAATTACTTTAACATTTAGTCCACTTCATTATTAAGTAAATTTCATCACTAATATCTTGTATTATCAGTCCACAGACATTATATTGGTGTACTCGATGTACATATTCTGATTTTCTTTCTTCATGTACAGCACGTGGTAATGGCATAAATATGCAAAAGAGTCGAAGTGCTTATACAAAAAGAAGACTAAATCACTTTAGACAGTATGTCACCAAAACTTTATTACAACCTTATAGGTTCAATAATAAGTTATAGTAAAGTAATTTCATACTATACATCCCCCTAGGCCTAGGAGGCCCAAGCCCAGCAGTGGTATAGTTATGGGCTGTTGTTATATATTATAATTTCATACTTCTTTATTTATTCAGGCGTATAAAACAGAGTACAACACAAAATTGCTAATATGTATTAACGACTACAATATGAGCTTGTTGAAATACTTAACACACACATCTTCAACAGACTTATGCTGTTATTATATTATGTTACATATACGATTTACAGAATCAATAATTAGGATTGTTAGAGACACTGACCATGATAATACAGTGATATCAGTTTAATTAATTAATAACTTTAGCCATGCAACTTTCAAAATATTATTATATTCAAACTCAAATTCAAAAGTTTTTATTCAAAATAAGTTCCACTGGGGAACACTTTTTGAAGGTCATGCATATAGGGTAATTTTTTTTGTACTTCCTAGTCTATGTACACCGCGTCGCAACGTGTTATTGCTGTTAAGGAGAAGAAGCGTCAAGAAACTCTCCAGCAACACGTCTAGCTAAAAATTGTTTTTCTTCATATTTCTTGTTCCATTTATATTTCAAGTTCTTTTTTTAAAGTTTTATACAGAAGTATGTTACAGAATTACTTTTGAAGAATTAATGGAGTTGTAGCAAACAGTCCATATTCAATAAGACAGAGCGCAATAAAAGGATAGAAAATATTATTATAGTTATAAACACGACGTTTATAACTATGCAGTATGTTACTGCAGTATTAAAGATGTCTAGTTATAATTAATTAATATATTCAAAAAAAAATTCATCATCTCTTTCAAACTGAATTTAAGTTGCTGTAAAGGTATTATTGGCTTAACTACAACTTGGAATACCCACCTATCCCTGATGAATCACCAGGAAAAAAATTGAATAAACACCATGTAAACTGTATTCAGTATAACAGTCATTCGTGTAACGATGTTTCCGATCAAATGACGTGCTGTATGAATGTAACATTCAGCCAGAGTTTGTAAATGTACACAAAATTATTATGATTTGTAATAGTGTTGTGCTAATGTTATATGTTTAATTTTATTATCGATATATCTTATAAGTGTTATATAAAAACAAGTGGCAGTGATCGTGTCGTGAATCAACCTGTTCCAATAAGAGAAACATCATTTATAACAATGGGCAGTGCAGTGAATAATATAACAAATGATACATTAGGGCTGAATAATTACACTTCAGATGCAGCATTGGCTGCTGTGGAACTCTTCAAAGATTACCCTGAGGGATTGTTATGGTTTGGTACGGCGTGTTGCGTAGTATTCATGCTAATTGGAATTCCTGGCAACCTCATCACTATTATTGCTTTGGCACGCTGTAAAAAGGTGAGATTTTTTAATGATAACATTATATGAACTAAATTTTTCTTTGCAGCTTTGAATTCGTAGTTTCCAGTTCCATGTCCTGATTTAATTCTTCATTTGTCACTTTAAAAGTATACTAACTACATTTGTATACCGTCTCAAACTACGTACATGCCAATTTACGCGAAAATCCGTATGAATATATCCTAAAAAGCCCACTTTTACATATATAAATTTAGTGCAGATTGTACTTTTAACTATGATAAAAAAATCAATGTAATATTGCGATCGTTTTAAGATACAATATAAACTGTCTTTATAATGAAGCTTCTTTAATTAATATGTCACTAGTAAATCTATTATAAATAGTTTTATATAATTCCCTAAGTTAAACTATCTTACTGTACTCTCAACAAATTGCACTTTATGCAATGCACATCCCTGTTGAATGTTAGTTTCTGTAAACTAGTGCCAAGAGAATTATGATTTATCGCAATTTATAAATATCTGCAAAATCATCGATAAATTTTGTTATCTGTCAAACACAAGCGATTATTACCTCACTATAAACTGAGTCGCCTTGTGCGCTCGTAAATCACACACTATTCTAGGGTGTGGGTGCCAAAACCTACTTATGATTTACTTTAACTTTAGAGTTTTCTGTCTAGTTAATTTATATCGTATTCAAGTGTACATTAGACGAATTCAGAGTGGACGACTTCTTTATGTAATATATGAACGCAAGCGAAAATGCAAATGGAACTTATTAAAATAATAAAATTACTTACCCATAGATACATTTATCGCTTTTGAAAACACAAAAATTTTGTTTATAATATAGAATTAATATAGGTACAATTTATTATGTACTAGCTTTTGCCCGCTACTTCACCCGCGTGGATTTTTTTTCACAAAAAGTATCCTATGTTACTTCTAATACCTCCAAGAATATGAATTACAAAGTTTCATGATGATCGGTTGAGTAGTTTTTGCGTGAAAGCGTAACAAACAAACTTATATTCACATTTATAATATTAGTAGGGATGATAGTCTAGCTGCTAGTAGCTCTAGCACGATTACAAAAAGTTTTTGCTACCAAATCTCCCATCATGTGACTGTGAGTTATAATTCAAATTCAAATTTTTTATTCTGTACTTCTCATTTCGGTTTTATATAGTTTGATATTTAAAACCATCACAGTATTGTTAGATTCCTTAATGATAACAGAACTTGACTGACTAACCTTTGTTGTATTATCAAAGTGACTATGAGTCGTAAAATTTCCTGTTTATTTTTATATGATAACGATTTTCAATATATCATTTTTGTTCAATGACAACATTATCGTTCTTTCTTGAGGACTTAGAATGTTAACATTCAGACTAATATTAAATTAATTGATTGATATATATGTAATAGCATACGAATCTGCATAATTTATTGCAATATCAACCATAACGTAGTTGCTATGCATTATAGACTTGTCTGTGAGTTCAAATCTACGTTCATTAAAGTATTTTTATTAGTTACGATACCCTCGAAAAATATTTTAAACGAATCAATAGACAATATTTTGAAAACAACTCCACAGATCTTGCTCTAATCAATTATGGTTATTATTTTTTCGGTGCTACCAATAACCATTTTAAGTTTTTTTCACAACTTTGATTTTAATAGTTGAAAGACGGAAAGAGACACGCTTTATACGATTTTGGAAACTAAGCTCTTGCTACATATTTATGTACATATAAAAGTCGTTAATAAGAAGCATAATACCTATTGAACGGTACATAATATAGCAGTTTCAAAATAACTTTAAACAAAAATTGGTTTCCATAAAATAACGCTGAGGAGTTTATGAAGTAGTAAATACTTTTTTTATTAACAGATTCCAAAAAGGAGAAGGTTCTCAATTCGTTTGTATGTTCGTTACTAGATTTCTCATTTCGATTCGATTTACATTTTTTTTTTATTAATCAAATGGGTATAGTCCCGAATTGTTCCCATTGTCACTATGTCAGTATCTGATGAGTGAATTCCAGAAAAATCGAGAGAATTTCTCGAAAACTATTAACCGACTTCTTTGTTACACGATATCTTTGCCAATTGCGGAACGATTTTCAACTTTTTTTCTTTATTTGTAAGCTCCCGAGGTAGGACCATAGTCACCAAGTCAGGATCTGGTGAGTGGACTCCAGGGAAATTGATAGTCACCCTTATTTAAGAACGTCGAGCTTCTACATTCTTTGAAAAAAAAAATTTTTTGTAAGTAGGATACCCGATTTCTCAGTCAATTGTGGGCTAATTTTCAAATATTTATTATATTTGAAAGAGTTATACTACCGCGACGGTCCCCAACTATAAAGTAAAACATTTTTATTTAATAAAAACAAAACCGACTAAAAAGTAAAAACTAAATAATTAATTAACTTCTTTCTACGACATCTTGAAGTCAGTCAGTGCAAAGTATAACATAAAAGTTACTATATTTTGCAAAATTGTTGTTATTTTTTTAAGTATTGCTTGGCACCGACTTCAAGGTGTTGTAGAAGGAAGTTGATTAAATATTCATTTATTGTTTTTTAGTTTGATGTCGGTTAGGCTTTTATTTATTTTTTATATTTTCCTGGTCTAATGACGAACTCAGTGGACGTTGGTTACCTCTACGGAACCCATAATTGTGCATAGTCTAATATTTACTTGGTCGCGATTTTTATAAAATCTGCGGGTGATTGTAACTATACATAACTATGCATAAGTGGTGGGGAAACTTTAATTGTCGTCAATAAACTTCAATATCACATACAAACAATTACGTTTTAGTAGGGAATTGTTATCGAAAAGTAGTATTGGTTTGTAAATACCATACGCACACTCGCTTGTTGCCAGTGGTAGGTTGCGAGTAACGTTCATTCGTCAATCTGTCTGCCGATTAGTAACTAATGTGGTTTAGTTTGACGAAACTGTAATTGTTCTAGTTTCCTGAATCATTTCTGATTCATATTGTTTACTATAAGCTCCTTAAGAACACTTAAATATGAACTTGGCTTAAGTTTGTTCCTTGAAAATCGTTAGCTATTGTACGCACAATACCTAAATATGTTTTTGAAGTTTTTACATTTTAATTCGCAGAACACAGTTATTTTTAGGTTCATGAGATTTACCTACCACCACGTAGTAAAGAGTTGACAGTGTTTTAATCTCATTCATCGCTCTCAGGACTTGTAAAACATAGATATCTTTAGCACCACATACTGTCAGATATAACAAACATTAAAACACGACTGGGTCTGCGCAAACCCACTGAGCTAATTTTTCTACAGTCTTATTTTAGTTTTCTTCTCCATCAAGATCTATATACAGAGGTAGTGACACAGGTTGTTCAAATTATACAGAAGCTCACGAGAAAATACTTCATCGTCACGCGAATGTCGAGGCAACTTAGCTTCTAGAAACCACAGAGTTCATGCGAAGACTCAAAAGAACTAAACTGTTTGGGTTGATGTCACTGCTTTTTAACGAAGGGAAATATTCCTGTTTACTAGCCACCGCGAGAAGTTGCTTTGAAGAGGTTGGGATTGGCAACGTTGGGTTGTTACGAGCACCGCTAGCAAGTGCTATTGCCACACTATTTGGGAACACCCAAGAAAACCTCTTGATGTTCCTTCCTTCGCCTTAATAGCAAGGCCTCAGCATTTGGCCTTGCTATTCTGGTAGGCAGCACAACAGCCTCTTCTATTGCCGGGGGAAGACAGTTTGTGTCACTACACAAATTATAATATTTGTTTTAATTCTTTAGACTTACTTTCTTTAGTACACTTACTAGTGACGGCAGAAATTTTGCGAGCTGATAATGCAATTGTAATTCTTTTTTCAGGTTCGGAATGCAACAGCACTGTTCATTATAAACCTTTCCTTCTCTGATCTTCTGTTTGGTTGCTTCATACTACCATTGGCAGCTTCGACTTTCCTCACTCATTCTTGGCCACATGGGAAAATCCTCTGCATAATGTTTCCACTGGCAAGATACGCTTTGATCGCAGTCTCCCTCTTCACTGTACTCGGAATTACCATAAACAGATATATTATGGTTTCCTTTCCGCGCCTCTATCCAAAGTAAGTTCAAATTTAACATTAGTGGTTATTTTAAATTTTTGACCAGATTCAAATCTTTTTCAATTTAATAAGATTAATCTATTATATATAGATAAATCTTGTTAATTAAACAAGTAAATTTTATCCAGGCTTCTCCCACACAAACTTAGATTGCCAATTAGTTAAAGAGAATTTTCTATGCATTAGTAGTATTTCAGTAATATTTATTTATCAAAATTAATTAGTAGTATTAATTTACCAAAGCTCATTAAATTCAATTCCTTTCGATGGCCTTAAAGATTTAACATACAAAACATTTTAAATTTATATGGATTAACTTGAATTAAAACGACGATGGTGTATGTATGTAATCATGGATTCTATATAAAACTGTAAGAAGTAACAGATTTTTCATAAAAAAAAGCTTTTCTACATGGTCTTTGAGAGCATGTACAACATTTTTGGTCCTTCGAGAAGGATTTGAACCAGCGACCTATGGATACGACCAAAAAAAACTGTAGTGTGTATACAGTTTTAGTTTAGGAGGGAAGGGTAAAATGTAAGAAATACCAAACCCAAAGAGCACTCTAATGATACTGATTTTATTACTGAAGTTATATGAATATAAATGTGTTGTTAAGCGTTAGGCCGCAGTTGCTTGTTTGCAAAATGCTAACAAGCAACTACTGTATATAATAAACTCATGCAATAAAAGTAATCTTTGAATGTTTCCCTCTTAGTTCGCTTAGTGT